>VXAX01003858.1:149174-236860 GCA_013399835.1 Leptocoma aspasia
CGATGACGATCCCGATTCCGATTCCAATCCCGATGACGATCCCGCTCCTGCCCCACCCGGCGGCGGAAGTGGCGAGAGGCGGAGGCCGCCAACTCGTTCCGAGGTCGCAACGCCGCAGTGGCGCTTTCGCTTCCAGGCCCTTCCCACCAGCCTGCTCGGCGCCGCCTCGCACCGCCCCGCACCGCCGGCAGCAGAGGCGCCGTTGTCCCCCTCCTTCCCTCTCCTTCCGGGCTTCCACGGCGCCTCCTTCCCCGGCTTCCGGGCTGGCTCCACCTCCTCCTTCCCCTGCCGGGACGCGTTTTGCCGGGCGGGGGCGCTGGTGAGCCCGGCAGCAGGAGCCGTCGCTGCCGCCATCGCTGCGGGACGGTTTCAGTCTCCTCAGCTCGCTAACATGGCAGCGGCGGCGGGAGGCGGCCGCGCACCTCGCAGGCCGGCGCTGCTGACCCCTCGCGGCAACGGGGACCGCACCGTGTTCGTCTTCGACCGGCGCCGGGAGCAGGCGGACCCGGACGAGAAAGCGCTCAGCTACGGCAAGGACACCTACCGCGCTTTCCGCAGCGCCGTCTGCCAGGTACGCGGCAGGGCGGGCGGCATCGGGCGCGGCGGTGGCGGCGTTCCACGAGTGAGGGTCCGTCCCTGCGGCGCTGGGGCTGCGGGGCGGTCTGGGCGGGGCGGGGGTGTCACAGCCTGCTCGAGGCCCGCCGCGCCCGCCGCCTGCCCGCGAACTTTGTTGCCGAGACAGGTGGGCGGCCACGGAGGAGAGCCCGCGGCCGCCCCGTCGCCGTCGCCTTTCTCCCGCACGCCGAGAGGCCGGTGCGGGAGGAAGGCGGGAGCAGCCCCTGGCGGCGGGCGGGAAGGCAGCGGGCGGCCCCCGAGCGCCCCCGCGCGGGGAGCGGCGGCGGCGGCGGGCGGTGCAGCGCTCCGGAGGGCGTTTGTAGCCGTGGTTGGGGNTGGTTGGGGTTGGGTCACCGCGCCGGCTCGGGGGTCTCTCCCAGAGGTCTCTCCCAACCTAAGTCGTTCTGTGGCTCTGCTTCTGCTGACCGAGGTGTTGGCGGTAAGCGCCGTTTCCTGTCCGCAGCGGTGGCTGCCATTTAAATACCGTGTCTGGCGGCGCCTTTCTCCTGTCGCGTGTCCTTTCGGTTCTTTTTCCCTGCCGTAACGCGAAACGAAACTTACTCCGTCTTCACAGCTCGGGGAGGTGGAGATTGTTTTCCGCGTACGGGCTGTTTGCTGTAGTTTGCTGGCGCTGCCAGTAGGCATCGCCCGTTTCTGTCATGGNTGTGATGATAATAACCTACTGTGATGGAAGCTTTGAGTTGCCAGTGTCAGCAGGGATAGCCGTCACCTGTGATTGCCTTCTCCTTGTAGAGTTCTGTCTCCAAAATGGCATAGCCAGGATCCGGTAGGGGCACTGAATCTTAAGGCGGAGTCATGTTCCCTAGAAGTGTCCAAAAAAGGCGTAGAGGTGGCACTTTGTGATATGGTTTAGAGAGTGTGATGTTATTCAGTCGAGGTTGGACTTGGAAGTCTTTTCCAGCCTTTCTGATTCTGTGATTCTCTACTCAAAGGGGTTATGGAGTGTTAGCACATCCCTTGATGTGGGATCAGTGCCCAATAAAGAAATGAACACATTACAGTTTGTAACACTTGAGAACCTAGACAGTGGGGTGGGTTCATGACCTTCCAAGGGTTTATATCTCCTATGAGTAAATAATGAGTGTTACATAATTTTGTCGAAGAATTGGAGAGGGTACAACTACAGTTAATGTAGTAGTTACATTAATTAACTACATGTAGTAGTTATATCTAGCAGATAAGTTTCAAGAATACTTAAAAATTAATATTTATTTATTCTCTTAGATTTTGTAATTAATCTATGGTCTGAGTTTAACACTAATGGAGTTTGTCTTTTCTGTTTTTTTATATATATACTGCACACTCCAGTGACTTAATGTTTCCATGCATTCTCACGGTGTTCAGTAGTTCACAGAGCTTTTGGCATATTTGCAATTTTATTAAGAAATAAGCCATCAAAGCCATCATCACCANGTCATGGTTTCGTTTTCTGAGCGAGTGGTAAATGCCGCAAACCTGTTAGCTGCCTGCATCTTTTGCCATGTGGAATGCGCAGGAAAATCAGCTCTAAATTTCTGTACTAATTTAGTCTGATAAAAAAATTAATTTTAGTTTCTTTATCCAGTATAATTTGCACTTAGTTTCTAGCATGTAGAGTCTATGTTTTACATATAGATGGGATGTAATAAATACCTATTCTACATTTGAATAAATAGAATTATTTCTAAATTTTATAAAATTTATCGATTATTTATGAACAATATAAATACTACCAAGTATCACTTTTACATATAATATAACTATATCATGATGAAATATATAATTAATATAATTATATGTGATGATAATAACCTACTGTGATGGAAGCTTTGAGTTGCCAGTGTCAGCAGGGATAGCCGTCACCTGTGATTGCCTTCTCCTTGTAGAGTTCTGTCTCCAAAATGGCATAGCCAGGATCCGGTAGGGGCACTGAATCTTAAGGCGGAGTCATGTTCCCTAGAAGTGTCCAAAAAAGGCGTAGAGGTGGCACTTTGTGATATGGTTTAGAGAGTGTGATGTTATTCAGTCGAGGTTGGACTTGGAAGTCTTTTCCAGCCTTTCTGATTCTGTGATTCTCTACTCAAAGGGGTTATGGAGTGTTAGCACATCCCTTGATGTGGGATCAGTGCCCAATAAAGAAATGAACACATTACAGTTTGTAACACTTGAGAACCTAGACAGTGGGGTGGGTTCATGACCTTCCAAGGGTTTATATCTCCTATGAGTAAATAATGAGTGTTACATAATTTTGTCGAAGAATTGGAGAGGGTACAACTACAGTTAATGTAGTAGTTACATTAATTAACTACATGTAGTAGTTATATCTAGCAGATAAGTTTCAAGAATACTTAAAAATTAATATTTATTTATTCTCTTAGATTTTGTAATTAATCTATGGTCTGAGTTTAACACTAATGGAGTTTGTCTTTTCTGTTTTTTTATATATATACTGCACACTCCAGTGACTTAATGTTTCCATGCATTCTCACGGTGTTCAGTAGTTCACAGAGCTTTTGGCATATTTGCAGTTTTATTAAGAAATAAGCCATCAAAGCCATCATCACCAGCTGTGACAAATCTTGGGTACTAACAGGCTTCAGGGATTTTTTTTACCTAAGAAATGTATTGATGTTTTGAAGTTGTCATTAATGCTGTTAGGCAGACTTCTCGCATGGGCAGCAGAGCGTTTGAGAAGCCTGGTGCTGCAAAGCAGACCTTGCTCTGTTTGAACGTGGCGCCTGTGAAGGTAAAATTTTCAAGTATAGTTTTTTTGTATGTTTAATATCACAGGCCTTATCACCAGTCCTGGTGGCTGTTTTGGGTGTTAAGGATAATAGGGTCTGTGCTCTTACAAACTTACGCAGCAAGAACCTCAGATAATTATTCCCTTAGAGAAAGACCTTCTCCAATAATGTGTTGACCATTGTGAATGCAGTCAGAGATGCCTCTGTTACTGCTAGTTTCAGTGTGCTGTCATCATGTGACATGTGGGACATCTGACTCTGAAAGGATGCTGAGACAGGTGGATTGCCATGACCTGTAAATGTTGGTATAGTGAAAACTGGACAGGCAGAGGCTTGGCATGTTTGCTATCTCATGTCTCCCACACCAACAATGTAGAAGTTCTAGGACTTCCAGAAGAAGAAGAACATTCTGGCATCTCAGTGGTCCAAGAGCTTTGTAAATTTTGTTTCTCTGAGTGTTGTACTCCAAAGTTCTCAATTTCTGTCATCTTGAAAGTTGCAACTAGTTACATTTAGGAGAAAGTGATGAATGGGTTTACCGGCTTGGGACAGGCTTTCCTAGCTTCGTGGTGCTGAAAGCGCGGCAGTGAAGTGATGAAAGCTCAGGAAGAACGAGTCAGTCTTTTGTTAAGCCGATTTTGAGTTGGTTCAAACTAAGGTGAAGTTGTTGTATTTACTTTTCGACAATTAAAGCTGTTAGGCACTATCAGAGTGCTTGATTGGGCAGATAGCGAGTAGGCAGCAGTGTTGTTTACACGGGTCTCCTGTCTGGTGGCTCAGCTTTCCACGGCCTTTGATTGCAGCTTGTCATGCAACTGAATGATGTTACTGTAGCAGCAAAGGTGCTCCCACGTGGTCATGACTGATGAGGATGCCAGAAATATTAAGCTGTAGGAAATACTTATGTTGTGAATATCTTCCTATGGCACAAGAGGATTCTTCTGGATAGACTGGATGTGTAGGAGTCAAATCCTGCAAAAAATTTTTAAATTACACCTGATTGCAGCATGTGATGATCCTAAGTTGAAAATACTTGAGTACCTGAAGTCAGTGTCTTAGGCTGCTACTTCTGAGACTTAGGGGATTTTTTAATAATGCAGATAGAAAGTATTTTCTTGTTTGTGGAGCAAAATTGATTCAGCCACTTCAGAGGTTATTTAGGAGCTGATGCATGTCATGTTTATTGTCATATAAAATATTCCTTTATTATTACTGAAATAGTCTTAATTAGTTTTTGAAAATTGGGGGGGGGGGTTGAAGCAAATGTTTTTTTTACTGTCCCCTAAGAAGTTAATGCATGTCTGTGTAGTTGGAAGTGGCTTTGTATACTGATAAATTAGCCTTTCATTCTCAGTGTTGCAGGAGGGAAGATCTAGGGGAAAAAATAAGAGGATGGAGCTTATATGGTCTTCATTCTTCATCCTTGTAGTGATCAATCCTAAAGCAGAAACCTCTTAAGAATAATGCTGGCTTGAGTATTCCATTTGTGTACTGTGGAGCAGGCATACAATTTCAGTCTACAGAACCATGAAGTTTTAAGGTGAATAAGTGGGTTAAATACTGTGTTTTGCTTCTTCTTGGCAGTAGTGTTTCTTGTGCACCTTACTGTTGTCTTCTCTTAGGTCTACGCCCCACTGCTTGTCCTGATGTTTAGAGTATAATTCAAAAACACTTAGTGGCAATAAGCAGAATGGAGCTAAACTGTTGGCAGCTAATCTGAGATTATGCAGGTACACACTGGAGCTGGAATGCTTCAGTTTGTTGCTGAGATGGCAGAAATCCTTCAGGCGCTTGGAGAGGTCACACTCCTTTTAAAGCCGAAAGGTGTCTGTGCTGAAAACTGCACAGAAGTTTTGCCATGTGTGAAGGGATTTTTGAGAGGCTTTGAGGTAAACTACCAGTCTGAAGAGAGTTAATGGTACTAAGATTAGTGTTACTAATTATAAAGGAACCAAATTCATTGGTAAATGCTTCCTTAGTTCTTCTGAAGCTTCTCCTCATTGTTGTGATCTCCTTGTGTAAAAAAAAAAACACACATAGATCTGTAATCTGTATAAAAAGTAAATATCTGTAATTAAAGTACTTAAAAAACAAGTACCACAATAAAACAATTTTTTTTTGCCTTTAATCTTTTGTCACATCTTTTGTTGAGCTTCCCATTGTATCCTAACCTGTCTACTTACTATTTAAATAGGTTATTTTGCCAGTCCGCCCAAATAAATTCCAGTGTCTCAATGAGCCAAGAGGCAGAAAAGGATATTCATTAAGATGGTGTATGGAAAATAAGCATAAGTGTAGTATCAAATCAGTACAAGAAATAAGTGAAATTTTTGGTGAATATTTGCTTAACAATGCCTAATAAATAAAGTACAATCAAATTATTTGCAATCGAAGAAAAAATATTAGGAACTTTTGCAAGTTTGTATCACCAAAACATCATTCTGATAAATGCTTAATAGAGATACTTCAGTTAATGATGAAATCAGTCTGTATTGCAATAATTATATTTTAGTATTTTAAGCCCTATGTTTGTTTAGCAATTTTAGCAGTTCTGTATAACCAGAAACTAAAAATAGATGTATTTTAAACATGCTGTGCATACGCAAATCAAGTTTCTCCTTGATTTTTAAAGACAATTTTGGAAGTACTGTAAATACTTTGTAAGGTGCAGCAATGCTGTAAGTTTTTTCCAGCACTATCACACTGTATTTCAGCCTTCACTGAAATGGTTACTGATGTTTTGGTGGGATGCCGATGTTTTGATGAGGATGCTGTTTGCATACCTTTGTGCACTTAGGTACAGCTTTATGTCTATCAGTTGATTTGGAAAGCTGAGTGGCTTGTAGGTTCCTGGTCAAATTTGAGTGTTGGCAGCACAATCAGATGCAGAGTATCTGCAATCTTGAAGATTAGGTATCCAGGTGCAGTTGTTAGATGTGACCAAATATTTTTAGGTTTTGAAGAGTGGCTTCTGAATTATTGTTCCTTTTAACAAGTGATGCCATACAAAGTATTTTGGTAGGAGAAGCTGGCACAAAGTTAATGTTAAAATTTTGGCTGATAGCTGCACTGAGTGATTGTGATTTTAGACATGGTAGTTTGTGAAGGTCTTGTGGAAGTTACTGTCTAGACTTAGACTGAGCCTAGTAATGACAGCATGCTCTTTGTAGAAATTCTGGGGTCTCAAGCTTCTTTCTGCTTGCTAAAAGTTGCAAATCTTGAAAAGATATCTGAGTTAACACATCGGTCTGGACAAATATGCTTGTGACTTTTGTAGAGATCTTGTGTCATACAGTTTGCCTCTCTTCTTTTTTTCTTCTGTTTTTCCATCAAAATTGTGATAAAACTTTAAGAATAGATAGTCTCTAAAAACCATTTGACCAGAAGATATGGGTTCCTGTGTATTTCTGTAACATGTACATTTTTGCTTTGAACTCCAAGAAATGCTTAGAAATAATTTTTAGCTTTTTTTTTTAAATTTCAGCTACTTTTCTAGAGACTTTTGAATTCCTCTTTCTGTTGGTGTCCAAAGATGTTATGTATAAGCTTGTGTTCAGACATCAGGGAACTTCATTGGGTTTATGATTAAAGATGACTGTTATCATCCTTGCCCTGCTACCATGAGTGCTTAGTCCAAGATCCTCATCAAGAGATCCTCAGCAAGTTGTCATCATGCTGAGAACTGTCCTAACAGTGGATTGGAAAAGTTTATTTGATTAGCATTGTTACAAGTCATGTACAGTTGTTCACATTTACTTCTGGCAAGGTCCCCGCAAAATCTTTTTATATTTTAGCTCTTGTATTTGCTACTTCCATTAATTACCTTAATATTATATAGTTTTCTGAATAATTGAGAGAGATGATACAAAAGACAGTTCTTGGCTTGAAAATCTGTGATTTGAGAATGAAATTGTTTGCCTTAAATGTGTACTATCATTTCATCCATTTGTTAAGAGATTTCTCTCAATTTGGACTGATAATTCTTCATTAAGTGGGCTAGTTAATTGATAAATGCATGTCTTTCAGATGTTAATTTGGTAAATAGCATGGGATATTCAGTTAATCACATGCAAAATTACAGAAGGCTACAGGCTTCTTTGTGTTCAGATGTGACTCCTAGCTTCATTTTTTCAGATTCCTGGACAAGTTTTTGTAAAGGAGCTGCTGGATCAACTTGAAATACTGCGAAAGCTATATTGCCTTTTGCCATGTTGGATAGCTAACTATGTAACTATGAAGGATAGCATTGAAAATGACATTATCAGATTTCTTTACGTTTAAATAATACAGTTCAGGTTCCCCTTTAGAGGTTTGCATTGGCAGTACAGTTCTAGGAGTCAGAAAAAATACTTCTTGGCTGTGGAAGTATTCATGCACCTTCCGTGCATGTTATGTCTCTGTTATCCTATGGCTGCATCACCAAGCTCGGAGGCCATTTATTCTCATCATTCTCGTGCACTGTCTGCTTGGATTGGTTACAGTAGGAGGATACAGAATTTTAAGGATACAGAAGTTGTATATTATAGGGAACAATTGTTTGTGTTGGAAAGGTTTGGATTCCAAGGGGTTAAATGTCTTTTCTAAAGATATTGAAGTTTTGGCTTGACTGTCCTATCTTTGTCATGTTGGAGAGTGTTCCATTCCTTCAGTTTTATAAGTCACCACCAGAAGTTCTTATTTTATGGTAATAGACTGACAGACCAGAGGAAACAGGCCAATGACTGTCCTTACAGCATGTTATTTCTCCTTCACTTCCACCTCAGGCCTATTCATGTGACTGCAAGCTGTGGTGGTACACACACAAAGTTAAATATTTGCTCATTGACCATCTTTTCCAAGGTAGATAGTAAATCCAGAGGCAAAATCTATGTTGACTTCACGCTGAGTGTTTTAGTTGGCTCAGTAGCCAGGTAAGCCTTGCTGTCCATGTGTAGATTGAGTAGCAGTAAAACTTTTGAGCTTTTGTGCTGATATATGAAAGAGAAAAGAGACAGAGGCCTGTTTGAAGGAGTGTAAACTGCTGAGGAGTTATCTGTGGTTTGAGGGGTTGTGTTTTGTTTTGAGGTTTGTGGGGTTTTTTAGTTTATAAAGAAAACCTGTGACCGGAGCTAGTACATATACTGGACCTTGCTTCTTGATTCAGATTTAAAGGTTAAAGATATCAGTTCATTTACACTTTCATGTGTCATACTGTAAAGTGCTCTGCTGAAAGGATCTTGGGCATGTGACATTGTCTCAGACTCCTTTAGCATTATATTAATCTCATGTCATAAACATCTACCAGCAAATTGAGAGCTATTAACTTTATCAAGAAGCATAGGTGGTGCTCCAGACTGATCCTCCAGTTTATAAGGAGGGCATTTCTCTTGTTTGTACAGGCAGCTTTTTTGCTTCTGTATCATTCCATGGGTTGAAGGACTGGTACCCTGCTGTGTGCAAAACGTGCTAAACTAAGGGTTTTTGTTTTTCCTAATTTAACTTATTTCTCACTGCCTTAAAGTAAACACTGCACTCTTCATAAGGGTGTGAGAGCAGAAGAGCCTTTGGGAGACTGAGAAAACAGGGAAGCTGTAGTTACAGCTGGAGGGAAAGATGCTTATCTGTGCTTTCAAATGTAAACTCCACAGTTACTCTGTGTTAACCACTGACCTTGAATGGCACAGTAGGATGTTAGCTTTCTAAAATCCATTTATTTTAATGCTTACTTTTCTTGCTCTGAGCAATTTTATAGTTTTTCCTGTACAGATTTGCTGTACAGAAGTTTGTGTGATGTGAGAGGTAAAATTGAAGTGATCTGAATGTAGAAGAGTTAAAAATTATTACTCCAGGTTCTTAATTCTCAATATCAGTCTCTATGTCATCTGCCTTTGTTACACTTGTACCAAGTACTGTGAAAATTTATGTACACAGCAACAATTTTTCTAATTTTGCTGATGGATAATAACTGTAGCTTTAATGTGGTCACAGGGAGAAAGTAACTGAATGTAGTGGTTTGAGTTCGCTAATCTAGAATTTTCTAATTTAGAATGTTTCCTGGCTAATGTACCACTGAGCGTGGTGGGTTCAGTGACTGGCAATTTGCCAGTTCACTCATTTTCATGCTGTGAGATAGCATTAAGAGAAGGTAAACAGGCTCAAACTTTAAGAATGCATAAAGAAAGAAGTTTATTAAGAATAACTAAAAAGAAAAGAAAATAAAAAAAACAAACCAAAACAAAACTCCTCATGACACCTCTCCCTCCCACTAAACCATTTGCTTTTTCACTATCAATGCAAAAGAACAAAACTAAGACATTTCAGTCAGTTTAACACTTATAAATAGTCTGTCCTCATCTTCTTTGGGAAGAGAAGTCTCTTCTGATTTGTCATGAGGAAAAAACTCTCTACAAGAAGAAACACAACAGAGTTCCTTGTGGGTCTCCATTGACTTCACGTGCAACCCGCCCGGGGGAAACTTTGCAAGGAAGCCCTCCCATTCCACAGCTTTCCCAGGGCTGTTCATGGGCCATTTCCAAACCGTGGGGTTTTAGTTTTAAAAACGACAGTTCAACAGAGCCAAGGTTCTCATAAGTCTCTTGGAGGGTGGTTCTGTCCTCCATCCCCTCATTTGAGGGCACCTGGATACTTGTGGCCTGTTCTCTCCTTCTTCATTGCTGCTCTTCATTGGATCACAGCCATCACAGCTACTTCATCATCTGCTCCAGCTTGGAGCCCGTTTCCTGGCTCTGGAATTTGAAACTGCCCCTTCCCCAACAGATTTTCAGAAATATGTTACAAAGAAACAGAGTCTTTTCATTTCCCATGATCCACACCAAAAGGGTTTTCAGTTCTCTCCTCTTCCCTCACATCTGGCCTGGATGTCTTCCTTCACTGACCTCCAAGTCCCATTCTGCTCCCTTACATAGCTTTATATCTCAGCTTTTCTCTCACGGGAGGAAAGGTGCGGCATTGAAAGAGTTAAGTTTCAGTTCTGGGCCAGCCGGTCGGTGTCACATGATCTCGGCACAAGAAACCGACAGGGAGGCTTCTCTCTCTCTCTGCTTTCCCCTTCGGAGCTGGTTTTTCCCGAAGGGGGGGGAAATCTTAAGAAAGCTTGGCTGAGCCCCCCCCGGAGGGGTTTGCAGGTTTTCCCCCATTTCTGGCTTTCTCCACCCTTCCCTCTCCCGATGGAATGGGGGAGGGGCAGGCCCGCGGCTTCTTGGCTCGTTTTTCACAGCAGGGCACGGCCCGCTGGGCTCCAGCCCCCGCGGCAGGAATGCTGGAATGTGCCGAGGGGGAAGGGGAAAGAAGCACAAAAAAAAAACCCAGGGAAGACCCCCCTAGACCTCCCCAGGCCTGAGGCCGGGGGATGGAGTCCACCCTACCTGACTTGCTAACCACCGGAAAAGAGAGAGAGCTGCTTCTTCCTGTGCCCAGTTTTAACAGAGTGTTTTTGCAGAGGCGTGTCCAAAAAAACCTCACTTCCTATTCTAACACTTTTCAAACCACAACACTGAAATATGGAAAGTAGGCTCCTAATGAAACCATAAGTAGTGTTTAAAAATATTTTCATGAGTCTGAGTAATAGGGATGGAAAGAGAGATGTGGGAAATGATGAGGGCAAGCTGCTGCAGAATATGCTAGAGCTTCCTTCAGGGAGGAATCTGGCTAAAAGTGCATAAAGTACCTATCTGAGTTGTCACTGTAAGGCTGACTGGGTTGATGGAGTTTGATGAGACCAGGGTTGACTTTTACTTGAGTTTCAAAGGCCTGGAAAGGGAGGAGGAGATACAGATATTTACTTTATTATTTTGGGAAAGACATTAGTGGTGGATGTCAGGGTGCAAAAGTGAGGGTAAAAGTAGAGGCATTTAAATGCATGTAGAAAGCAGGATGAAAAGTCTAAAGCTACAGTAAACACATTCAAAAGAAGGCATCAAAGTGGCAGATTGTTTAGGTTTAGAAGAATAAACTTCAGTGTTTTAACAGTAAAGAATTTTTCTGACAGAAATCTTTATTTTTTTATATAATTGAAGAATAAAGACTTTAGTATCCAATGTTAAGAAATATTAGGTTGGTTTGGTGTCTCAAGAGTGCAGTTAAATATGGGACACCCTCTAGATCATAATTATTGCTGTTGTAGTTTCACAGCAGAAGTAGAGCTGTTCAGTCTCGTTTCTCTGCCCTCAAGGGGATTATAAGACAGTTCTTCCTCCTTAATATTCCCGTTGCTCACTAGAGCATATTTTTATTTTATGCAGGTAAAAGAACAAACCACCCTAGTATGGACAGATTTGGCTAAATTGAGAAAATAAGTGATCCTAAATTCAACTGTGTTCTAAGAGATTATGTGATTACTCATCAGTAGCTTGTGACAAAGTAAATAGACAGCACCTTTTTTTGTTTTAATGTATCTGAATAGTTTTTGGACTACTTACTTATCATAACTAAATACCATTCAATTTTTGTAGGCATTTGGCATACCTTCTGATGAAACCTTTGTTATCACCACAACAAATAGGAAGGAAATTACAGAAGATAACTTCAGTAAGTATCTTAGATGGCAAAATAATTGCAGCTATTTCTTATATTGATCATAAAGGTCACATAATAATTGTTTGTGCTCTATGACATGCAATAACTAACTGAAAGTACAAATCCTGTAATAGTTTGCCAAAAATTGTTAAAAAATTACTTTCACAAACATGTTTTTGATGAGTTAGTATGATGACAGTTATACTACGTTTCTTCTGTCACAAAAGCTGTAAATGATAGGAAAAAATTATATGTACATAGCTGTCACCAAGGAAACTTGCATTATTAAGCTTGGAAATGTGAAAAGATATTAATTTAAATGTTGTTGTTAAATGCTGAATAGGCAATGCCTAGGAAAATACAGAGATTACCTACGGCTAAACCCGTACTTGTTTTGAGAGCAGAAGTTGTCTGATGCAGTGCTCTTCAATGTACTTTATATTTCATCTTTGCTGCAGGCGAACTTGTTCATGATGGAGTTACTTTATATCTGCTGCAGTCAGTTGATCAAATGTTGCTTTTGGCAACCAAGGAACGAATTGACTTTCTGCCCCATTACGATACACTTGTCAAAAGTGGCATGTACGAGTACTATGCCAGCGAGGGCCAAAATCCTTTGCGTAAGTACCTGCAAAAGTAATCTTGTGTAAATTATGTTTATATGAATATAACGTGGTTATGAGCAATTCAACTTATAGCTGCTAAAAAATAGTCTTAACTGTAAAAGAAAAATTAACTATGTTCTTCATGTAAATTTTTCTTTCAAAAATTATTAAAAGTAGCCCCCTGTGAATCCAGATTTATAGAAGTACCTTCTCAAATACTTGTTCAAGAAGTTTGAGTATTTTAGAAGTAAAATAACTTTAGCCTGAATAATCTTGTGCATGTCATTCAGACAGGTCAGCATTTGTGTTATCAGGTTTTTGTCTCCTGTTCTAAACCGTAGACTTTGTGTTTGAATTTCATGAACAGTTTTTATGTGAGCTACTATAGAATTTTGTGTACCCTCCCATTTCGGGTGCTTCAGGGCTTAAATTACCAACAAGAGCAAGTATTTCTTTAAAAATATGCTGCTTTAATTAGTTTTTATCTAAATGATGCATGAAATATGTAATTAGCATTTTGTATTGTTTTATTGAATAAATTACTTTCTGTTTATGGCTTCTCTGAAAATTCTGTCTGGGGCTGTGATTGCCTTCTAAGTACTATGTACTTCTTGGGTACAGCGGGTTCAAAATTGCACAGAAATGCAAAAACTGCAAAAAAAAAAAATCAAGAATCAAGCATGATACCATTCCCATTGTTTTAAAACAATAACAAAAATGTTATTATAAATAGCAGCTGTGTTTTTAAGGACCAGTCTTTCCCGTTTCGTCTTTGTGCGCATGATTTGTTCGTGCCGCAGCAAAGGCACTGTTTTGGTTCGGGTTGGTGACACTGTTGAGTCAGTGGTGTGTCTGTATGCAATCCCTGTGCATAGGAATTGCTGTGTAAGGCCACACGGAGCAAGCGTTCTGTGGGGATCTGTGCTTTATTCCTGCCAGCAGCCATTGGTGCACCTGTTGCTCTCCAACACAGAGAAACTGGAAAGGCCAAGCTGGGCCTGGTCTGTAGTGACCGCACCCTGGTGGAATTCGATTAAATAGGCAAAGTGTAAAGTATTGTAAGGACCTAAACCTTAGGAAAAGACCTTTCAGTTGTTTAAGGGTGCCTGGAAATACCCTTGGGGATAATGGAGTAGAAGAGTGCTTGCAGTTATTTAAATGACTATTTAGAACACAAGAACTATTGATTTCTGTGTGGAAAAATGGGGTGTAGAAGGCAGGAGAATAGCATGGCTGAGTAAAGACCTCCTGGTCAAACTCGAACACAAGAGAGAATTGCATAGGTGGTGGAAGGAGGGGCACGACTGCTGAGAATAATACAGGGATATTGCCTGGGAATGTGCGTTTGAGATCAGGAATGCTAAAGCACAGCTGGAGCAAATTTGGCAAGGGATGTGAGGAGAATAATAAGTGTTTCACAGATGCATTAGAAAAGGATGACAAAAGAAGTTGCACCCTAAATAAATGAAATGTGAGGTGAGGGGATCTAGTGGCAGCTGATGTGGAGGAGACTGAAGTACTAAACAATTTTTTTGGCTTAAGTTTTCACTGGCAGCAAATTGCAGTTTTGAGCCTGTGTAAGTGTAATGCAGCTGGTGCTTCTTACATACATCTCTAAGTGCAATACCTAACCAATTTTTAGTGTTGATGAAGGACCATTGTTCTTTGATATGGAATAGTAAATATTGATCTCACAACTGATGCTCAGCTACGCTGTGTGCAACAAAGAAAGTTGCAAAAAAAGTGCAGGACTGTTTTTATACTTCAATAACAGCTTGAGGGAAAATGCCAAATGCTTCAGTGTTGCTGTGTTACACTAATAGTCAAGGGTTTTCTTTTACATGTCTGAAGGGCGTGGCCAGTGCAAATCGCACTGTAGCATTCTGAAAAACTCTGCAAATTGTAGGAAATAAGGTTTCCTTATTAGAGAGACTGAATGGAAATGTCTGTTCACTAAGGCTGGTCAGTCAGATTGAATTAATCTGAATTTGATGTATTTTTTTCAGATTAAATGCAATTTTCCAGTAAATTTATGTAGTTTTACTTTAATTAGGTAAGTGCTCCAAGTATTAATGGTTAGAAACAAGAAATTTGTGCAAACAGTTCGCCTGACTATTTCTGCTGTGTATTGCCATGGATCTGACAGAATTTTGGTTGTATTTACCTTTCACTGAAATCCTTCAACCATTTCTACAATTTTCTTTATGTTTTTTATAAACAATTAACATTGTAGTTTTAGATGTTTCACAAAATTTCAATTCAGGTTTCTTCAGTTAATTCATTCCTCCCTCAATATTTTAACAAATCAAAGTCCATTTTTTATGTACTTTTGACTCTCATATGAATCATAAAAATTAATTCCTATTTGTGAACGGGACAAATCTGTCTTTTGGTAAGGAGAGGGTTAGTTTGTCATTATTCTTTCCTGCATTGTGTTCTTACCATTAAGAGACATGAGAGATTCAGTAATGAAACAAATCATGAAGTACACATACAAAAGCTATTTTATTTTTTAAATGAGATGTTCCATGATTTTGATTGTTCTGACAGGACTTATGTCTTGTCTGTGTTTAGGTAATGTGTTATCCTAATTGCTTGGAAGAAACAACTATAAATGGGTGTCTGTTTTCTGAGCACTAAGAGCGTTATTTTTCTTCAATTTCTTTAGCATTTGCCCTTGCTGAATTGATTGACAATTCTCTGTCAGCTACATCTCAAAATACGGGTATTCGGAGTATACAGATAAAATTGGTAAGATAGAAATACTTCAGTTTTTTCAGATGTGGTTTGCATTATCATTTTTTTCCTCTTGCTCCTTGTTGATTTGTGCTGTTTGTTTGTCTTTCCCCAAACAGTTGTTTGATGAGTCCCAAGGAAAACCAGCTGTTGCTGTGATTGATAATGGAAGTGGAATGACTTCTAAACAGCTTAACAATTGGGCTGTATATAGATTGTCAAAGTTTACAAGACAAGGTGACTTTGAAAGGTTAGCAAGTTCTAAATATTTCTACAACAATCAGCAAGCTCTGCGAAGGTCCACAAAATATGCTTTTAAGACATAGCTGTATACCAACACTTAGCTAAACTCTGTCATTTTATGATTGCATAAATAGACCCATACTTTTTCTACGTAGAAAATAGAGAAGCTTTATAACACAAAATTGCTCTTCTATTATTGTGACACACTGAATACTTTTTTGTTCTTGGGACCTTTTCTAAACTGTCTTTTGCTTGCCTGCATACACTTATGGGCATGCTATGTTCTGCAGAAGATTTTTGTACTATGTTCATCTGTTACCTGAAAACCTTTTAGTAGTGCATTAAATGATGCATTCAGTATCTGTTAAGCTACTGGAATAACAGATAAACAGATACATGGTTTTAGTTCAAGTTTTCTTTTTTTTTATTTAAATCTTAATTCTGTATAATGTATTACAAATTATACGTGAAGACATCTATTTTTTGATGCAGGCTATACATAATAAATGTTTTGCATTTAAAGAAGAAAGTGGAGGTTCTGTGGTGGGTTTTGCTACTTACATGAATCAACTTTATGGTTTTGAATCTGTTCTCAAGGGATGTTCCACCTGCACAGCCAGGCTTAATCCTAGTGTATAAAATTCCACAGAATTAGTCATGTAGTTTTTGAGCTTCAGTCACATTTTGAATACCTTAAGCCTAGGATTGTAAATGTGAAAATGAGAATTACAGTCTCAGTTATAGCTAATTTGTCATATGAGCAGGTAGTGTAAAAAGTAATGGGGCTGTGGGAAGTGATAATATAGCTGGGGGAAGTTTTTTTGCATTGAAAGCATCTCCCAATAGAAAGTCAATGTATTTTAAACATCTGGAGATAAGTGCATAAAAAGTGAATCTGGGTCATTTGTAAAGAAATTCACTGCTTTCTGAAATTGCTGTAGGCGAGTTCAGTAACAGAAATGTATAGTATTCCTAAAGTTAAAGCAGATTTAAACTGTGGATTACTACCACTTAATGGAAGCATAGGTGTAAATTATAGCAGGATACCGTGTACACCTTATTTTCATTTGGGACTGCTGTGATTTAAAAAGAAATGTTTTCCTAAACTTGATAAGACTGTTCAAGGTAACTTAAAAGACATGGAATTTCACTACTGAGAGAGTATGTTATCTCTCCAAGTCTGCATTTAGTAGTTGGTTGGCATTATTTCCCACTTTTCCTTAAAAGTATTTTTATGAAAGGATGCTGTCAGAAAGATCAGGCTTGCTTTGTAAGCCATTTTCATTTGAATAAGATTTGGTTTGCAAGAAGGGGCAGAAATGTTTCATAAGATGACTTAGGAAAATACTTACTCTGTAATCATCCTTTTAAAAAGAGTACATCAAGAATTTCAGGCACATATATTTTAATGTTGCAGTTTTAAAAGGTATAAAGTGAAGGATTTTTTAACAAAATGCCAGGAGGAAGAATTTAATAGACGCTTTAGATCAGAAGTATCTTTTGTTTTTTAATTACTTTTGTCTTGAAAAAAATTTTTAAAGCCACTTTTATTCTCAGTGATCATTCAGGATATGTACGCCCTTTGCCAGTGCCTCGTAGTTTAAATAGTGATATCTCATATTTTGGAGTTGGAGGCAAGCAAGCAGTGTTCTTCGTGGGACAGTCTGCCAGAGTAAGTCAATGCCAGACTTTAATTTTATTTTAAAACATTTGCACACAATCAGATTGTTACTTCCTAACTTCAATCACAACATTAAAGTATTTTATGATGTTAATTTTAAGTCTTATTTTTATTTTAAATGCTGTTTCTTTAATAAAATCAGATGATAAGCAAACCTGCAGCATCTCAGGATGTTCATGAACTTGTCCTTTCTAAAGAGGATTTTGAAAAGAAGGAGAAAAACAAAGAAGCAATATATACTGGATTCATTCAAAACAGAAAGGTAAATAGCCTTGAGATTCTCACATTTATAATTGAAAGCCTTTCCCAGGTTAATGTGATTTAACTGTGTAATATTCCTGTAATACTTACCTGGGGATATCTTTATCTTATTGAATCACCCTGGAGTGTAAAAGGAAGTAACCAAGAACTTGAAGACACTGAAGACAATGTATGCCTTATTTTTATGTGATGCTTTTTTCTCTTTTCAATTAAGGTTAAATGACAGAAATGCTTTACAGTTTTACATGTCAGGTTAAGAAAAATATTTAAAAATACTTTTCTAAGCACACCAATTTTTTTATTGTGTATGAAACAAAAATGAATTTTCTCTGAAGCAGTAAGGAATAAATTAGGGAACCAAACTGTACTTGTTTAGAAATATGTAAGACTAACCTGCACATGGGAGACAAGTCCAGGCAGACCAACAAAACCCATTGGTTTTACAAATATTCATAAATGTTGTAAAATAAACTGTTTAGCTGAAAACTAGACTCCACAGTCCTGATACTTTTCATGAAGAAAAAGAGCCTAAGTAAAAAAGCTGTAAGATAAGGGGGAAAACTGAAAAGAACTGTTCTTTGGACATTTTGGGCAAGGAGGGAAAGGCAAAGATGAAGCTAAGGGTGCAGATGGGAGGAAAAATGGGTGGTGTGTATGACAAGGTAGTCAGACCTTGAGCCCATATCCGGTGGGTTATATCAGTGTTCTTGGTGTTTTCTTTGGATCAGAAAGGAACAGTAGGTAAATAAGGTTTTTATCATGCCAATCTTGGGTCAGTGACAAAAAATGAATTGCCAGAGTTTCGGTTTTATTCCCTGTACCACATCATTAAGAAGGTAAACCCAAAAAATAGAAACTGAAAATAAAAGCAGACAAAATCCACTTTATTGTAAAGGGTACAAATGCTTTCCCTCCCTGTTTGATATTAAAGAGAAAGGTTGGATGATGTAAAGTAGGAGACAAACTAGCAGGCATAAGTTGGAGGAAAGTAGCTGGATGAGAGACATAGATAGTACTAAAGAGTTCAAGAAGGTGGTTCAATCAACTGTTTGAAAAGTTGTGGTACTAATATAAAATCAGAGTTAAACTGACACTGTTAAAAATGCAAGTAAAGTTCTTTTTAGAGTTAAAAGATAACTTGTAACTATCCAAGAGGGAGGAGATGATGTGAAAAACTCAAGTAATAGAAGTGAATTGTGAAGATGATAGAGGTTCTGCTAAAAGATCCCTAAAACTCAGGTTTAGGAATTTTTTTTGCAAATCATTGAAATACTTAGGCCAGTTCATTATATTGGTGTGAAATAAAATGTGTGAATTCATCTTGGGGAAAATAGTCTGCACTGCACATACATCAGCAAGAGAATACTGTGGCAGAAGTAGAAGTTGTAAATTGATTACTATTACTTTGAGCCTTTGAGCCATTCAGTTGGCGAAGGAAGTTACTTTTGCAAAGAAATCAAGATGTAATTAATATGAAACAAAAGGGACTCTACAACAAGGCCATAACACTGACAAGAAGTGGCATTAATGGTATCCCTGCTGGTCATCTTTCCTTGATGGATAATTGGCACCTGTCTCCACTGGAGTCACTTCTCTGGACAATTTAATATTGCAAAGAAGTAAATAATAATTTTCTAGTTGAGATAGATGCTAGGAATATAGGGGAAGGTGCCATGATAGTTTGTCATCTGTGGTGGGAAGGCAACCAGAGAATTTGGGAGTGATATTTTGGAGGTTCTTTCACTCTGTAACTTTCTTCCATGCTGTACAGAGTGGCACTTGTAGTGTGCAGCTTGTAGGTTTGTCAGATCACATGGAGCTGAGGAGCAAGCAGCTCTGGTTTTTCTTTATTATCGCCAATCCCATCACTAGCATAGAATAGCCCCTTGTTGGCATTAAATCAGCAAGACTGTTATGTTTAAAAGAGGCTGTACTGTGGGCAGGAAAAAGAAATGTAGTCTTCTTTGATGAAAGATCTCAAAATTGGTTAAATTATCCTCTTAGCTAAGGAGATCTCTTTGATTCCCTGGGGAAAGTAAGTCTTGATAGAACACCCTTGATTAACTATTCACTTATGATTAGGTATGTGTCTCCTTTCATGCTGACATGATGTGGGCTTTGTCTGCTTTCCTGCAAAATAAGGCATGTAGCTGCATTTGCTACAACATATCTTCTCAGTTGTAGCAATTGTTTGCATTTACTAGAAATATCTTAATCATTGTTTAAAAAATAGCTTTTTTTCTGGATGTACCAAATGTAAGGGATTACTCACTGCTCCAGTGTGAAGCATGACATCAGCCACTGTGTCTCGCAGCACTTCAGAAAACTGTCAAAAGAGCAAAGTGCATCCATTCAGAAAAAGACAATCAGTAGTTTCTGGAATCAGGAATCTCTCTTTCTGTTAGACTACTTGACATTTCATCTGGAATTGAGGATTCACCTTTTTTTTCTTCTACAGCAAAAGTGTGTTTCTTCCAGTTGAGTTTCTGCTGTAGAAAGCAGCCTATCCCTTTAAAAGCCAGTAATTTTTTTGGCTTTGTTTTCTTAAAGAGGACTTAATGTCTTGCACACTTAATGCTTCCACTTGATGGATGAGAACATGGCTATCACACAGTGCTACATTAAACATGATTAAATGCATTTCTAGACTGCAGACGTCAAGTGCTGTGATGAAAGTGAGTTGAAAATGAACTGGATCAGTGATACCACATTCTCAGCTTGTTGACTTTAATTTGGAAACTTTTATTTTAAGTTTTAATCCTTTGTGATACTTAGCATCATGTGTTCTGTATTACTTTTCTGTTATATTTTATAATCCCTTTCAAGTTGATGGGAGTTCAGAAATTCATTTTACATCCCTGCTCTTATTATTTTACTCTTTTTGTAGCCATCTGATTCTACTCACATCACAAGTGATGATGAAAGATTTCTTCATAATCTAATATTAGAAGAAAGGGATAAAGAGAGTTTCACAGCAGTTGTCATTACAGGTGTACAACCAGATCACATGCAGTACTTGAAAAATTACTTTCATCTTTGGACAAGGCAGCTGGCGTAAGTTGGTGATTTAAAAGATTTGATTTTAAAGTGGGCTACTAACAAAGTCAAATAATTATGAACTGCTTCCTTTTTGTACTTTGATGTTAGCCTTGTTTCTGTTAAAGCTGTTGATAACTACAATTAGCCTTCCTATCTAACAAATTTTACAGAAACTAACACAACTGAATGTGCCCCCCCCCCGTCAAAGATGTAAAAGATATGATTGATGATTGATACATAATTATCCACTGTAATTTTTAGTAGCCTATTCAACTTAATGGTGTATTATTAATGTAAGAAGTTGTTAATCTAATTACTAATAACTTCATCAGTTACTTTGCTCACAGCTGTGCTCCTAACCTTGGTATTTAGCTTTGTATTTACAGTTTTAGGGGATTGTTTGGTTGATTGACTTTTTTAAACAACAATAAAAGAAAGTACTGCTGCTTCATCCCAGTTTAAGAGGGAGAAGGACATATGGCACTGTCTGCTCTGTACTGTAATAATGTCATCAGTGGGCCTGCAGAGCCTGGAGATACCTGTGAATGGTTTGGGCTTACCTGTTAAGACAATGGGTCCATCTGTGAATGTAAACTGAAATACAAAGTTGTAGACCAATTTTGAAATCTGGAAAACTATAGAACTGTGTTTTCAAACTATGATATTATTTTTGTGATACCTATAATCTGATAATAATAGATATACTTAAAAAGAGGATTAATATAAGAATTAAATAATACCTTACTATGTGAAATATCATGCAGTGTTGCACATAAAAGCTTGTTGCTGAAACCATTTTTAACCTCATGAAAATATAGGAATAACTTAGAAAATAAGAGAATAACTTAGATCCTTCATTAGCTTCCGGGTGCTCATCAAGTGAACACTCACACTTAAGTGTGTCTTAGTTCTTCCCAACCATCTCTTGAAGTGAAAGAGCGGCCTCTGAGATGGAACCCAGGTGCAATTATTCAAATATATGCCCTGTAGCTGTTAGAGTAAAACCAATCATTTAGCCTTTCAGTGCTACACAGTCCTGTGTCACTGTTTCAGCTGTAATGGCCCTTTTCCCCTCCAACACCTCCCCATTCCCTTCTGCCATGCCTTTTGCCACGCATGCATGATACCAGTTTCATTGTGCTTTAATGCGCTGCAGCACAGCCCTCATTATTTTGGATGCTTTGAAGTGGAGATGAACCCCTAAAATAACAATGTTTTAAGGCCAGGAGACTGCCTTTTGAAGTCTGGAAGAAATGCACACAAAATACTAAGCAATTTGGACATACCATAAAGTCCTGAGCAATGAGGTTGTGAGGAGCTTTTTTCTGGGAACCAAGATTTCTCCTTGGGGAACATTTAGTGCAGTGGATGTCAAAAGCAAAGCAGTTATAAACTTGCAGGTGCATTTGACTTTGTCATGCATTCAGTCCCCTTGACTAGTACAATCTAATTTTTATCCATACCATTCCCCAGAGGTTTAAGGATTCAGTCTTTGAAGGTGGAAGAACTAGCTAGCTTGCTGAAAAGTTGAAGTAAATGGAGTTAAGTTCCTCAGTTTTCTTAACTTGCATATCTCTATGAAATTATTTAATCTATCTGACCATGTGGATTTTTTGAAGTTTCTTAAATGAGGAAGAATGCCAATTAGAAACAACGTTTACAAGAGAAAAATTATTTCTGTTATGCAGATTATACATGGCTCCTACCTATATTCAAATTTTTGTAAATAATGTGAAGATAGCAATTGTTTGTTACATGTTTCTATTACTATTAGATGATTAATATGAAACTGGTATCAAAGTGTGGAAAGATTTGTGGCTCTAGCTCTTTCTGATTTCCAGAGTGCAGAACAATTTACAGTAGTGTTTTTAGTTTACCCTTTGATGTAAAAAAATCTGTAGCCATGTAACAGTTGTAATTTTTTTTTCACTTACGCATTTTTTCAAATTTGTTTCCAATTACTTTACCCAAAAATCGGTCCTAATGGGATTGTGCGTGACAGAGATGAGAGGAATGAAAAGGAGTCACTCCCTTTAGTAAATCTTTTGTACCAGGTATATGTTGTCAAGGAGCTGGTTTATAACAGTGCAACAAACCAGTTATATTTTAATAAAAATACAAGGTTATTTAGAATTTTTTAAAGTTATAATGTGAAATTTAAAAATTTCACTTGCTGGTTTGTTTTTTTTTCCTCTGAAATGTATTTCAGACATATCTACCACTATTATATCCATGGACCAAAAGGAAATGAAGCTAATGGTGTAACAAAAGAAATAAGCCCTTTCAACAACATCGATATTCAGGTAAGAGTTTTTATACATATTAGTCAAAAGTCCTCTTTGATGGCACCTTATTTCATATTGTGCCTGTTTCTCTGTAATCATGCATTTTAAAATACAGCATTCAAGATGTGCATGTAGTTTAATTTTTTTGAAGTAATACTATTTAGCATTGCAGTGTAGGAACTAATTCCTTTGCTAACAGTCAATTGTCGAAGTGCTCATTACTCTTAAGTATTTTGCTCTGGGGAAAATCAACTTGTTTTCCTTTTTTTCCAGATTTCAATGTTTGAAAAGGGAAAAGTACCAAAGATAGTCAATCTGAGGGAGATCAAAGATGACATGCAGACATTGTATATAAACACTGCAGCAGATAGTTTTGAGTTCAAGGCACATGTTGAAGAAGAAGGTATAGTTGAAGGCATCATCCGATACCATCCCTTCCTTTATGATAAAGAAACGTACCCTGATGATCCATGTTTTCCATCAAGTAAGTGAAATGTTTTGCTGCTTGTCAGTCCTATCATAGACAGTCCTACTACTCTAAATATTTTAATGAAATAGAACTAGAACAATTTTAAGTTGAAGTGCAAATTATTAACTGATATAGGTTGTGTCTGAGCAGAAGAGTTTGGATTGTTTTGGATGAACAGATCCTGTGAATTGGCTGTTGTGCTAACTCATTCCTGTAAGCTTGATCTTTGGCATAGCACCATCTGATTTCAAATTATAAACTCTCATGGAATGCACTCCAGTTGAAACTTTGCACTTTCCTGACTGCATCTTTGCTCCAACAAAGTAATAAAATATGAGCAGTTAGATTCAAGAGATTCTAGTATCAAAATACTGCAAAGGACAACATGTAGTCTGAAGTCTTTCATTTAAAATATGTTTTACTCAGTTGTGGTGAGTTTTCAAATGCTAGGGGTTTTAAAATACTTTGTGCTTTTTTTTTTTTTTTTTTGGACAATACAAATATTGAGTTAATTGGGATAAGATTTTATGATGCTAGAAGAACATCAATTAAAGCTAAGGAAAACGTAACACTCAAATTCGAAATTTTCAAGTTTGGTAGATTTGGTAACATTTAACTTCCATTTAGAATTTTTCTTTACCTTTCTTAGTTTTTCTGCTTGGTATTTCTAAAACATGAAAAAAAAACCCTGATATTGTATGTAATGAGCTTGATGTAATGTGCATTGCTACTTAATATTAACGTTACATAAATATAAATGTTATTGAACTTAATAACATTACTACTTCTTCATTAAGATTGCTGTGGGTTTTGATATTATATTAGTTTTTTAAGGAAATATATTCAAGGAGACTGTCTCTTTTTTTTTTTTATCAAGGATTAAATGATGATGATGATGATGACTGTTTTGTAGTAGAAAAAGGTGCCAGAGGAAAAAGGCCTATTTTTGAATGTTTTTGGAATGGAAGATTAATACCATACACAACTGTGGAAGAGTAAGTGGTAATCTGTTTGTACAGTCTCTTTCTATAACGTAAACCTGTCTTTATAAAAAAGAATTGTAATGACTTTCTCCTTTTAAGTTTTGACTGGTGCGCTCCTCCAAAGAAGAGAGGATTGGCACCAATTGAATGCTACAACAGAATTTCTGGTGCATTGTTTACCAATGATAAGTTCCAGGTCAGCACAAACAAACTCACTTTCATGGATCTGGAGCTGAAGCTAAAGGATAAGAATACTCTGTTCACAAGAATCTTCAATGGACAGGTAATTACTGCATTCTGTTAAGTGTTTTTTCATGATGAAGTTCAATGCATGTAATACAGAAACCTTTGCTCACTGGTTATTTGTTCATGTCTCTCTGGTTTAGCGAGTAGTAAAGCTGAATCTTTAAATCTGAAAAATTAAGACTCAGTATTTTTCCTTTTATTTTCTTGAACAATTACTTTATTTAGTTGTTACATGACAGTTTTTGTGGAAAGACCTTCTTCCTAGAGGAATATGGCTGCTGGGGGAAATACTTTTTTTTTTTACTTGAAGTGTAGCTTTCCTAGAATTTTTAAAAAGTTTTCAAGCTGAAGAACCCTTTTCTTCTTTGTGTCTTTGTTTCCGTTTGTATGTTTCTTTCTTTTTCTTTTCTGTTTGTTCTTTTGTTCTTTTTTTTTTGTGTGTTTTTTTTTTGGCTTTTGGCTTTTTTTTGTTTGAGTACAGTATCTCTGTATTCTTACAATTGTTCAGGCTTCTGATGTGGTCAGATTCAAATTTTATAGTACATTGTTAATATGTACTTATTTTATAATCTCTTTATAGGAGCAGCGAATGAAAATTGACAGAGAATTTGCTCTGTGGCTCAAAGACTGTCATGAAAAATACGACAAACAGATAAAATTCACAGTCTTTAAAGGAATAACTGTACGTACTGATATATCATCCAAAAGAATGCAGAGCCCGTGGGCAGTGTATGCTGCAATAGAGTGGGATGGAAAAACATACAAAACTGGACAGCTGGTAAGTTAGTTGAGCCCTATAAAAGGCAGATACTGTGCATTTGATGCAGAAGTAATGTATTAATTGGTGTCTTCTATTTATAGGTGAAAACTACTAAGACTCATCCAATATTCTATGGAAGCATTGAGAAATTTTACTTGTATGGGGACCATGATGGGGATATATTTGCCACTGGGGGAGAGGTTCAAATTGCTTTGGTAAGAACAAATACAGAAAGGATTTACACAGCTAGTGTGGATATTAGATCCTTAAACATAATCCCTTGTCTGACCTAATTAAATTACTTTTAAGTAACAGTTGAAAAATATGTAATTTTTGACAATCAGCAGTCTAGAAATACTCAACTTTAGCTTTAATGTGAATATATTAAAGTTATTATTCATTATGAACAGTCTGATTTATTAAGATTTGCATATGTATCACAGTTAGCATCAATAGTATGTTGTGCATCCATTTGTAACCCTTGTGATTTCAGCAAATTTTAAAACAGTGTCTTGTAGTTTCACCAGGTAGTATTTGTTAGCATATTGCATTGTCTGTGTTGACTTGCATTGTCTGACTTGACTCCCAATCAAGTGACAAGTCTAGTCACTTGATTGGGAGGTCTTTCTTGTCTGACATATGATGAATTCTGGCCATTTATAACTGCACTGAATTTTTATTTCAGGAACCACAGGCCTTGTATGCTGAAATGAAAATTATTCCAATCTCAAAACTTGACAGAACAGTGTCTGACAAAGTTGTTAAAAAATACATAGAGGATGAAATGGCAAGGTAAGCAATAAGTAACAATTACATAATTATGGAGTTCCTAATTACAGTTTTTGTATTTAATCAGGAATGAAACAAAGTTCAGTTTTATTCCCAAATGGGAAAGCAGTTGACTGTTTCAGTAGAAACAAAAAGAAAATATAAACCAAGAAGAAATAGCTTGGGGATTGGTTTTTCTTTGGCTACCGCAAAAATAGCTTCATGTGTATTTAACTAAAGATAAATTGCCCTTTATTTTAACTTACTGAAAAAATAATGTTTACCCTTTTTTTTATTAGACTTCCTGACAAATTATCAGTAACATGGCCTGAAGGAGATGAGTTGTTACCAAATGAAACAAGATTTGCTGGTACCCCAATAGGTATATCTTTTTCTTCAAAATACTAAAACATTAAACACCAATTTAAAAATACATCATGCACCCTTGTTAAAAAGACAAGCATATAGAAGTCTCTGACCACTTTTAATCACAACATATTTTAAAAGTCTGTCATTTTTCATTTTAAATTCAGGAGCATTAAGAATAGAAATTTTAAATAAAAAGGGAGAAGCAATGCAAAAACTTCCAGGTACAAGCCACGGAGGTTCAAAGAAGCTTCTTGTTGAACTCAAAGTTATTTGGCATTGTGAGTATTTTGTTACATTTAATTGTATCTTTATTATTTTTGAAGTGCATGATGGATAATAAGGTATTTCATTATATGATATATGTATATATCTAAAATACATACTAGAATTCGATAAATGGATGTGGTAGTTAGACAATACTCCATCAGTGCATGTAGCATTTCAAAGCCACTTTTCATGAAATGACAGCTGCCTCAATGCCATTTTAATGGCATTTAATGTCTGGATGCTGTATTTTGATTACCTCTTCTGTCACAAGTAAGGAGGGCCTATCAATTCCAGCCTGTCTTCTTGACATGCATAAGAACCTGGGTAAAATGCATAATGTTTCTGTAATTACCATAGCAATTTACATGAGCTGCATAAAAGTAGGGATCAGACTCGTTTAGTATCTAAGATAAATTCACATCAAAATTTTTAAAAAAACAAGTTTCTTTTGATTTACTATTTTGTGGGTGCTTCACTTGGTGTTCTCACATTACATTGTTAAGAATTGCATTGTGTCCAAGGCAGCTGAAATCACTCAAGTTTTGTTTTGAACACACAATTAGAACACTAAGTTCTCTGAAAACTCCAATTCTGCACATGTCAAATGTGTATTTTAAACTTGTAGAAACCTAAAATTTTACTTCTTTCCATACACCATAGGAAAATCCAATTCCTTTTTCTGTTAGGAGTTGTAAAAATACCTTTCTGAAGCACTGAGGTTATTGTAGTGTCAAGGAAACCAGATGGAAGTATCTTAGCTACAGTTTAGTATATGTGTCATGAGGCTACACATGGTATTTTAATGGCACTCTCATGGGAGCTGGCTGTTGTGCATGACCATTGTCCAGCATAGTATGCTGGGGTGTAAAGAGGTGGGAATTGAACAAAAGGTGTTCATTTAATATGCATTATCAAATTGTCTCCTATCAGCGTGCGTGACAAACCAGTGTTTTGCAAGCTTAATAAGGTATGGCATCATGATGTCAGGAAGTATGTACTTGAGAGAGACCTAGTGTTTTAATTATTCTGTTTTGTCAGGGCTATTCCTAGGATCACTGAAAAGTCTTCCTTCAGGCCTTTCATGTCTCCTGATACATTCATTGATGGAAATCTGTACTTTTAACTGTTTCTACTGCTTCCTGTGTTAGCTTTTTTCTCTACTCAGTTGAAGAATCAGTAGTGTAATCCTCATATTCTTCACCAGAACAATGAATAAGTCCTATAAGTGATGATTTGGGCATGGCATACCTGTCAAAACTCAAACCCCAAATTGTATAAATGAGATAAATGTGGTTACACCCATACAAAGGCCAAGAGCAAATGTAATGTACAAAAAAGTTTCTCTTCTCATTTGAAGAGTGGAATACTTAGTGGACAGTACTATGCTACCAAGAGACCTGAGCTATGAGAAACCTGATCCGTTACTGGGGAGTCTAACTATACAAGCTTCGATTGAAAATTAGGGTTTGAATTAGGGTAGGAGAATGATGAAGTCTAGTTGACAGCTCTTAGTTTATCTTATGTTTGCCATTTGGTGCAAGAACAGGGTCTTGAAACAGTTTTGCTTAGCTATGAAACAATTTGTATTTCTACTGCATTTCTTTTTATTCTGTGCAGTCTTATTACAGTCACATTCTATATTCTGAAGTGTGTTTTGGGGAAAAATAGTATTAATGCCTCTTGACACTTCCAACAGTAAATCTTACTTCTGTACTTATCTTAGGTTGTAAAGCCAGTCACTAAAACTGCCTCAGAGTTTCAGTGCGTTCTGTTTTTGTATGTGTCTTAATTCTGTAGAAGCTTATAAAGACAGATGAAACAATTTGGAGCAAAACAGCAATGTTCTTTTTTTTTCAGTTATATTTTCTGTCAACTGCACATTTTTATCATTGCTCCCATTTAAGCAATTTTGCTGTGGTCATTTGTCAGGTTGATCCATTGCCAGCATGGAGTGCAGAGTGCTCATACTTAACAGGGAACGTACAACCAAAGAGTTAATAAAATTCAGCTTTACAAACCTGCTACTTTCAGTGCAATGTGCCTGAGGCTAGCAAGTTTTAATTAAAATGGGATTAGACAGACAACTCCTTTTTTTTAGCTGTGGTCAATGTGTTTAGTTGTAAAGCTGAGTTGAGGTTTATTAGATCTGGAAGTGATAGTAATACTTAATAATAAGTGATGGCAATGCTTGAAAAAGTTAAGAATTATGGTGTAAAATTTAAATATATGTAGCTAAGTGTTTGTTTTGCAGCACCTACTGAGAATAAAGAAATAATTTCCCATATCAGTCAGCATGGAGGCAAATGGCCATACTGGTTTAAAAAAATGGGTGAGTTTGCATATTCAATATCTTCAGTTTATTTATGATTTTTTTTTCTTTCTAATTGTACTTTTATATCTGTTTAGAAAATCTTCAGAAACTTGGTAACTACTCCTTGAAACTGCAAGTAGTATTGAATGAAAGTAATGCAGACACTTATGCAGGAAGGCCTCTGCCATCTAAAGTATTTAAATTTACTATTGTAGGTAAGAATTCCAATCTTTTTTCCTACTTTTAGTGTTTCTATTTGATTCATAGTGTATCAAAACTGGTCATGTTCTAGCTGGGAAGTGGTTTTCATCACTGAAAAGTAGCATTTGCATGTCAAATTTGAAGCATTTCCAGGAAAAAATGTTCTTTTGAAGTAGATTTTGATCTCACATGTAATGTGTTGGCTCTGTGGCAGGCAGCTTTACATAAAAAATTAAGTTTTGATGGACTCTAAAGCTCCCTGATGTGAACTTTCCCAAATGTACTTTAAAAAATAAACTTAAACTTCATTAGAATCACCCTTTTTCCTCATGCCATTGACATAAATATTCTTTCATAAAACCAGTTTTTGTTAGGCCAACTTTCATGCATAAACCACAGAAACTCATTAAAAAACAGGTTATACATTTAAAATAAACATGTTGAGATTGAAGTCTTTTTTTTAAAATTAATTAATTAAGAATCCTATGCAAAATTAAATTCTCATTTGGTTGTAATGGATATGTCTGTTTGGATTAACGATCATAAAATACTTACTACAGTGCTTGCTAGAATACGCACTTCAGAAAGGATCGGAGTGAAAGGAGAGGTGCTGGAGTGGCCTGGGAGTGTTTAGACTTTCTGGAGCTTGATGATGGTGACAATTAATGTTGAGTGTTTGTGGCTAAGAGATCAGGGAAGGCCAGCAAGGTAGATACTGTGTTGGGAGTCTGCTACAGACCACCCAGCCACAATACAGAGGCAGATTAAATACATAAACAGCTGGGAGAAGTGTCACAATCACTAGTCCTTGTTCTTGTAGGGGACTTCACCTTACCAGATGTCTGCTGGAAATATAACACAGGAGACAGGAAATGGTCTAGGAGGTTCCTGGAGTGTTTTGAAGAGAACTTGATGATACAGCTGGTGAGGGAGCCAGCTAGGGAGGGAGCCCCATCTCCTTTGTGACTTTCTCTTTGTGAACAGAGAAGGACTGGCAGGTAGTCTGAGGCTGTTTTGAGCATGTTGATCACAAAATGAATGTTTACAGTGTTTGCTGTTCTTGAAGTAAGGAAGTAAGGGTTAGCAGTACTGCCACCCTGGACTTGCAGAGGGCAGAATTTGGCCTGTTTAGGTGAGTGGTTGACAGAGTCCCTTGGGAGGTAGTTCTGAAGGGCAGAGGAATCCAGAAAGGCTGGAAGAAGGAGAGCAAAAAGGAAGCTCACAACCTGAACTTCAGGAGACTACTCTGGCCTCTTCAAAGATCTGCCTGGTAGAGTTCTATGGAAAGAGGCCCTCGACAGACTGGGGGCCCAAGCAAGTTTGTTAATATTCACAGGTCACCTCCAAGCTGAAGTCTGGTTCATCCCAATGAATAGGAAGTCAGACAAAAATTCCTGCAGCCTTGCATGGATGAACAAGGAGCTACTGGCAAAACTCAACACAAAGAAACATACAGAAGGTGGAAATGGGAACAAGTAACCAGGGAGGAATAGAGAAGATAGAGACACTATCCAAGCATGCAGGGATGGGGTTAGGAAAGCCGAAGTCCAATTGAAATTGAAAATTGAATCATTAGTAAGTGATATCAAAGTCAAGAAGATAGGCTTCTTTAACAAAAGGATGGCTGAAATAAATATGGGCCCACTGTTGAATGAGGCAGGGAACACAGGATGTGGGAAAGGCTGAGATACTGAAATCATCTTCCTTAGTATTTACTAGTAAGGCAGACCTCAGGAATCCCAGACCCCAAAGACTGGTGGAAGGTCTGGGGCAAGGAAGATACACCCATGGTGGAAGATGATCAGGCCAGGGATGCCTAAGCAAGCTGGTGATACATAAGTCCATGGGCCATGATGGGATGCACTCGTGAGCCAGAGAGAGCTGGCTGATATCCTTATGAGGCCACTCACACTAATTGAATAATCATGGCAATTGAGAGAATTGCCTGATGTTTTGAGGAAAGCATCACTCCCTTCTACAGAAAGCAGAAGGAGGACACACAGAGCTACAGGCCAGTCAACTTCATCTCAGTTCATGGGAAGGTGATAAGAGCAACTAATCCTGAAAACCATTTTCAGCTACAAGGACAAGACAAGATCATAAGGAGTAGTTAGCATGGATTCACCTTCTATGATGAAAGGACTAGGTTAGTAAATGTTGTCTACCTAGACTTCAGCAGGGTTCTTATCAGTAAGATCCCATGAGATCCTCACAGAGAATCTCATGAAGTTTGGACTGGATTAACAGACTGAGGTGAATCAGTGCACAGCTGAGCCCAGAGAGTGGTGATCTGTGGCTCTAAGTCTAGTTGGAGGGCAGCAAGTAGGGGTTACCCCAGGAGTCAGTACAGGGTTTGATCCTGCTCAATGCCTTCATTAATGATCTGGATAACAAGACATGTTATCCATGGTGAGATGGATACAAGACTGTACCTTCAGCAAGTTTTCCTGATAACACAAAACCGGGAACAGTGGCTGATACACCTGAGAGTTTGCCACCATCCAATATGACCTCAACAGGCTGCAGAAATTGGCTGTCAGTAACCTTATGAAATTCAGCATGAAGGGTGAAGTCCTGCACCTGCAGAAGGACAACCCCCCACCTGCCACCCAAGTATCTGGAAAGCAGCTTTGCAGGAAAGGATCTGGAAGTCGTGGTGGGCAGCAAGTGAACACAAACCAACCATGTGCCCTCACAGCAATGAGCAGCTACAACCTCTTTGGCTGTGTTAGAAGCAGATCAAGGGAGGTGATCCTTTCTCTCCACTCAGAATTGGTGAGGCTAGCTGGAGTACTGTGCCCAGAACTGGACACATTACATTACAACACAGAGACATGGACATCCTGGGGAGAGTCCAGCACAGGCCCATGGAGATGATGAAGGGACTGGAGGGTGCTGAGGCACTGAAACAATTTTCCCAGAGAAGCTGTGGTTGCCCCATCCCTGGAAGTGTTCAAGGTCTGTTAGGATGGGCCTCTGAGCAACCTTTTCTAGTGGAAGGTGTCCCTGTCCACGGCAGGGGGCGTATGAACTGGATGATATTTAAGGTCCTTTCCAACTCAAACCATTCTATGATTCCATGATGTCTTACCTGAAGAAAGTCTGGGGGAACAGTGACTGCTCTGCCTGGAGAAGAGAGGACTCATGGGGATCTTACCAACGTCTGTAAGCAACTGAAGGGAGTATAAAGAAGGTGGAGCCAGGCTCTTTCCAGTGGTGCTCAGTGGCAGGACCAGAGCCAATGGGCACACACTGAAACACAGGAGGTTCTCTCCAAACATCAGGAAACAGGTTTTTTTCACTATAAAGGTGACACAGTGCTGGCACAAGCTGCCCAAGAAGTTGTGGAGTTTCCTTTCTTCGGGATATCAAAAGTTGTCTAAACATATTCCTGGGCAACTGACTCTAGGTGGTCCCACTTGAGCTGGGGGCATTGGATAAGATGACCTCCAGAAAACCTTCTGACCTCAACCGTTCTGTGAACTTTATCTACAAGGGGGGGTGGAAAGAAGGAAAGAAAAAAATGCTAATTTCTTTGCTTTTAATATTAAAATGGATATTTTTGTCACAATTTTGGGAGTTACAACTATATCTGTTTTCAGAACATCAAGGGGGGGGGGGGAAATATCAATGTTTTCTGTAGCCTTCTATTTTTTCCACAAAATGAGAGGCTTTGAATGCCAATTCTTGATGCAGGAAAGAGTCCTTTGTATGTAGCATATTCTTCTTAAAGTTTCTGCTTGTTGGCAGAATAGAAAGAGGTATTCTTGTATGACACTAAAGGAAAAAAAATATTTGGCATAACTTGAAAGGAATAATTATTTAAACATATGTCTGAAAACATGGCATTGAAGGCTTAAGGAATTTCTTTGAACTTGCAAGTAAAGAAAAGAAAAAAAAATCTTGTTCTCTGAACAAAAATGAACCTTATCTCCTCTTCTATCTCTTTATCAAAGTGAAAAGAGAATCTTATTATTTTCCAGTAGTAGTATGGCTTCCCCTAGTATAGCAGCATTCAAATAAAGTATTCCTTCAGCTATAACAACTGAAATGAACAAATCTCAATAGAAAGGAATAAAAATTTGAAAAATTAGTATGGTATCTTTAACACATGAGATACCAAAACTTTAGCTATCTATTGCTGCTTTTTTATTTATTTAGAAGAGAATTCAACATTTTTAACATTGTTAGTTTTTAAAGGTAAATATTTCAAGTCTTTATTTTTGCAATTGTGTTTTGTGTTTTCTCAGAGGCAGCCATGAAGCTTCAAGCTTGTTATTCCGAAATACTAACATTTGTGTTACCATTTATGATGTAGATTCTAAAAATCCAGAAAAGAACAGTCTAAACTAAAAAAGCATTTTTGGCTGAGAAATAAATTATTCTATTTCTCTAACAGCAGGTGGTCACTGAGTGTTTATAGTTGTTCTTGATAGGCTAAAACATCACCATAAAGGCTGGTTAGAACTGAGCTTCCTAGGTCAATCTACAAGGTTTGTGGTTTTAGTTCAGACATGTTTTTTTGGTAGTTACTCACTTTAATATTGCAGAAGTTATTCTGCTGTTGCTTTCTCAAATAATTTTACAGTTTTATCATTCACTTAAAATGATAAATAAAGTTATAGACACTGTAAGGTTGAGGTTGTTCTCTTTTTATAACCAGTAACTAATTTTGGCCAATACAAGGTATCTATCATCTCTTGTGCAAAGGAAGCTCCCTGATAATGGACACCCCTAGGTTTTTAAACAAGTTGTTAATTTGAGTTCAAAATCATTTGGTAGGATATTAATTTACCATTTAGCTCAGCATGCGTTGCTTCTTCTTTCAAAGGCCACTTGGTCAAGACATTTTGTTTCCACAAAATATGATTCGTGATTTAAATGCTCCATTCGATACTCCACTTGTTACCACTGTTTTGTCTTGTTTGTTAGTGCCTAATTGGAGGCAGTATAGTGGGGCCAGGTTTCACAGGAAAGATCCACTCACTTTTTTTTTTTTCCAATACTCATCATTACATACCTTTATATCTCAAATTTGGGGCAGTTGTAGAACAAAAATGTTCTGTTGCAGGAATGATTTTCTTTTACCAGAATTAAAGCAATTAAATATTTAGGAAAAACTGTCCATAGGGACAGCTTTTGCACTTTCAGATGCTGTATTGGTGTTCTGAGAATTTTGACTATTCTGTAATGTTTCTTATACTGTAGTCTTCTGCTGTTATATTTTAACTAATGTTTTTATTTTAGTGTAAGTTTAAAAAGGAACATAAGCATAACGTTGGTTATATCAGTATTCTGAACAGCCTGTTTACTTTGCGTCTGAAAACCACTTGGCTTAATTGCAGCCTTAATCAAGAAAAAGCCAAGGAGCACACATAATTCTTTCTAAAAATGTATTATTCTTTTCTCTTAGAGGGCAAACCAGAGAAATTTTTGGTGGGTCTCTTGGAACTTCCTTTTCGCATTGGAGTGCCTTTTAGTATTCCTTTGGAATTGCAGGATGAATTTGGTCATGCAACACACTTGACAAATCGCATTAGACCCATTCTGGAAGCTAGGTAATTCAGCCATCTTTTTTTTTTTTTTTGCCCTTTCTTCATGTGACAGTAATATAATAGTACTTTAGGATTTATCTGAATGATATACTGGGAATTTCTCACATAAATTAACTGATATTTTTGCTTTTATTTTCATAAGAATGTCTGAAAGTATCTTGTATATTAAAACACTGTGTTTGTTTTTAAACAGATTATCTTGTGTTTTCTCTGTATTTTTCTAGTGGATTAACATTGAAGCATGAAGACATACCTGTGGCAACAAAGTGTGTCATTAAGGGTGTTACTGCTAAAGGCTGTGTAAATAGTTGCCAGGGCAAGGTAGGCTAATAAATTTAAACTTGAAGTAACATATTTTAAAAAAGACACAGAGAAAATAATTTTTGTGTAAAATGAATTGTCACATAGTGTTAGCTTAAGTTTGGTCTACACTAATGACTAGAGATATTTCTTGGGATATTTTCAAATTATCTCTTAGAGCTCTACTTGGAGCAATTTGTATTTCCCATACCTGCACTCCTTTCAGCTGATGGGACTGGAGCTGGAAGGGCTGAGCAACACATGGGTGTGTAGTTGAGTGTACCCAGCACGCCAAATCAGCTGTCTTAGTTTGAACTGGTGCTGAGATTGGTTTAAGCCAAATCATCCTGGTGAATTTGGCACTGAAAGATGATAGGGAGCTAAAGGAAATGAAATCTTCCATTGTTAGTTGAGATGATGAGTAGTAACAGTTAATATGTAGGTATCTGCTCAAGTTTCTTTAAATGTTTCCATATTCTGGTTGCACTTACACAGTGAATATGTTATCCAAATCCAACCTGTTCCTGATGGATTCTCAGCACCTTGTCAAGGTTCTACTTTACTGTAAAACCCAAAATGTACATTGCATGCTAAAAAGACTTTTTTCATAAAACAGGTCTTAATGCTTTTGGATAAATACAGATTTAAAGATTTTAAAAAATATTTTAAAAAGTATTTGTAAGGCATATTTACACAGTATTTTAGCCAGGTCCCTATCCTTTCATTTAGTCTCATAGTCTAGCATGGTAAAGACAAAGCTAGGAGATGAGGTACCCCATTATACTGTTGATATTGCTGCTAAGAAAATAGCAAATAATGTTGCTGGTGGAAAGATGTATAAAGGGGAGAAGGAGCATATACCTGCTTACTGAAAATTAAAGGGTGTTTAGTGTAGTAAATTTTGTAGGCAAAATTCAGAATTTAAGGTGAAGGGCAAGAACAATCACATAAAATGGAGTCGATTATGAGAAATAAAGTGTATAGGAGCAAATGTGCCAGACTTCAGCAAGAGATAAGTTTGGTGAGGGGCAAGACCAAGAATCATTTAGGGAACTTGCAGTACAGAAATAATATCATGCCATAATAATTAAAAAAGAAAGAGTTTTAATTTCTTCTTACTATTTTTCATTCTCTGATTGTAATGTGAAAATTGTTTCTAGTGATGCAGTTTACAGCAGTTATTTTTCTTACATCCTTAATCAAAGATGAGATGGACAGTGGTAGTGGTGCCTTGCTAAGTAATAACAAACAGAACTTGCAGAACCTTTCTTTAAAACTACTTTTTTTTTTTTTTGCTGCTCTATTTTTCCCTATTAAAACAGCCTCTAAGCAGGAACCCAAAAGTTATGATGGCTGCTTTTCATAGTTTCAGAACCATGTAGTTTAACATACAAATCCTGAATTGAGCATCTCTGGTTATAGTAACATGGAAAAGACAAATTTCAGTACAGGGAAAAAAAAAAAAAAATCTTTATTTTTTTGTAGCACTGCAAGACAATTTCTAGGGACTTCTGAAATTAATATATATGCAAACTAACATGGTTATGTGAGGCTATTATATGGTTTTGTTTAATGTTAATAATTAAAATATCCTTTTAATTAGAATTTTAATCTGAAGATTACTCTTCCTGGTTTGAAAGAAGATACACAAGTCATTAAAATAAGATTGCAGCCTGGTAAGTATCCTTAAAATATTTAGTGAAATTTTATTAAATTTTATTCTGATACTGTTAATGAAAGCTTCTCCCAAGAAAGAAAAATATGTAGTGAGGCATAAAAAAGGATCCAGATGATGACTAGAAAGGAAATAAAGCCAATAGCACGTGATTCTTGGCAGGAATATCATTGTAGTCACAGCCCAATCTTATCTGCTATTCTAGAGGCTGGAATATTTGTCTGCTTATTTGAGACACATTTTTGTCTTTTAATTACTTTAAGTCTTTTTCTAATCTAGCACCACTGAATGGATCAATTTCTTATCTTCTTGTTTTTCTTTAGCATTAAGACTTTCACCCTGTACTAATCTGCATTGACCTGTTCTCCCTGCAGAAAACATCTTATGAATGAATAAGTGCTCATTCAGTTTCTTAACCCAGCAGAGGGGCATGCTTTGGCAGTTGAATTGTGTCTGAAATTTTAATGTTACATGAATTTATCATAATGCAAGACAGTAACATAGAGGTCCATAAGGACACTGCCCTTAACCGGAATTTTATGTTTTGTGGATGTCTTGATTCGGAGGATTCCCTTACATGAGGTCTGTTCCCTTGTTACCTGGGTTTTTCTGGATTTGGGATATAAGATATAGTATCACAGCTAAGTTTTGGCCTCCAAGATTACCAAACTTCAGGCTTGCCCATCTCATTTTGCAGAGGTATTGTCTTCTACTTTGTAAGACCAAAAATGCACAGAGTAGCCCATTATTCTTTATCTTTTGAGGAGTTAAGGGTTTATGTAGAAAACGTGTCACTGTTATTTACCTTGGACTGAAGGCAGCTTCATCCTTCATTTTGCTTTTGACAATGTGGAGATGCTTCCCTGCCACTTTCTTCTCACTTGAGTTATATCCTTGGCTTTGTAAGCTGCTTTTTGAGGAAGGAATAGTAAAAGCTATTTCAATCTCATTCTTCAACCAGTGAGTTTGAAATAGAAGTTTTAATAAAGCATGCATAAAGGATGCTTCTGAAAAATTGCCATCTTTGTTCCTTCAGAGCCTGTCTTTTAATAGTAATCTATTACTTCCTTCTCTTTTTAAAAACTAATACAATAATTATGTGTTCCAGGAGATAGACTTATCTGAATAGCTTCACTTTATTATATAAGTAAGGACAACAAAATTTTCTCTTGCATTTCTTTGCATGCAGATTGTAGCTGTGATAGCTTTGGCAATTAATTGGATATCTCAACATTAATATTTTTGGGTTTGTCATATCACAAGAAAGCTCAAAGTTTATTTTTTGATAAATGTGAATGCGTATAGTATGTAAACAGAACTATATCATGTGTTTACACCTTGTATATTCTGAATTTCATCATGTTTGTTTAAGTGTTCTCTACTAAAATAATTCAAAAAGTTTGCAGATTGTATGTATTAAAGGACTGAATGTGCCTAGAACTTTCCAGTACAGACCAATATATACACCTGGATTGTTTGAAATGGTTTGTTACCACAAATGTCTTGGTAGCTTGGCTTAAAAAACTCTGAGATAGTAAAAATTGAAATTTAGTGTCTCACAAGTTATCTAAGAAGTAACCATTGTTCTGCAATTGTGCTTTTTTTACAGGCCCTCCTCGTCAATTGAAAGTAAAACCAGATTCAGAAATTCTAAAGATTGAAAATGGTACAGCTTTTCCCTTTCAGGTTGAGGTACTGGATGAATCAGGAAATATTACAGCACAGCCAGAGTTGATTGTTCATTGTAAGGTAAACTGCATTTCATAGTGTGCCATAGTTTCTACAAGTTTCTACAGCTTGCTAGCCATAACTGTGACTCTCTTACCTCTTATCTATTATGAACCATTCAGTAAGTTTTAGAATCAGTGTAACCTGGCCTTAGAAATGGAAATGGAAAATTATGTGAGGATGTGTAGGTTCAATTTTAAGGTAATTTAGGCCATATTTATCATATACAATGTTAAAATTTATTCAGAAAAATAACTTCAGCAAGCTTACTTTTGGTATTTTTTAAGCTGTTAGTTCAAGTCTAGTGCCTAAAAATATTAGAAAATACTATTACCATGAGCACCAATATAAGCTCAGAAGGGAATGCATTCTTCCCCTGTACTTGGCACTGTTGAGGGCACACCTTGAGTGCTGTGTCCAGTTCTGTCCCCTCAGTTTGGGAAGGACATTGAGATGCTTGAGTGCGTCCAGAGGAGGCAACGAGGCTGGTGAGGGCTTTGGAACACAAGCCCTGTGAGGAACCACTGAGGGAGCTGGGGTTGTTTGGCCTGGAGAAAAGGAGACTCAGGGGTGACCTTGTCACTCTCTACAGCTCCCAGAAAGGTGGCTGTAGTCAGGTGGGGGTTGGTCTCCTTCTCCAGGCAGCAGCAGACAGAACGAGAGGACACAGTCTCAAGCTGCGTCAAGGGAAATACAGGCTGGACATTAGGAAGTTTTTCATGGAAAGAGTGATAAAGTACTGGAATAGTCTGCCCAGGGAGGTGGTGGAGTCACCATCCCTGGATGTGTTTAAAAAGAGACGGGATGTGGCACTCAGTGCCATGGTCTAGTTGAGGTGTTTGGGCACGGGTTGGACTCGATGATCTTGAAGGTCTCTTCCAACCTAGACATTCTGTGATTCTGTGATCTTGCTCTAACTTTAGGAAGTAAAAAAACTTCCCCTTTTGGCCCTCTTTTTTTGACTCCAGAAAGTGACTTTCCCTGTTCTAGGGAAATCCAGCAAGAATATATAAAAGTGTTTTCCCACTGCAAAATAGGCTGCATTCCATTTGCACTTTATATGGGTACACGCTCTTCCTGTAGACTGGGTCTGCAGTGATAGGATGATATGTTGAATGTGGTGTTTAAATTCCTTTAATGTGTGATGTTTAGTAAATTAACGAAAAGGAAGTTGACTTCACATGTTAATTGAATTTATTGCATAATGGCAGAAGAGTCTAATTATTGTGTGTTATTAAAACAAGTGAATAGATAGTATACTTTATTTCTATAACTTACTCCTTTCTCCCACACATCTCTTATCGCCTGCAGAAAAATACAGATGTTGGTTTTACAGTTGTTGGAAAACTGAAATGTATTAATTTTTTCTGTATATAATGATATACATATATTTGGACTCACAAGTAATCATTTCTGAAATAATCATGGTAGGTCTGTAAAAGAAACTTGATGTTTAATCTTACATTTTGAATAGTTTTTAGGTGCTTCAGACCTTCCTGTGTATTCTGTGGACTGCAGTAATGGAGGAACAAACATTTTAACTGGTCCAGTTATACATGTACAGAATATCAAGAAAGACCAGATACTGAAAGCAAGGTTTGAAGTACTTGTAAGTATTGGTTGGAATGTTTGGATTAACAAAAGATTGAAAAGTTTATTGTACTGTCTTGCCAGCATTTTTTGTGAGTAAGCTTAGCTCCCCTGAAGTTACTGGTTTAGGTGTCATAAACCTCATAATCAGGTGGCTATGCTTTTTTTATCACTAGAAAATCATAAAAAGGCAAAGAATTTTTTCCATTTTTTTCTTTATTTCTGACTGTACTTGTTAAATCCCTGAGGTGTTTCAGAAATATGCGTGTTTTCTGGGATTTTTCTTCCCCTTTTTAATTCCTAGGTTGTTTTCACAAATTGCCCTCATTGCATAAACATTTTAGTATGAAGAGGTATGGCGATCAATAGTTTTTTGTAGCATTTCAGTTTCAAAGCTCACAAAGTATGAATTTTTTTTAATTCTATTGAACATTCCAGCTCTCTGGTGGTCAAGAGAGTCACACTGCTGGAGAAAACAAGACCCATGTGTGTTTTACCTTGGAAAAATGTGTGAATAAATAGTAATATGGCAAGATGAATTATATGAAAGGATATTTAGGGTTACGCTTAAAAAGTATTTTGAAGATTCTATAACCTATTACTTCTGAAATAGGAAAAAATCTAAACAGCTAGCATCAATTCTAGTATCTGTTAAAAGTTGTAAGTATATTGGCATATCTTTTTTATTTACTTTTGAGTAACAAAAGTTAAGCTTTTTCAAGTAACAAGTCAAGCTGATTTCATATTGAGACACGTGGTCATACCTGGTAGAGCTATAGACTATTATGGCATTATGTATATGCGTATCTAAGTTTAATATCTTAATTATATGTCTTTTTTTTTTTCACCCATGAATAGAATTGCAATGATGTGCCACCAGTGGAAAAGATTATAAAACTTCTTCCTAGCAGCCATGTTGCAAGACTACAGGTCTTAAGTATGAATGGACAAAAAGCTCTTCAGATTAAACATCAGGATGAAATCACTTGTGTTGCTGGCCAAGTCATGAATAAACTTATATTTCAGATGTATGATGAAGCAGAAAGGGAAATACCCATAACTGCAGCTGCTGCAGAAAAAATCAAGGCAAGTACTTTCTAGTAAACAGCAGCATAATATGGGGGAGAAACACAAAGCTGATATCCTCAAAATCCATAAATGTCAGACTACTAAATAATATTCCTCAAAACTGCATTAATAAACATGACAACTCTCCTCTTAATTTTTTAAAAATATTTTTATCAATTAAATGTGAAGTAATGCTTCAGGGTAATTATGAAAAGCAGGTTAGTATTTCCAGTGCTTCTCCTAAATGCATAAAATAATTATGAAGTAGTTACGATTCCTCAGATCCAGGGCCTTCCCAACGTTTAGGAACTTTGAATAGGCATATTCCCCATGAAGGCTTGCTGCCTATCTTATCTTATGTCAGTGTACTTAATGTGGAGCCTAAGACAAACATAGAGATTCACTAAATATATCACAGTACTTGTATCTTTCCTAACTCAAGTTCAGTGAGGGAAACCTAATGTATGTTTTGATCTGCTTGGGATTTTTTTCAAGTAATTGACTGTATTTCAGCAGATAGCATTGGTTATTTCTGGGAAATGTCCAGGCTTTCCATTGAAAGCTGCTATTGCCTGTATGTTTTATCAGCATATTTAGAATGGCTACAAGATGTATTATGTAACTAGTCATTTATAATTTAGGTTTTGATTAATTTATAAAAATTTAATTTTAGGTTAACTGGACACCTAAAATTGACAGAGAGCTGTTGATGCAGGGACTATTACCTGATGTAAAAGTACCAACTTCAGTAAAAGATGTACGTTACTGTCTAATTACTTACCTTGATGAGCACGTGTCTTTGGAAAGTGCATTCACAGTCAGGTATGTTCATTTGATATATTTCTTTATTAATCATGCTATTGGTGTAGCATTGTAGATCTCATTACTTTGGAGTAAAACAAAAGTCTTTCTACAGAAGCTGAAGTAATGAAAGCAGTTGGCAAATTAACAGGAGAATGTTAGCTTGGGAAATGGGAAGGGTTTGTGTAAATTTATTACATGTGAGAACATTACCTATGTGAAAGACTCCATTGTAATTACTGGCTTGTATCCAGCCCTGTAATCACTTGTGTAAGTATACATACACTGAAGAAAACTATTGATATTTTTGTAAACTTGCAGTAAACATTAGCTCACAGAATAAGTAGTTTTACTGAAGAGTTAGGTGGCTGGTGACTGCGGAGAAAGAAATATCACTGTGAAGTTAGTTCTCATCTGGTTTCTCAGTCAAAACTGACAGGCTGTAAATTGAACTTTAAAATTACCTTTTTGTCACTCTTGGTGAGTTTAAGACTTGTATCTTATAAAGTTTATTAAGAGGAATCTGATTCTAAATTACTTTAGTGTATTTAATGTGATTTTAATAGGTTAAAATTAATTAATTCACAGCACTCTGATGCCAGGGGTAAATTTGCAGCAATGAGTCCATTCACAGATCTGTAGTAGGAAAATAAAATACACTACATGACCAAGCATTAAGATTCTTTAAGATATTTATCATGCTTGCTATTATGTTATATTTACCTTTATGAGAGAAATAAGTCAATTTTCGTGTGCTCAGACCAGTTCCAGATGAACCCAAACACATTAAATGTAAACTAAGAGGCTCAAACACACTGCAGATGGGTGAAGAACTACAGAGTGAAATCGGTGAGTGTTTGCATATCCTTCATTTTCTTCTAAGGTATGTTTCTTTTTCTTGGTAGTTTGTTAAGACTGTAATATGTACACATGTCATCAAGAGTAAATTACCTTCAACTACTTCAATATAAAAAACAGGTTTACATTCTGATTCGCAGAAAGATGATCAGACTTCTGAATTGCCATTTTACCATTCTGGAGTTACTCTCTGATAAAATTTGCCTCTTACTTTGTACATCAGGACATTCATCACGCTTAGTTCAAATCATTCATAAATTTTTGTTTAGTTCATGTATTCTGAAATCTGAAAGGCCATAACAGCATTCAGACTATTGCTAAGGCACGGACTTCAAAGTGACACATTTTAAGGTTAACGTGAGAGGAAGCCATGTTAGGGATCAGTCTTCTCATTCTCCTTTGGTTTCTGTATGCAGTTGCCACATGACATAGTGAGAAATTAAAAATTCTTATGGTATTGTGGAACATTAAAGGCTTGTGTGTGAATGAAGAAAGCACATAGAACAAAAAGAGGTTGAAAAAAACTTGGAATTTTAAGATTTTTTTTCTTTTAACTTTTAGGTAAGAAATAATCTTTTTATTCAAAGAAGTGGGAAGCACAAATATGGCATATAACTATACAGATACATTTGGTTTATACCCACAAGACTGCGCGTTCTTATCAATGTATATAAAAACCTGAAGAAAGTACAAAGAAGTTGGAGCTGGGCTTTTCCTAAGTGTGTTCAGAGACAGTAAATAGAGGCAGTGGGCACCAAGTGAAACACGGGATGTTCCCCCTGAACATCAGGAAACACTTTTTCACTGTGAGGGTGGCTGAGCACTAGCACAGATTGCCCAGAATTTGTGGAGTCTCCCTCCTTAGAGATACTCAGAAGCTGCCTGTCTGCAGCTGGCTCAAGGTCTCCCTGCTTGAGCAATCCAGAAATACCTTCCAACCTCAGGCTGCCTGTGATATAGTGATAGTTATTTAAATATTCTCTACATTGTGTCTATGCTGTGTACGTTTATATTCCATATATTGTATAATGTTTAATTAAAGCAGCTGCTGAGGTAATCATCCTAATAATTGTTTTAATCATCATCATCTTTTTTAACAGATATAATGATTACAGATCAGTTTGGAAATCAGGTTCAGACAGTGACATCTGCATGTGTAAATTCCCTAGGAGTTTCTGGGCCTGGACTTGATAAATCAAATTTGAAAATAACTTGGCAGGTATTTATAAGATGTCATATAGTTTACTTCTTTGTGGCATTTGTGTGGTAATTGTCTTAATTCTGTTAGATAGAATTGAACCAAAATTTTGGAAAGGTAGTCCAATTACACGCTAGTTGGTTGCTTAAAGCATTAAAGTTGTATGATCCTGTTCTAAGGAACACAGCTGCATCTGTTAAAAACCTTATCACTGCTGCAGCTATACAATGTGGAGGCCAGTTCACTTCGTGTTTGAGTCAGGTTTGCTTTGTTTCTAGGTCATCGTTCTATATGTTTTCTTCTATCTTGCTTTTAGTCTTTTCTTCTGTGGGTTTTTTATGTTGGTAAAGTTGATTTTAAGAACTTTTGAAGAACCTTGTAGAATGGACTAGTATCTATACCTTTTAAAATATGCTGGATATAACCTGAAAAACAGGTTTCTGAGAAATTCTTGAGTTTGAAATGGGTCACTTCTTACTCATCAAGTTAATTTAAATTTAACATAAGTAATAGAATTTGTAGTTTAAGTTTTAGTCCAGTAGTCATCTGTTTCACAGTAAAAACACCAAATAGTATTTATAGCAGAAATGCTATATTGAAAAAATGCTAATAAATTTTACTTTGCTTTATTTGTTCTTGATAAAATCTTTTCCTTGTTTCTCAATAGGAAAGTACTCAAACAATGAAAGTAAAAGGTATTCGATATAAACCCTGTTTACTCGGAAGCAAAGAATTGTGCTTTGCTTGGCGTGAATTTTCTGACTTTATCAGAGTGAATTTAGTTGCAGGATCCCCAGCTAAATTGCAATTTGTGGAATGGCCAGAGTTAGAAAAGGTAAGTTGAACAATTTTGGTTTGGAAAAAAAGCAACATGATCTCTAGTCAGGTATTTGAATTCCATTTTTTGTGCAATAGCTAACTACATTAGGCTTTTAAAAGTAAACGTATTTTGGAGTAACATAACTCATGTATGTTTACAGCCTTAAATATTGTAAACTTTATTCTGCCCCGTTTGCCTTTCTATAGATGGTATAACTTTTCTTTGGTGCAGTAATATTACTGCCGGCTGGATCCTGACACCCATCTTTCACTGCTGTTTTCCAATGATACAATCCTTAGTGGTAATAATGGCTGGCAGCTCATCTCTCCATCTCTTACTGGGGTTTTTTTGATGTTCAGGATGTAGGATGACAGTCCCAGATTTACTTCTGTTTACAAGTGTTTACTGTCAGAAAGTAAACACTTAGAGAGAATGGAGTACAGGACTTAAAGGAAGTGGCTGGAGATTTTTGTGCTGTACACCTATTTGCCTTGTGTTTTTAAAACTATTTTTCAGTGTTTACTTTGGCTATTCAAATAATAGTGCTTAACTTCTTGCAGAAACCAGAATAGAAAATTGAAAGCAGAAAAAAGAAAATTGTATCTCAGAACAGAGGACAGAAATCAAGATTGGTGTTTTAGGAAAATGGAGAGGGAAGTTACTGAAGAAAATGACACAAAGTTTCAGGGAGTCACATAACTATTTTTGTTCTCTAGGCAGCTGTTTAAGTATAACAGAAAATAAAGATTTTAGGCCATAGCTCTTCCTACAACAAGGACATTGATAAGGCCTTTCAGAATCATGTCCTTCCTTTTAGTCACATCAACATGAGTGACCTGTGCCATTTAATTCCAGTAGTGCATTTTATTCTAACAAGAGAATATAAACAAACTCTAGAAATACATTCCTGCATACATTCAATCGTGGTCTAGCTGTTCTGGGAGACAAATAGTATGGAAAAGATGGACACCGTTGCTCTGGGGATTCCTGAACTGTGAATGTCCAAGATATGTAGAATTGAATACCATTTGAGTATCATGTATTTGTATCTCTTCCAGCCTGTTGCAGTGATTAATGGTAGAGAATTGCAGAGGCCCCTTATTGTTCAGTTGTGTGATCAGTGGGGAAATCCAACTCCTGAACCTAATGTCAAAATCAGCCTTACAAAGAGTAACAACTTAAAGGTAAGCATCAGCCTTATTAGGTGAACTTTGTTTAACACAAGTTTTGTTGTCATGTCTATGGTATGTTAATTTTCAAGGGCATTTTTGGAAATGTTAATAAAATAGTGTAAGAGCACAAAAGAATAATTAATAATAATTTTAAATTATATAATTATTTTATGTATTTTTATTTATAATTAATTATAATAATACCTAATTATAAGAACAGTGGCAACAAATGACATAAACAGGTCCCAGGACAACAACCACAAATATAACAAAATTCGGATAGAACGGGGTCCAAGTATAATTCAAATACATTTCAGATCTTCTACAGAACCTTTTTCCAAATTTTGCATGCACATTGCACCACCATATCCTCCATGTTATCAGAGGTAGTTTACTGAATGGTAGTAATGACAATGATACAGTCTCAACTAGCAACCACATCATTTTTATCTGGTGATTCTTTGATTTTGATTCCTGAATGTATGACTTACTGGTCTGTATGTAAAGCTGGTCAGCAGGTTTGGGCCCTACTTGTTTATCCCGTGAAAAGCATTGGCAAGGTAAATGAAATTAAAACAATGAGGATGCAAATCTAGCCCAAATTTAAGTGGTTACTCTCTGTTCCATAAGTGATATATGAGTATCAGATGGTTTTCACATCGGTCTGTACAAAGGAAGGACTTTGACAGAATACTCCATTCCTTAAAATTTTTATTCCTATTTTGGAACAAAACTACAAAAGTCAAGCTGTCAAACGTTCCTACCTGTCAGTACAGAGACTGTTACATTGAATGTATATATTATCAACACAGGATATATTCATCCACCTCTGGACATAACATTTTTTCATTCAGAGCTGGTTGTGTTCACTTTTTGTTCCTGCTTGCCGTGCATTTGTGTTCCTCAGTTTTTTCAGAATACACAACAGCCAAGAGCCTTCTTTTGCTCACACCTCCAGAGCTGGGCCACAACCTTAGCTTTTGCCCAATTTAACTATGCTATTATTACTTTTTTAAATTGGATATTTTGAAGTAGATTTCTTGATATCCTGAACATTTTTTTTTCTGTCTTTTTTTACTCTCTTGCCATAGAAGCCTGCCTTACAGTTTGGGGATTTTTTTTTCTTTGCCCCAACTACTGCCTTTATGGTGTCAGCTGAAGCTCACTGTGGGTTCTAGTTATGTTCTTCTTGAGAGAAGACACAACCTTGGCAGTAACACTGCATGGTTGTGCTGCCTGGTCAGAGAGATGTTGTGGTGGTATGCTGTGTCTTTTCAGATTTTATGCCTTCTTCCAAACAGCACCAGCAGCATGTCTTAGAGTCCACATTTTCTTTAGCTTAGTGGGATATGTCCAGGAGAAAGTGTTTTGAAAGCCAAGGTGGATCATTGCTATAAAGTGTTTATTACAGCATGCTTTGCCTTGGCATTTCCAATAGGTTGTATGCACAGTGTCCCAAAAAAAAAAAAAAAGAGAAGATTTTGGGAACAGAAATTCTCAAATAAGATGTTCTCTATATTTCACGTTCCACCCTCTAAGTCTCCAAAGCCTGATATTATGCAGTTGCAGCATGCATTTCCTGTACTCCTTTATCTTACAGATGCAAAACTAAATGAGAACTGGAGGAGTACTGTAACAAGCACTAAATAGTTTGTAGAAGGTTTTTGGATCTGAAAATACACTCAGATTAACATCTGCTATGGATGATATGATACCATCAGTAGCAATTTAAAAAATAACATTTATAAAATATTTGAGTATATTAATGAACAAAAATATCCTAGTTCAGATGAAGTGATTGCTTTTAAAAACCAGCAGAGAATTTGAAACCTCTTCCTTAATATTGCCTTCATACAGTGTATTTTTCCCTAATGTAAAAATTTAGCTACAGCTCAAATCAACAGACAGTATCCAGGCAAATGAGATAAACATCTTATCCTAAGACTTAATACTCTTTCTGTATCATTGAAAGATTTTTTTTTTTTTTTGGCAGCTTGTTCCTTCTAACCAGCAACATAAAACAGATGACACTGGTAGGGCTAACCTGGGAGTTTTTAGTATTCACGCACCTAGGTAAGTAGTGAAAACGAGATGGATTTCATAAAGTACTACCAAGTATTAATCTAGAGCTAAGATCAAACATTTATTATTCATATGCAGGTGGGTGGCCAGATAGTGAGTTCTAAAAAATTAAGTGCATAACTAAGTAAAATTCAGTAGCTGCTTCTTTTGATCTACTGAGAAGCTGCTGCTGCAATTTTTTGAATATTTTTTTTTTCTGGTGATGGTAAACATCTTCTTATTGTCAACCTGCACCAAGTGCAAGTGGTATTATAAGCCACTTTAAAGTTTTGGAATGTACAGTCTTTAGGTGGCCAGTTCCAGACAATATGCTTTTAAAGTAGGAACACATTCTAAGAGGGTTTAAATCCCACTTTCTCTGCATGCTAGACATCGTTTAAAGGATTAGGTAGAGTGTCCAAAGGAATTTTAAATAGATGTATTTCATTTTTCCTATTTGCAATTGAACTGCTCAAGTCTCATTTCCAGCTGCTGTGTGTCCTGTGGTTCCTGCTTCTTCATCTTTTGCTTCTTCATGCTCACTTCATGTATAGCTTCCCTTACACACTTATGTCCCATATGGCTTTTCAAATTCATCATTTCTGTATCTTCCTCATACTCAAGAGTTCTGCAACCCACTCTGTGTATCCCTGAGTTTTTTGAGCAAGACTGGGTTGGCTTTAGGTTATTTTGAAACTAACAATAATTGCTTGTTCTTTACATTCAAGTATGGAGGATTTGACCCGTAATACTCTTGCATTTGGAAGAAATTGTTTTAAATGCTGTTGATGGTGCTCAGTGTGTTTATAATGTCTGTGACTTGGTAGAAGGATGATGAATATTAGTTATCAGTTTACTACTGGAGGTTAGAAACAGGTGTGACATCATGCTATTTACAGCATAATCAAAACTGGCTGGAAGTAGAGCCTCTATGCAGTTAAATACTATATTTCCAGTTATGTTTCAAAACTTGAAATTTAAGTTTTTAATACTGTAAAGAAAATTAGTTATTTGATAGCATTGAAGACATTATATACTTTCAGTGTACTTTGCTAGATGTGAATGGTACTCTGATTCACTCTTAGGAAACTCTTACCAAAGCGGAATGCTCCTCATCATTTAAATTGCTTTCTGCTTTACTGTCTTCTGCTACTTGAAGCTCCAGTTGCTAGTGTCTTACAGGTGATGAAACATGATCAAAATAATGAAATATTAACACAAAATTAAATTTAATAAGTTAATATCTTAATAGTAACTTAAACTCGTGACTTTACTTATCTAACATTGCATTAACAGTTCCATTTTTTTCTTCTCTTTGCTACTACATTACTAGATATTGTTTAGGATGCTTTCATGTACACTATTCAGACTTGAAGCCAGTTGAAAATTGTCTTTTCAGAAAAGATTTTATGTCTGTTTTTATGATTTCTGTATATTGCAGGGGAGAGCACATTTTACAGCTTAAAGCCTCCTACAACAAGGCCATATTAGATTGTCTTGTAATCACATTAAATGTCCTGCCGGATCCTGAGAAACCTGTCTGCTTGAATGTTAAATATGACAAAAGTCCTTCTTTTCCAGCAGGAGGTACTTTCCCTGGTAAGTATATGGATTTTTCATGGAAACCAATCACTCAAAAGCTTTGAAAACCTGTGAAAAACTATTTTGGTGATTTGCCTACTGTATTTTTTTGCTTTTTCTGGTCTATTTTTTCAGTTCTTTGTAACAGCTGTGTCTGAGATGTAACACTTGGACAGAAGAGATGTAGGTTATCTTTGGAAAGCATTTCAAAAGACCTCTTATTTATTTGTTCTAAATTGCTCCTTTTATCCATCTGTAAGTGGTAGAACTACAGAAACTCTCTTCTGTTTTAGTAAAATATGATCTGAGCTAGTTCATGTATGTTTTCCCTCGTCTCTTTCTGTGGAATAGTAGCAAAGGAAGTAGCTATGAAATTCTAGGCCAACTGTGAGCCAAGACAAACCAGAAAGTAATCAGCAGGAGGACAACACAAAATAGTCTTTTCTCCTGCTGTACTCTCTGACAAAAGAGTTTGTTTCTTGGCTGCCATAACTTGATCAGCCAACCTTTTTATGGCAAGAGGTTTTTGTTTTTTAAAATATTCCATTCCAGTGTTATGACCTTGATTAAATTCACAAGGTATTTTAGTTTTGCCTAGAGGAACCATAGAATGACAGAGTGGTTTGGGTTGGAAGGGACCTGTAAAATCATCTACCTCCAACTCCCTGCCAAACAGACTTTTTTCAAATGTAGTGTGTAGTATAAATCAACCAGGTTTTGAGTTAAGAAGGAGAATTAAACAGCTTCTTCAGGACAATATAATATATATAATATATATGACATTAAATTTTAAAATAAAATTAGATAATAAATTCTGTATTAACAGCCTCATATTGTTAAATAAATAAAATAACATCCTAATTATTTGATTTACTGGTGATCTCAGGCACTGTAATCTTGGAGGAGAGGGTCATGCCTGAATTTTTCATGCACATCAAATCATAGTCCTTCCTTAAAGTGCAGAATTCAGTCCTGCATGAGCAGTGCAAGTTCATTTATATGCATTAAATCCATATGCTTTGTTCACATTTTGAACTAGAAGAAGGGTAGCTTTGTTGTAGTTTGGATTCCATTTCCTTCAGATCACTGCACTTTCTATGGGACATACAGGAAAAGTGAAATTTTTCATACTGGGATATAAAATGGCAAGTATTTTGACTGCAGAACCAGTCAACAGAGTGAAATGTCTCCCTGTAGCCTATTTCTAACAGATACAACTGTGTGGTCCTAGTCTGTAAGAAATAAAGCACTTGTGAAGGAAGAGGGGGATTTGGATTTCCTGTCCTTGAAGGAAGGAATCATGTACTTAACTAGCTAATGGTGCTCATTCCTGAGAGCAAGAAGCGGCCTGGTGTGCTGTCTTGATAAGAATAATAATTTGAGAAAGGCAGACTTGAAATTTTAGGATTTTTTTTAAAGCTGTCATAAAGTAGGTGTTTGGTTTTTCCCTAAGGATTGTTACCTGGTCTAATTACAGGGATAAGGAGAGAAGGTTTTTCATATCTGGTTTGAAATTCTTACTGGTTTTGGCTCTTTTTGAAATGCTTGTTTTGTAAGTTTTTTTCTCTTAATATGAGGGAGACACAGAAATGAATGAAGTTTGAGCTTCTTAATTTTGAATAAAAATAATCTTGAAAACATGTTTTTCATCCTACAGATTTTATGGTTAGTGTTCTTTCTGAAGATGACACCATTATTAAAAATATTAATCCAGCACGGATTTCTATGAAAATGTGGGAAGCACAGAGCAGCCGGGTTAGGACACCAGTTGATGTAAGTCATCAAAATGCATTTTCAAAATGGGTATGAAAATGCCAGCATAGGACAAACATAGTAGAAGCTGTCTTACATTTGACTTAGATCCACATCCTGTTCTAGATTTTAAGTAAGAAATATTGCAGACCAACCCTATATGTTTATCAGTGTCTGTCCTGTTACAAGTTGTCAGATCAGTCAAGCATCAATACTACAGTAATGACAAAAATATTGCTGTTCTGCAGAAACTAACTCATAGCAGGGAGAGTATTAGAAGTAGCCACGTTGAATTTTGCAAAGAAAAGACTGTGAGAATTAAGAACATGAAATTAGTGTCTAAAATATAGGCAGTCTCATTGACTCACTGTGGGCTATCAATACTGCGAATCATTAAAACTTGGTAACATATTACAAGTTAAGTATTTCCAGTATATTGCATTAAATTTTTTGCATCTTTACAGGTTACAACGTTTAGCTGTAGTAAAGTGAAGGATGACAAGGAAGATGGCTTCTTCTACTTCAGGTATATAATAGCATTTATTCTATAACTACTCATGGAACTTACTATACAAAATACATAGTTTGAAATAGAAAGAAGAGTTTTATGTTTTGATAATAACAGTTAGTCCATCACAGAATTAGTATGATACAGAAGAGGTGAAAGATACTAGCAAGGTGCATTGAGATGAAGATTGAATTCTTTCCTAGACACTTTTGACATTTGTATAATCTGAGAGTAGAGAAGAAAGGAGTCTAAGATAATGTATTAGAATACATTTTGAGAAATGCTAGCAATGAGGGAACTACATCATCAGCTTGTAACTTACATGGTGACTTTCTTCAATTCTTTTCAATATTGCTTTAACTACTGCAGAATTGCAGGCTGGACAAAGCAGACTTAACTCTTTTTACTACCTTCTCTAGCTGTGCATCAATCCTGAGCCATGACCTTGGTCTTGTTAGTAATCATTCCTTTGGCTACTTATTCAGAAATAGTGTCTTAAATGAACGTGGTGGCAGAACTAGAGCTCATCATAAGCTGGTGCCTAATTGCCACATTCTTTCTACATCTGTTTCTAGTAGACAGTCTATGGGATTAGCTAGTTATGGTAATGGCTGTTGAGTCAAGCTTTTGCCTCTTGGGAGTCAAACCTGTGTCATTTTTTTCTTGACATAGGTGCCTGCAGTTCACCAGTTGTCCACAAATGTCCAGAATTAAAACTCCCAATCTTATTGAAAAATTTGAAACAAGAGTAGACACTGCCCATTAGCAGCCCTTGTAGAAAAGTTTACTTGTTGCTGCCAGTGTCTGTGGCATCACTGTCTACCAAATGACTTTCTCTCAAGTTTTCCTGTTCTTGGCACACTCTCAGATGGTTTTAATCTATTTATTGCCAGCTAGAAATGCTGGCAGAAATGCTTACAGAGCTGTATGCAGTCTTAAACAACTTCCATAGCAAGCAATTACGTAATTTCTTTTTCTAAAGCCTACGTCTGTCCAGCCTGAGATCCTTAGTTGATTATTTACTAATCAGTGTTTTAATGTATCCTGACAAGGCTGACAGATGCTACTGTCAATCTTACGCTACATTAAATGCAGAAAAGAATTGTTACTTCTGTATGTGAAATCTAAAAAAGGAAAAGTCATGGCCTGTTCTAGAATATTAAAGCTTTGGGATTTCATTTTTTCCAAGTTAAGCATTCCAGGGAATTTTGCATATTACTGCTTCCCAAACAAAATCAGAAGAAATAAATTACTTAATGTTGATAAAACAGTTAAAATGCTGTATGTTGAAAACAAGAATCATTAATCAATTTAAGAATACCACGTCATGCTTGGACAAATACCTGAATCTTGGCTGTTTGTGTCTCTTCAAAAGTTTGTAAGCATTTTTAAGTCATTGCTATCCCTTGCTAAACACTGCAAAGGTCCTCTGGATGCCATGTGGCCTTCCTTGCTGAAATTGTAGCAGGAGAATCTCAGGTGTCTGGGCTTTTCTTCGTGTTTTGATGGTAGGGGTTCTTTGCCAGTAGTCTACACTCTGGAATGCTCTAAGGTAGAAGGAAAACTCGTTATTTCTCTTCACTATACTCAGCCTTGACCAGTGGTCCAAGTTACCCAACTTTGTCCAATCTGACTAAGGAAGGAATTAGCTACTCTGATTTTATGAAAATTTTATTAAATTTGGAGAGAAATGGTTGTTTTTCCAGTTCTAGACATGTCTGTGTTTTGTTCCAGTAGCTTTATGAAAATTCTGAATAGGAAATGAAATGGTATAGACTTGCAGATTCCTGAACAATAGGGCCAGGACAAACTTCCTGTCATCTAGAAGAGACAAACTCTTGGAGGAGACTTCCCTCATTCAAGCTTCCAAAAGCCTTACTCTAATTCTCAAGGAACTTTGATGGCCTTCGTGCTGAAGGAAGAGTATTTTGCCTTAGTAGGGCTTTCTAACTAGTTTGGAGGACTACTCAGAGTTTGAATTGCTTGTGTACTTACATACTTGTGACTTCAACATTGTCTCATGTTTGCTTGGGTTTTATTTTTTGGTTTTTTAGGGATAAAATGGTTCCGGAGAGAGTGAGCACTTACATTATCCAGTTTACCTTTGCAATGGATAAGACAAATATGCTCAACAGTGAACAGGTTTGAATCTATAATTAATTGCAAGTAGCCAAGTACACATAATACAGAATCACCTGGGTGAAGTGTTAAGATACTTTGTAGGTTCAGAATGCAAATACTTTCACAAGTTTTTAAAAAAATTATATTTTTATTTTTGATAGCTACTGATTTCAAACTGTTGATTATCAAAATATGTTTTCATTAACTTCTATAACTAACAATTTGATGGTGTGACAGAGCTACATAATTTGCAACCTAGCAGAACTGCTTTATGGTTGTGCTAAATTATTTCAGGTCTGTCCATAAATTTCACATCCATTTGTTTCAGTGTTTTTTGAGCAACCCAAGTGTGCACGTGATTTGCAGTTAATTGTATCAGTCTTTATTTTATTTTGTTTCATTCTTCTTTTTCTGCTAGATTATAGTTGAAGTTGTACCTAATGACCCTGTACGCTTGTTACCTGATTCTTTACCAGCTACTCCAGCAGTTTCCAATGTTCGAGCTCTTAGCAGCCGTACACTGGTCAAGGATTTATACCTCCATTTAATGGTAACTATGCTTCTATACAAAGTCATAATTAAGGAAATATAGAAAACTGCTAAAACTATGTTCTGCTGTAAGGCATTGCTACTGTTTCTTTGCAGATTCACTTCATAAAAAAAGATGTTGATCGGTGATTTTTCAGCATATGATAGGTCCATCTTGTTTCATTTACATACAGATGACCAAAACTGAAATGTTTGGTCCTTGCTGTCAGGTATCTCAATTGAAATCCATGTCATGTTGCCACATGAAAAAATTGTTTCAAGAAGAGATTCTAGTGGGAAAACACACATGTGTAGAGCAGACGTTTCTCTCCATCATTTTTCTTCCCAGGGAGTTTCTGTTAGAAATCTTGTTACAAGAAATAAGGTTTCTTGAACTTTCAATGTTCATAGGGATAAAAGGAAATCACTTACCAGCTACCACAATAACAAAGCAGACTCAGCTTGTGGAAAAGTAATTTAATTTAATTTAATCTCCAGTTAAAAAAGATTAGTATAATAAGAAACAAAGACCAAAAAACTAAAGCAACACGTTCTGCCCCACCCTTTCCTAGGCTCAGCTTTTTTACAGGTCCCTGTACCTGTCCCCAAGCAGTGCAGGGGGATGGGGAATGGGGGTCACAGTCAACCCGTAACATCTTCTCAGATCTTTCCTGCCAGTGCTTTTTCCTCACAGTTTCCCTGTTCCAGTGTGGGTCCCTTCTGCGGCCACAATCCTTCACAAACTGCTCCAGTGTGACCCCTTGCCACAGGTTGCAGTCCAGGAATTATAAACCTGGTTTAGCATGGGGTCCTCCATGGGCTTCCATGCAGGTCTCTGCTCCACCGTGGTCCTTCATGGGCTACAGGGAAGTACCTGCTGCATTGTAGCTTTCCCTGTGAGCTGCAGGGGAATTTCTGCTCTGGTGCCCAGAGTAACTCCTCCCCCTGTTCCTTCTCTCACCCTCTGCTGTTTTCTCTTTTTTTCCCATTCTTACCTGCCTGTGCATTTTTGCCCATTCTTAAATATAAGGAAACACCATTTTGGCTGAGGGTCTCAGCTGTCCCTGCAGTTGATCAGTTGGAGCACTGGCCATGTCCAGCCTCTCCTCACAGAGGCTGCTTCTGCAGATCCCCTCTGCAGAGACTGCAGATTTATATGGCACCTTGCCATATAAATCCAGGGCAGTACAGAAATGGATTATTTAGTTCAGTCCCAAACTAACTTTAATTTCTTTTTTTTCTAACAGGATGAATATAACAACCACACTGGACTTGATGTAGTTGGCAGAATAATAGCAAAAATTAAAAGCCCCAATCAAGAAGATATAGAGATCCCGCAGTTTCAGGGGAAAGTCAATACAGCAGAGTTTCCATTGGAGAGTGGATCAGCTGAAATTGTAAGTGACTGAAATACATAGCGCTGTGAACACTGTGTCTAATGAGGCTTATTTTCCTGCAGTTTGAAAGTTATCTTACACCTCATTGTGTTCTGTGGAGATTTAGTTTCTGTTGTAGCTTTCCCTTAGAAATAAATAGATAAATTATTTCTTCTGTTTGGTTGCTGATTTTCAGAAAACCTGAAGGAAGGCCAATTCTTTAAACAGTTTATCCTTGCCAAGCGAGGGAAGTGTACACAGTTAGGGACCAGGACATTCAGGAAGATCCAGGAAAAAATTTTTCTTCATTTGAATTTCACATGTGAATAACACTTAACCAGTTTGTAGTTAAACCATTAATATTACCAGTATTTTACATTTTTATTTATAATTCACCCAGACTGTAATATCTTAAGATCATTTAGACTGACTTCTTCATATATTTATAATTAAATTTTGCCAGGCTCTCTTTACATTTTGTCTAAGTAGTGGGCCTATATATACTTCATAGAAAGGCATCCTATGCTCATTTGAAAAAGATAAAACTACCATTTTTTTATGCTTTGTTTCACTGATTAATGCATTTGGCTGTTAAAAATGCTTTCCTTATTTTGGTTTGAATCTCTGGCATCATGCATACTCTGAAAGTTACTGCATATTGTAGTCACATCACTGCAGTCACTTTTTCTTCAACAAATACAGATTGGCTTTTTAAAACCAGTAAGTTCCATCTGTCACAGTTGCTATAAAATATGATAAAAGACACAATGTAAAATGAGCATGTCCACAAAACCAGGAACTGTTCAAAACACACCAAAGAAAATCCAGCTGAATGTGGAGTTTCTTCTGAGTGGAATAGTCACAATCTCGCTCTTAAAAGCCTACACAGAACTTCAGTCAATAGTATTCCTGTGGTGAAACAGTTGTATATTGATTTTTGTTTTCAACTTGAAATATCATATAAGAATGGCAGAGCAAAATTGTACCCCTGCTTCATTTGGTTGTCACATATTTTAAAAGTCTGACATCTACAGAACTCTTCAAAGAGTTAAAATATGTACTAAAGGAGGATCTAACTTTTAAGGACATTCTCTCAGCCACCTTTTCTAACTTGCTCTTTGGAAGCAGCTTCATGACAGATAACATCAGTGTGTGCCAAGTGGAGAGAGACACTGCAGAGCAATCAAAACAAATTCTCCAAATACATCTTGGAAATCACTACCATAAGACCCCAGTAGAATCCTAAAATCTACAGATCCTACATAAAAACTTCTTCATAATATATTTTATTCAGTACATTGACTGTTTTTATGGAGCTACATATGTGAAACTGAATGACACAGTGTAAGTTATTCTCTTGACTGTCAATAACAGTCAAGAACAGAAACATCTAGTTAATATGGCCAAATGTTATTAATCTGCCAATTCTGGTCTACTCTAATCCATACAGAACAGTGACAAAATATGTATGAAAAACAAGCTAGTAAAATAAAATGCAGGGATATAATAATTTTAATAATAAAATTATTAAAATTTTATTTTAATGAAATTAAAGGTATCAGATAAAATTAATATACTGATTGATTTACGGTACACTCTTGGGTTTCTCTGGTTTCCCTACCATGTTTCAGGAGTAATAACTGGTTTGTGAACACATTTTTCCCCTGGCAGATGGGGTTAAGAAAAGGTGCAAAAGTACAGCTAAAGGATCAGCTAAAACCACTGGTCTAACAAAACACTATGCAAATCTCGCATTTACACCTCTGGTAACAAGGTGTAAATTGAACACTATATATGGATAATAATAACCCCATATACGACCTGTGACAGTTCAAATAAAATTACTGGATAATTTCTAAGACTCCTTGCTAATGCAGAAATAAAATTGTTTTGGTTTATCTCCATGTAGTAGTAACCTGCTGTTGCATAATTGTGACCTAAACTCTCCAGTTTTCCATCAGTGATAAAGCTGACCTATGTAATGGAAGGGAGAGTGTGCCGAGTTTCATGGTGTTTGGAGGGGTTGTTTGTTCGGCTTGTTTTGCCCTCCCCCCGCTTTTTTTTTCTTTTTTGTAAGCAGATGAGGGTTTTTTTCTACTTAGGTATTCCTGGTTTGGTGGGAGGTGGGGGGTCTTGCATGCTTCTTCCTTTTTATTACTATGATCTAAGGAGATCCTGCTGCTTTTGACAGTAACTTGTGTTCCCCAGTCATCAATGGGGACTAACTGCATTTCAGTGCACCCAGTATCTCTTCTCCTCTTCAGGCAGCTTTCAGGCATCTCGTTTATACTGAGTTCCCTGGCTTCAGACTACTCACAAAACCCATGTGGAAAGGATTTGCTGGTTGTGAGGCACTGTCCTTTTCATATGACTTGTAATGGGGAGGAGAAGGGACATACTCATGTTCGTCAAATATTTTTAAATTGTTCCATCTTGTTTGTAAAGACAGTTGTGTGCAATTAGCACAAATAATGAAAGTGATAATCTGACATGTTTACCCTTAGTCACAAGTTCAGGAATACTAAACTTGTATAACGAAGAAAAATGTTAAGATTTTCGTTAACATATATTTTCTAAGGAAAACATATTTCCACTACAGACTTCTCTTTATAAAATATGTAGCTGCAATATTTTTGAAAGCTATGAAGACTATCTTTGAAGGTTATATATCTATCTCTTCTTTTAGGCTGCAACCACCTCTCTCTTGATTTGGCCAGTTGAGTAGCAATTTCTACATGTTAAAGGTGGAAACAGTATGAAGTTTTATTATAAGAATTATTCATTTTATGCATGATACCTTTCCCAAAGTAACAGCACATTTAGATATTACCTTTACTAATTTTATTTCTGTTTACTTTTATGGTTTTATAATATTTCTCATGTTTATAAAGAAAGGTAAAGGATTTAGTATGTCTTTTCAATAAGGAATTGATAAAAAATTAAATGTTTATGATAGTGTTTGGATATATATTGTTAATTCATTTGGGATCTGCTGTCTACTTCCATGGTAACAGCAGTAATTTTAACTAAGCACTGGGAATAGTTTGTTTTTCCTTCTCTGCATTTATGCATTGGGTCTTTCTTTTTAATGATCTGTTTGCATTTCACATACTGAATGAAGTACACCTGAGGATATCTTGCTTATAAGACAGTGCGGAGGATGTTTTTTCTAAGCATGTGTCTCTGAAATAAAATATATAGCGAAAAATAATAAGACTTTTTAAACAGGTAAAACGACAATCTTAATTATTAAATAATAAAATAGCTATATCCTTGTATTTTACTTTTGTTTAATTGTTATAAAAGACATTTCCAAGCCAATGCTTTAAACTGTAGTAATACTGTATAGACATGTGTTATGTAACTTACAAGATTTAGTATCTGAAGAATGTTTGTTTTGTGTGTAACCTCAAGCATGGGCATAAACTTATGATTATTTGTTTATTTTCATAGAATTTAGTGCTGGCTGAAGACAGTCCTGGAAGAGATAGCACTGAATATATTCTTGTCTTTGAACCACATGTCCCAGCTTTGAAAAAACCTTTGGAACCATATTGTCTCTCATTTATGTTTTACAATGGTATGTTTCAAGTGCTCTAAAATACTTGATTTTCCTTAGAATCAGCTATTTTTAGATCCATAATGTGTTTTCAGAACTATGTAATAGCTTAATAGATTTTTGCTAATGCTTAAAGCAGTTAAGTATGTTACTGTATTTTCTTCTAAAAGTGTATATGCTTATTTCTGTAGATTCCAAGAAACAACAGCTGATGGCAACACTGACCAGGGAGAAAGACCAGTTATCTAAATCCATAGATCTTTACAGAAAGCTATTTGATACTACAAATCAGCTCGTAGCTGAAATGAAATGTAAGTTCAATCAAAAATGTAAATAAGTTTTCTGTGACTGAAACTTCTGTCCTATAATGATTTTGAGAATATAGAGAAGGGGAGAAAAATCAATATTGAAATCATGAGAGATAGTAATTAGAGGGTAGCAGAAGGGGTGTATACCTTGCAGGGAAGCATCTAATTACTTGGGGGTTCCTACCTATAAAGGTCTTGATTTGATATAGAATATCTTATGTCAGAATTATCAAAAGGAGAAAAGACATTGGAGTTGGTGTTCTTTTCATCCATGACTGCCTTTTACTCCCATCTTTGCATGCTCATACATCTGTAAATTCAACAGTTGCCTAAAAACAAGTCGAGGAGAATGAGCTATAGATAATCCTCTTCTAAAAAGTTAGTCTTATGTTTTCAAAATGTTACTTTTTCCCCTCACATTTGACCCTGTGTACATTATTCAGAAGTGTTGTGTCATTGTTTGTGTTCTTCAGCAAATGTAATTCTTTATGAATGAAGGAAATGTTTTCTTTGCTTTTTTTTTTGCTTGAATCATCCTGCCTGTTGATTAAAAGGTTTGTTTTAATTGCATTTTGAATTTTTATTTTAAATATCACCAAGTATAAATAAAGCAGACTGGCATAGAGGATGCTGCTGGTTTTTTGTAGTTTTAATACTATATATTTCCATTATAATGGAAAATCCTGACGTCCAGTGTGAAAGGCGTAAAATCTTTGTTTCATACATGCACATCTGTAGAGAGTAAGTTAGAGTACAGCATTACACTTTAAGCTTAACTAACATTTTCAACTATAAACATGTTGTGAATAGAGGGTAGAAAGCAAGTCACCTGTTTACTCATTTGTTTTTGAAATCAGTTCAGATATGAGAGCTGAGGAAATAGTGTCCAGAAAGTGATGTCCTAAATAACAGACAAACGAAGATAGTACCAGCCACCACTCTTCTCTTCTGTCTTGCCATTTCATCTGTTGGAGAACCATTTACAATGATAATTGAGGATGAAAACTAAGAGCAGCTGATGTTCTCAGACTGATGAAAGGTCTAGGCCCCTTTGCTTCTTGAAGCTGAAGGCATGGCATCTGCTGAAATTGTTTAGAAACTGGACAAAATCACAAGATCTTTGTGGAAAAATTATGACACTGCTGAAATTTAGAAGTAGATAGGGTCAGTTGCAGCTGGCATAATTCTGAAAAGTTGTAATAAATTCTCTAAGTGCCATTGATTTCTATCATTTCCTCGCTCTCTTTTGATTTTGTTTCAGGTCAGGTTAAAGAAGCTGAAACAAGAGAAGCTCTCCTGAAGAATGAACTGAAAAAGCACCAAATTGAATTACCACAGACGAACATAGTATGACTTATTTCTTACTAAACTCCATTAACATACCTAAAATTGATATCAATAGTATATCAATACTAATATTGCTGAATGACACCTGTTACCAAAACAGTGAAAATTTAAACTGTAGAAAAATTTATGGATCAATGTCAAACTTAAGATTTTTTTTTTGTATTGTTTTGTTAGCGTGAGGATGTTTTAAAAAACTACTAAAGAACTAACAAAAACCTTCATTTCTATATCCTGGTCTTGTTTTTGTGCTGGTCATGTTTCTGCTAAGGTTACCAGTGTTACTGTTACTGCTAGATGTTACAATGGGTTTTTGGAGGCTGGTCAATATATACTGGATATATTCTGCCATAAGTAAGCCAAAAGAAAACACTTTTTTTCAGAGAATCAGAGAAGTGCATATGTCACTGACAAAGTTAATGTAAAAATAAGTTTGGAAATATTCAGGGCAATATACCCCATTGCTAATTTTCCATAAAGATCCAATTATATTTTAAGGAACTTTTTAAAGGTTTTCAAACTACTAACATTTGGGGGGAAAAACACCTATGTAAAGAATTATCTTTAGGTCAAATAAGACCTAGTCATTAATCACAAATCAGTAGAATTAAATTGCAGTCACGGTACTGAAGTTCCCCCTGCCGGCTAAATTTTTCAAGCCTGGACATAGTCTCCTTCTGAAATGGTTTCTTTTTGTACATTTATGATTGTCTCTTCCTGCTGTTTTAAACTTTCTTCACTTTTGTCTCTAATCAAGCACTGATAGTTCTTTGTGAAATGCTCCTTGAAGTCCTTAAAAATAAAAAAAAAAAAGGAGTGATTAAAAAGTTTGGTCACAATTGCAGTGAGCTTTCCCTTTGCTCTTCTCTGGGATTGTGCATGGTGGTCTCTTATACATTAAAAGTCTGTTTCAGGTTATTGAATATTTATTGTTAGAAAGTTAATTGGTAACAGATTACTTCTGCTGCTCAGTCCAGTGGTACATGCTTGCTGATTTTAAATTTTCATTCTCAGCTTCAGTATGTGGATTCTCTTCTGAAAAAAAAGATGTTGGAACAAGAAGGAGTAATGAAGCAGCCAAGGAGAACTTGTACCCTCCCAAACTATCCAAAAGGCAACCAGGATATTCTAGGCAAGGTGAGTTTTCTCCCAGGGAGCCTTCTAATGAGTTCATTTGGTTCCAGAAAGTGGTAGTGATGAAAAATTATCCAATGACCAGCTCCCCTAACAGAGCCCTAACAGATCAACAGGGGAATTAAATGTCTGTCTGAAGTTGCAGGATTATTGTGATTACTATGAAAAGGGGACGTGGTCTTGGTTTCTGTTTTGACTGTTGTAACTTCTGTGGTACAGATTGCACATTTAGCTCAAATTGAGGATAACGAAGCAGCAAAAGTTATCTCTTGGCACCTGGCAAGTGACATGGACTGTGTAGTCACACTGACCACGGAAGCTGCTCGCTCTATCTTCGATGAAACCCAAGGTCGACAACAAGTGTTACCCCTTGATTCTATTTACAAGAAGACACTTCCAGATTGGAGCAGGTAGAAAAAAAAACAATGAAAGTTCTGCATTTGTATTACATACTTCTTCAACTTTTTTTTCTTGTCTAATTTGATTTTTAAACTTCAATTTAAGATTTGAAGTATAAAATTTCTGCGTTAATTATTATAGCAGCAATGTCACTTGAAGTGTTAGCTGAAATCTCAGCTTTATGTCTTTAACTGCTGTGTGATGTTCTTTATTTAATAAGGTGTTTCTATTAAAAAAATAAGACAGTCTTTTTTTCTTCATGTCTACATGTTTTCTAGAGCAGGAATTGAATTTAAGTAATTATAGTGCTTCTAATCAGATTATAACTTTCAAAAATCTAGTTTCAGAGTACATTCCTAAAATCATCTGTAGTAATACAAATTCATTTTGCTATTTCAGTTGCCTGAAAAATAAAGAAAAATACAGTATTTCTGCTCCTGAAAATAATTTGCTTATGAAGATGACTGCTAATATAATAAGAATGCCCTTTAGAAAAGATCTGATGTATAAATGTATTTATAATGTTCAAATTCTCAGTTTTCATAATACAGTGCATTAAAACTTGTCTATAAACTAGTCATATGAATTTATTGGAAATAATGCCTCATAACAAATCAGTGTTTCACTAAAACATCTTTAGTATAACTGGCATTTCAGATAATGGTGGGATTATTTATGTCATGTGGAAGTCTTAAGATGCATTCAAATCAGTTGGAGATTCCTGTCTAGAATAAGCACAAATTGCTTTCTTCTTTTCTTCTCCCTCACTCTCTCCTTGCTTTAACCAGACCTTTACCTCACTTGAGAAATGGAAGAACCTTCTTCAGACCTATTGGAAATCCTATATTTGCCAGAGATCTGTTAACATTTCCAGATAACATAGAGCATTGTCAAACAGGTAAATAATAAGAAAGAAATTATTAATAACTTCTTTCTTTTGAAATACAGAAATATCACGAATTATAATCCATTCAATAATCTTCACTGATACATTTGCAAATACCAGTGTACATTCTTCCTGAGTTCTGTTGGTAAAAATAGGAGGACATTAGAATTAATTATTTTTAAACAAATGTTGTGAAAATTTCAACCATGACCACTTTCTTCTGCTTGTTTAGTTTTGTTTTCTCTACTTAGATGAACAGCAGGTTTTTTCTTCTTTAAATTCCTGCAGCATTATCTTATTCTCAAGCTCTTTAAAGCAGGAATGGACCATCACAAGATTAATTTTATAATCTCATATTGCAGAAGTTACTCCTTTTATTCGGCTTTGTTTCCAGTTCTGTTCCTCTCAGAAATGTGTAATGCATAGATTTAAGTACACGCAGACTGAACTTAAATGACTGTGTATGTTGTGGTTAAACAGTTTAATAGTTGTAAGAAATCTTTGCATTTTTATGTAGATTTCGGTTTAGGAAACTATCATCCTATCACTCTTTCTAACAACATAGCAATCCCTACCTTTTCTTACACTTTTTTTTTAATTAAGTAGATCTGCTCTTTTATATGGAGAGTTAGCATCTGTAGTTACTTCAGTAAGTTTTGCATTTTATTTCACGACTTCCCGCTATTGAAGTATTCCTCTCTACTGTTAATAAAGACCAATTTTTAGTTCTGTGCATTTTCAGAAAGTTAGATATTGACAGACTTTAACTATAAATTCTTCTTCATGCAGAACTGAATTTTCAATTCCCTTGGGGGGAATTGAAAAACCACATTGCGTGACATATCTCATGCATGACTACATTGTTAGGTTTTGTATGGAGCAGACTTCTGTTAGCAGGAGAGTCTTAAGCTCAGTTGGATCATTTGCCTGTGAATGTTTTATTCTTTGATAAACCATTGAATATGAAGAAATATATTAAGAAACTGAGGACAAAATTCAGCATTCCAGGAAGATTTTTTAAAAGTTATCATTTATATAATTTATGAAACTTGGGATTTTATTAAGATTGCATATCTATCTCAACCTCAAGAGAATGTTGTTGAAACAAAAATTATTTACATGCTATTTCCCTTGCACTTATCTTAAAAGATGTAATAATGATGCCTCAGAATTGATTTTTCAAAAAAGTTATTTTGCTCCGGAGAAATTTCATAGTTCAAAAATTCATATTTTTCAGTGTTTGGTATGCTCTTGGGTGATACTATCATTATAGATAACTTGGATGCTGCCAACCACTACAGAAAAGAGGTATGTTTCAATTTTTCTTTAAATTTTATGACACAGATACATTGCAGAGCTACATATTTAATACATTAAAAACTTAGAGTAATTGCAAGTTTAATGCTGTGTTAGCTGTAAATGTGCTTACTGTCTGTGGGTCTCAGAGCACTTAACAGTGAATGAAATCTCTATTATTGGCACTGACAAAATTACCTCCATTCAACAGATTCTATTGTGTGAGTATTGCCATGGCACATGGGACCATGTTTCCAAAGATTAAAATCTTCAGTTTTGCTGTTAGTGTTAAACAAAAGTTCCTCTCTACTTTCCTAGTCACTCTGTGTAATAAAACACAGGAGTAAGGCACATGATGAAATTTCAGGTCCCCTTGACTAAAAACTTGATGTGAAACTTACTAGATCTCTTTGAGACCCATTTTATTTAGGTTTAATGGTACATGTTTTAGCAGGCAAGAGTCTCTGAGGAAGTCCTGATACTGGGCACTTTTCCTTTCAGCTTATGAGTTTGCTAGAATCAAAATAATGATTGAGCATAAGAATGTAGAACTGTACTGCTTGTCACTGCTTCCTAATATATGTTGATAATCAGCTTTTTCCAGGTATCTGGTATCTGGCAGATCTAAATTCTGCCTTCAGAGTTCTGGTAAAATCTGAAAACACAAACCCAAAAAAATTGGTCTTCATAATTATTGACAATACTGCTTAATTTTAATGTATGTGTTCTATTGCTTGAAAGCAAAGTCATGACATAATTTCATAAAATATATTTTTCATTAGGGAACAAAGTTGCATTGCAGTTGAAAAATACAAAGGTTCACAACAGCATTGCTGAAAACTTAGATTTTTTTGTGGAGTTACTAATTTATTATCGACTTTTATACCTGTGCAGGTTGTAAAAATTACGCACTGCCCTACCTTGCTGACGAGGGAAGGAGACAGGATTCGCAGCAATGGAAAATTTGGAGGCCTGCAGAATAAAGCTCCTCCAATGGACAAACTCAGAGGAATGGTATTTGGAGCACCAATGCCAAAACTTTACTCTACTATCTCTGGACAGATAGGTGGGTTAATGAAGTCACAAAAATACAAAACTTACAGAGTTATATTGCTTGTCCTATGTTTTTTATTCTCTGATGTAATACAGAAAGGAACACTTAAATTTAGCATAAAGTTATTTTAAGAAGTAGGAGGTGTACAGTGTTCTGTATATAAATTTGCCTTTTCTTAAAAGCTTATAGCTATTACATTTCCTGAAATAAAAAATAATAATAATGAGATAATCCCCTTTTTTCTTAGTCTTATTAAAGAAGTAGTATAAGCAGTAATAATCATTCAAACAGCCGGCATGAGAAGCTTGAGCTGATTGAATTCCGGCATCACTGAAAAACAAGTTTTAGGTCTTTCTGCTCTGGAAACACCATAATCAATTTAGAATTTCTTATGTGCAAGTGAGCTCTATGAAACAGTGGTAGAAAAATTCCTGTTCTCAAGAGAGAATATCTCATAAGCTACCCTATTTCCTGTGGGATCACTTCCATTTCTTTATGTGCTTTGATTCGTCATTTCGGAATAAAGGTTAGAAATTAAGTTAGAAGATGCAGTTTCTGACATGTAACAACTGACCTGACTGATGGGTAGAACACTAAAAAGTCTTAACTTACAAACAAGATTGTTCTTAAATACATAATTTTAAAAGGAAAGGACATGAAGTTTATCCATGACATGCAATGGAGAGGTGTGGGGAGAGAACACATGTACCTATTAAAGTAGCCATATATATGGGCAAGCTACTTAGCACTGACCAATTGAGTAGGGAAAAAAAACAAGGACTAAAAAGATCTTTTCTTGGCACTTTAGCAAAAATATATTACGTGTAGGGAAAACACAGTAAGCAGGTCAGTCACAGACTAAAATACACTGGATTTAGCACACTTTTGTCTGTAAGCATGTTTTCAATTGTTGAACTTAATTATTACCCAATACAAATTAAATTGGAATTTTCTGTAGTTTAGTACTGGAGCAATCGTGGTAGAAGAAAAGGGCATGTTTTAATTTCACTTAGATAAATACTAGACATTTAAAGGAAAATCATAGTAAAATGCCATTTAAAGGACAGCATCTCATTACATAGGGCTTGTTTTGAACTTAATTTTACACTTAGCATTAGTTCTGACATGATCTTTTTCAATGTTTGTAGGATAAAAGTTGCTCAATCTGTTATTACACTGGCAAGGTACTTGTAAAATAAGCTGTACTAAGAGTCTGCAGTGCCTTTTTTCAGTCTGCAGCAGCTCTCTGTGTGAGAGCTTTCATCCTATGGCAAACTTAAGGTTTAGTGTTTAGTGTTCAGTTAAGCTTTGTGCAAGATACCTCATACCCACCTGAAAGTGAAATGAATGAGTCCAGGCTAACGTGCTTGAACCCTTCCTTTATTAATTGACATATTTATTCAATGCCTGGATGTGAAGAAACTTTTTGTCTCCTATGTTTAAAGAGGAAAAAGGATTGTCAACAAAATACACCTTTGTTTATCTGAGTCTACTTGATTAGATTTCCATAGTGGGACAGAGTGAAACTCAGTAAATGTTCACTTGGTCCACAAGGTGGAATACAATTCAAGTCAGTAATACAAGCTTCTGCTTTGTAGCACTGAAAACACAACATGCTACAAGCACTTAATGTCATCAGAGGTAGAGAATTACACTTGGCAACAAGATCTGTACAGTGCTAACCAGTTTCCCACATAATTTTCAGAGCTTGCGGGTACTTCACTGTCATCTAAGATATGGACTCGAAAAGAAAAGAAGAGTCAAAATACTGGATAGCGTTTTTTTTTTTACAGTCATTTTAACAGCCACCAATCCACTATAAGTTTGGATTTTTTAAAGTAGTGTTTTTGAAAGATACGTTTTCTTGTGAATTTTTGCTAGACAATACATTGCCTAGGTTGTATTGGTAGCATTCTAAATCAAAATGGTCATTTACTTATTGTTTTGTGGCTTATTGTTTTATTCCTCTTATTAGATCTTCTTCAGCAATACCGTGCAGCAGTGATTAAATTTGATAATGTGAATAAGGACCTTGATTTGCATTTGCAGTCACTGAACACTCCAGAAATGCAAAAGAAAAAACAAGAACTTGCGGAACAAGAGAAAAGCCTCAAGCTAGTAAAACAAAAATTGGGTAAGTTATTGTGTTATAATTTTGGTGTGCTATAGGAGGAGAACAGCTAACTGCAGCCAGATGTATTCTGCTCTTACAAACTAAGAAGTTCAAACTATGAATAAAAATTGTTAACATTAATTAATAGCTTAGCTTAATTCTTTCCATTTTAAGGAAAGAATACAATAACTATGTAGTAGTATGATGCTCTGGGTACTGCCTAGAGCAGCACTGCCCTTTATTGTGTTCAGATAGTAAGAATGTGGTCAGTCCGTGTCTTGTGAACATGAAACTATGATGAGATTATATAACTATTAGTGTGGTTGGCCCCGTGCTACAGAACATTGGCATACTTTTTGAAATGACTGTGTAGTAAAGCGCTGAATTGCTTTTGCTAAGGAAACACAATCAAAACATTGTGCTATAAAAAGAAACACCCTGAAGTCTGCAAGGACTGTCTATCTGAGTTAAAATTTTTTTTTTATGTCAGTATTGAATAACATTTTTAAAAAAATCAACATTTACTCTGCAACAGTTATAAATAGTTTTAACTGTCATCTTTGAACTCTGTTTCAGATATAAGGTAACCGTAAAACTTACGACATTTCTAAAGTCTTATTTCAAAGGTTTAACTATTGTTATAGGGCCCATTTATAACTAACAGGTTTAATTTTTCTGTTATTGGTTCTTGCAACTTTTTCATAGGTATGACTCCTGCTTTATCAGATAAAGGCGCTGAGTCATTACTTCAGCCTATAATGTTAGATATACCTGACACCCCCATTCCTCCCAAAAGAATGCGAAGAGACACAGTGAAAAAACTGTATAGGTAAGTATTTTCTGAATCTAGTCATTATTTTCCCATAATCTGAATTCAAAGCAAAAACTAGTTTGTTCTGCATATTTTTTTAATTCATGTTTGTATCCAGTAAGCAACAATGAATAGAGTTTGCATAAAGCTTATTTTCAAGGTAATTTTTAATTTCTTTGAAGTTTCTGCCTCATATAAAAGTTAAGCCTCATATAAAGATTTGCTTACTAATTCTAATTCTGTTTCTCTTTATGAACTGATATATTGGCATCTTTGTGCATCATATTCCCCATATTTTCTGGTATATTCCACACTGTTACACCCAGAACTACTTGAGATGGCTTGGTCTGTAAACTCTCATAATGTCTGCTGTCAAATACTGGATAGATGAACACAGAAATAATTATTCCTATGGAATAGAATCATTCAATCATTCTTTCACTATTTTTTCTAAGTAACTGTCTGAGCTGAACTGGTGGTAAAATGTTTAACATAGTTATCTCTTTGTATGTGTTCTCATTCCCTCTGTGCTGATGAGCATTTGAACACACAGACAAAAATTTGGGAAATCTGTATCTTCAAACTGACACGAAACTGACTTTGCCGTTTCTAATGTCTCTCCTCATGACTGCATCACTGTCTTTGCTGAACTATGGTCATTTTTCTGAGATTATTTAAATCTTACCCAGTAGTGTTCTGTGAATCTCAGAACAAGTGTTCACTATATTTTTATGTCTCTTTATTTTTTATACTTGTTAGTATTTTAATTTTTATCTATATATAGAACTAAAGTGGTTATGTAGTTAAACTACCTAATACTAGCCTGATGCTATTATGCATTTTAACAAAATAAATACAATAATAAGAAGCTGTGTACAAATATGGGGTTTATATTGAAGCTTTGTTTATAAGCCACTGTGCTATGTTTTGTTTAGCTCAGAAGAATGGGTGTCCTCTCCTGCAAAGCAGCAGCAACATCAGGTACTGCAAATGGCCCCTTCAGAACTTAATGGAACTCCACGAAAAAGAAAGGCATAGACTGATCAAACTTGCTGGGAAAAGCTGTGTATTGAACATTGTGAATACATTCAGTTAAAGGAAATACTTACGCGGTATTACCATTACCCTGAAGATTTTTATACTGATAGGAGATATAAATGTATTTCAGTTAGTAGGAACAAAAGTGTAAGTATTTAACATTGATAGCCCAATTTTTGTATAGTTAATTTTCATTTCTAAAAGCTTTCAGAGTTTTTATGTTCGTGTGTGAAAAAGAAGTTTAAAATATATTCTTTTTTATTTATGAAAAAAAATCTTTTCAATAAAACTGCTTCAGTACAAAGCACTGACAATACAATCACTTGTGTTGAATAGATTGTGTCATGAAATGAGATCTTAATTTAAAAAACATCCCAAGCTGCCTTGAGGAAGATAGTCAAAGGTCAGCTTTCGTGATCTGCATCGCAAAGATTTTAGTGATGAACAGGGCAGAAAAGGATCAGGCATGATTAGAGGTGAAATTTCAGCCAGGGTCAGAGCAAGCAGTTGGAAAAAAACCTGATTGAAAGAAAAAGATAGAGTAGGAAGCTAAACTTCAAAAGTATAAAAATATTAGTTGAAGCCCTGTGAATAACATGGGAGACAGTGTTCAGGGGTGTGGACGTGTGGGTTCATATCTGCCTCAAAGAATTTCTGCCTTGGAGTGAATGTTGACACCAAATCTACTGATCTGTACTCTCAGCAACATGCATGTTATATACATACTCCTTTTTTGAAAAAGGACTTTAAACTTAAAAAGACATGGTGGCCTCCTGCTAGAAGTTTTAGAATGCTGATCACTGGTGCACATCTCTGTGACAGTTCTAATAAAATGAAATTTCTCCAAATTAAGGAGAAAGAAAGCAGTGTAATTTGTGGTTGAAGGTTTTCCAGAGCTTCATGTTTTAAAGATGGATTAAATATCAAATTATCCTCCTCCTAAAGAAAATATATGTATTCAAGTATAGCATGTAACACTAGCAAGAAACTAAGCTAGCCCTGTCTCAGCCCTTTTTCCTGTGTTTTCTCTCTAAATTTAGACATCAAGACTTGAATCAGGTAGCCATCATGAAGGGTTTGCCACATAATAATTTGTCCCACCACACCAAGTTACTTGATAGTACTTCTTTTAAATGCATTTATTTTAATTCTGACATCTGCCTAGCCTCAGCCTCCAGCCTCTGGGTAACCTTGAATCTTATTTGATTAAATATGTATTCCAGCAGAAATGTTTCCTTTTGGAATTCATCTCTTGGCTTTGGTAGTCAGTGTAGGCACGACCAGCATCATGTGATGTATCTCCCTGGTGGAAGAGGCAAACAGAAAATTAAGGATAGTTTCCAGCATTGTGCAATAGCTATCAGAGATTTTTGGAAATTTCACCAGAGAACTTTCAGGATTTTCCAGCAGAGTGATGGCAAGCTACTACAGTGCAAGTTACTGCTTTGCGAAGCTGTTGAGGGCAGCTGATTTGGTCACAACAACAAATTGGAGCTCTGAAGGTAAGTGTCAATTGTTTTCCTTTACCCACTCTTTACTCTGCAACAGAGCAGAGCAGGGACCTCAGCCATGCTTGGCAGTGCATGTTTTCCTCACTGATTTCCTGAGGAGCTGGTAGAAATCCATGCAGGAAACTAGGAGAAAGTGGATGTGGTTTTGGTCTGGGCCTGCTTTTCGACTAGCACCCAGGGATGCAGAGACTGCCTGTCAGGTGAGTGGAGATGGATGCCCCAAGTAACCCAGTGAGGTGGGTTGGATGACAAGTCCTTTCTGCCAAACCACACTTGCAGTGTTAGGGTCTCACCATCAGCACCGTGGCCCTGACTCTACCTCTCTACAATCCCAGTATCACCAGTACTTCTGTAGCCATGTATCTCATCTGGGACTTCCTCTGCCTCCTCCAGGGCTGAAGTCCCCTTGTCAGCCAGAGCTGCAGTGCAGGGAAAGAGCAGTGGGAGGGAAGGAGGAAAGGATGATGCCCAGGGAGCAAAAGGAAGGCAGGGAACCACTGCAAGGTGTTGCTATGTTACTGCTACAGCAGTAGCCTGGATGAAAAACACATGCATTCCAAAGGTCCATTGAGATGTTGTGAGAGTGTAGCAGTGTAATTACTGGAAGTTTTCTGCTGAAGCCTCCAGAGTAGCTGCAATTTGATTAAGTTAGATTTATATTGCTATCCTGAACTCCAGCTAAGCCTTTAAAGAGATTTGCAGTTACCATTGGTAAGTGGTTCATACTTAAGTTGGTCACAATGGGAAAAGAGAGAGGTTAGTTGCTCGCTTTTTTAACAGCAAAGGTATCCGCTGTTCTAAAAACTTTGATGATTATAGTACATTGCTGCAGTTGTGGTAGTGTCATTTTTGTGGATATTTAATAAAGCATTATTAAGGAGCTGTCATTAAAACATTATCTGCCTTCATGCACCAACATTTTCTCCCAATAAATTCTGCTCCCAAATTGTTCCGTTTAGGGGTTTTTTTTTAATATTTAGGAAACAAAACCCATTTAAGTTGCATTTCATGATCACACAGCAAGGATAGGCAACCATCTCAGACCAGATCTGCAGTAAATTCCTTTTCACCTGCCAGAATGCAGTACACCATAGGAGGAGCCCAAATCACTTTTAATATTTTTTTTTAAAAAGTTAGTTTGCTTATTATCTAGGGACTAGAACATGTCTTACTGATGGTAGCAGTATCAGTAAAAAGCAGCTGTTTGCCTCCCTTTCTGCCTGTGACTCGACAGGGTGTATCCAGGGATTTTGACATTCCTGCCATACCAGATCATCTCCCCACAGGAACAGGCATCATTTCAGGTTCATAAAAAGTATGAAGTGTGGATGTGCATACACACGCCAAGTTATATATGTACTTGTATACATATAGTTCCTCTATTCTGTATTTCCACAGACAAGCTCTTCCACACCCACTGTGACTGTGGAAAAATTCTAAGAGAGCCACTGTGTTGACTGGATGTGCTATAGCTGCTCCTATCCCCTATCTCTGCCTCTGTGGCATGTCTTCTCTGCTGTGAAATGATTCTAAGAGCAAAGCAACCCTAGCTTTAGCAATGAAAACTGACTTTAAAAAGGTGTGCATGTAAACTAATTGAATGCAATTTTATTTTAAACCAGCCTATATATAAAACTAAGGAAAATTTTCAGTTACTAGAGGCAAAAAAGAAATAGCACTTTCAATTTGTAAATACATAAATTCCACAAATTTTACAATATATATTAATGGATTCTTACAACTCTCACTAGCTTTTATAGGACTCAGTATTTATGAGGGCTCTAAAGAAATCCCCACTCATTACTTTGGGGGTTATTATTTTACAGGAGCCTTGCTCTTTATGACTACACTATTTAGGCCCTGTTTGTATGCACACTATCAAGCACAGGTGAACTTTGCAAGAGAAATGGGCCGCTAAGACCTTCCTTCAAAAAATTGAAAATATTTTATACAATAGCAGAACTATGTGTTTCACTGTCTTACCTAGGAACAAATTATGAAAGATTTTTTTTTCATGTAATAACACAGCCCAAGAATCTTTGCCTAAATCATACAGTATTCACCCTTTTTAGAAAATGACTGTTACTTTATAGTTACTTAAAAGACATTTAGTGGGCTCTCATTTCTTATTATTCAGTCCCTCTTTATCCCTCATTCTGTAATTTTGGTAAATCAATTAAACCATATCATGCAGCAAATATTGCAGTCAAGACTAATTTCAAGAACAGAAAAATTACTTTATTTTGGCCCAGTGTGTTTAAAAGTTTTGAAGAATGATGAACCAAATAACTGCAGCAACCTCTGATTCATCATTTTTCACACACACACAAAAAAAATTGGTAGATCAAAAAGTTACTGAATAACTGAGCTATTGAATCAAAAGTTGCTGCTACTTTGTTTAATGGAAAATGGGAATGATCCCAAAAACTTAAAAGTTAAATTTCCCCAGTAAACAGCTAGTGAAAACAAATGTTTCATATTAAATACAGCTCCTGCTTGTAGCTTGTTCTTATAAACAAAATATAGTAGAGAAATGAAATGGCAGTGTCATAAAATTAGTAGCTAAAGACTGCCTTATAAGAAAAGGGGAAGGTGGACTGTCATGTTCCTGCCCTGTCTTACTTCCAGGAGCCTGTCTTTGTAACTAAGGGTCTCTTAGCACATGTGTCCTCCTGTGTGATGGTATAATATTAACCTAAACTAATTGATTCAGAAGATACAGATCAAAGGTCCAGCTCTGCTCAAACTGGAAGAGCTGGTTGAGCAAGAGGAAGATTCATGACAGCCTGAGGAATGCAGTGAAAAGAATTCTTCTGAAACAATGGAGAAGGCCATTCTACAAGTTGCTCAAGAGTTTCTTTTCTTCAGCAGAGTCCTGGGGCAATTCTAGCACAGAGGCTGTCCTGGGAAAAGTGAGAAGGGATGGTTAGAAGTCCTCTTAATACTAAGGACTTCTGGCAGATGCAGTCATGAGAGGAGATTTGGTAATGCATACCAGAGCTAGCCCAGCAGTGATGGGAAGTCAAAGCAGAACTGCTGAAGTGGAAGCACACTGAGGGCTGGGTCACACATGAGAGGCCTCACATACTGAAATTGAGCCTGCTTCTGTTGCCAGTGGTCATTTTGGCAGATAAATAGCTTACAGAGAGCTGCCTTCAGGGTAGCAACTTCATCTTGCATCATTCATACCTGAACTGACCTGAGGCATACAACACAGCTGGTGGAGTCAAACTGCTGCAGCAGCATGGTAAAAATGGGCACGGGTGAGATCAGTTAGTGAGTTACAGTGTGTTGCTGTTGCAGTGTGGTGTTGCACAGACATGTGCAAGCTTGCAACTAATCATGTCCTTCACTGGCATTTTAACCACCATTTTGAAGTTTGTAAGTGCATTCCAAGTGGAGAGCATTTGGATGCCAAAGGCAGTTTGTTGTTATGCAGACCTTGAAAGGAAAAAGTCCCTCTGAAAGTGGGTGGTCAGACCAAGACAGATTTATCCAGTTGGTCTCTGGATGGAGATTATATCTACCCCCAGAACTGAGCCCCTGTAGGAGCCTATGTCAGAGCATCTGAACTCTACAAGATCTGACCATTCTTGTTTTCCTTTCTCTGGAAACAAACATTGGGAGGCCAGCCACAGTCCTGGCAGAGTGCTGTACTTGTCTTACACTGCTCAAAGCCAAAAGGGTCTTTACTTCTTCCTCTTAACTGTTCCTGGAATAAGCTTGTGATGCTGGTAGAGTCTCTCTACCCTACTAATCTTTGGCACTCTCCTGTGCCAAGATAAACAAGATTCAAAGATAAACAAGAGTCCCCAGAAAAATCCGAATGGAGGAGTGTGGGGTAGGGAAGGGGGAAGTGTGGAAACAACATGAGCTTAAGGAATCAGACATCTTTGGCTTTGAAATTTGGGTCTGAAGTTTCCTATCTCCCAAAAGGAGACTTGAGAATTTGTTAGGCCTCTGTTGTTGGATGCTTCCAAGACTGAAGCAGTTTGGGGTTAGACATGAACCAGCCATGGAGACTACTGGCACATGACTTGAGAGCCCCCAGGAGACTCAGAAGTGTGATAAGAGTTCCCTACAATTGGATGCTGATGGCACAGGGAAGATGAGCAGAAAAATGAAAACTGCTGGACTTCCCAAAAATACTAGGTAAGTATGCAGGGATGCAGGGAGTAGCAGGAGATCTGACCTGTCCATCAGGAGAGATGGACACAGTGCAACTCCTAAAGCCTGTTTCTGTTTCCACACTGACAGGTAGGCATGGATTCAGGATTCTAGTAAATACACATTACAAAACGTCTTTGCAGTGGACTTGAAACTTATGCCAAATACCCTGTTCCAAACGATTTTATGGGTCACTTTTCTTCACCATTGTGATCAGGTAACTTCCTTGGGTTGGTGAAAGGTCATGAAAATAGAATTAACTTTAAGAAAAAGGTTTAGTGGTAAAAGAAACTATTTTTGTTATGGGAAAGAAAGCAGTCTGAATTTTTTAGGTTTTGTATCATCCTTGTGAGGTATTTTGTGGCTCCCAGAGCCATCTAATTCCCAGTTACTCAACCACCCACTGAATCACAGCATAGGAGAATGTGTTCTAGGCTATGCAGGCCCAAGTAATTTTTTTATGTTAATATTTCTTAAGTATTAGTGTTTTCTAGAAAAATTACCAGGCTTGGATATACACAGATAAACTTCATAAGCTTTACATATAAAATGTCAAGTACACTGGAGAATAGTTGCTCCTTCTATATTGATACACTGATTCTTAAATGCTGTAAATACATTTTAAATGTTTGTGTTGATTTTTTTTCCCTGAACTGCTCTACTTTCTCTTATCTTAGAATTGTAATATATATCACTTCTGGTGTTAAGAAAGATTGGAAACATTATTTTAACCAAATGTGTTGAAGTGCAAATAACAAGTGAACTTTTGAACTCTCTTGCATTCTCTGAGGATCTGGAGGGGTCTCTGCCAGGCTTGGAGAAAGAGCTGAACATGGATGCTTTTGTTAGAATTTTGGCAAATAGAATTATCTGGAATTAGCATGGTTTATTCAGATCCCAGCTTATCACTTCAAACTAGATTTCTCTTTAATAAGAGTTACTCAGTTTCTCTTATGAAGTTTTCTGTATATAAGAGGGTAATAGTGACCCTGTGTCAAATGTATGATAGCATTATCAAAATAGAGGAATTTGGGGTCAAAGAGTTTGCTGGTTAGCTGTGTTGCCAAGACTGACTGTTCCAGATCCTTATAAAGACATGCTGACACATCGGTGTGATGTGTCAAGGACCTGATGATATGAAACATTTTCCATAACACCACTTCAAATGTGAGCCTTTCCTTTGTTGAAAAACTCTCCTGCATGTGCAGAGATTGTATGCAAAAAATAATAATGACAAATATGCCATCGTGGGGAGGGGGGAAGGTGGGGAAGGGGAGGGGGCAAGAACTGAAAAGAAATTTGGGCTCTTTTTCCTGAGTTGGAAAAGCACAAAGCATTCAGTGTTCTGCATAAAAATGTCTTTTTTTGCAATATATTTATAATACAATTAGAACTTTGGGAATCAGAAAATTTACTAATTGTTACCTGGATCTCTTGTTCTCAGTTTTCAGATGTTTCAAAATCACAGCTATCACTTTTAAGTCTGCTCTGTCTTTGGAATGTATTTGCCACATTTTTATGGACACTAACTGTATATCTGCCTCCACTCTTTCCAGTTTTTCTGATTCCTGAGAAAGAGGGAAATTTGTGAGAACATTCCTCAGGTTTTAGGCAATGCTGGTTATTGCTCTTGGAACACTCTGACAAAGCAACTACACAGAGAGATACAGAAGCAGTAAAATCCTGTTCAAATTTTCACTTAGGTGAAAAATAAATAATGCCATCTCAGAATCCATAACATATAGAACTTTCATCTGTATTATTCCCCCTGTCAGCTTACCTTTTCAAAAACTACTGTCTTCTATATATACTATATATCTTTAGTAAAGATTGAGGAAAATTTGTGAGTAGTAAATGTAAACTTCTGCTCAAAAGAAAAAGGAAAACCAGACTCTCTACTATGAAAAAAGAGCTATCAGATTATCTTTGCCAAAGGATCTAAAACTCTTTGAAGATGAAATGGTAGATGTCACTTTACTAGATTTTTTCTTCCTTCCTAAAATTTGGGTTAAGTCAGCTGGTGTAAATTTCTCTAGGTTGTAAAATAAAGATGATTAAATAGGATTCATTGCTGTAGGCAGAGAAGCAGTAGACTTCTGTGTGAGCTGCTGGCTATTGTGTACTGCTGGACATGAAGCCATTGGATTTCCACCCTCAGAACACAACATTGAGGCTCTTTCAGTATGCATTTGTGTACATGATGGTAATGGCAAATAAATTTGATCTGCTCATCACTGACTGTTAGAGCAGCAAAATCTGACTGCTTTGGATGGTATAACTCTCATTTAATAACCTGCACTCAAAGTTAAGTTTTGATAACCAAATGCTTTCTCCCTTAGTTTAATATATCAGAAAAAGATTCAAAGTTCAAATAATGACTAGAGAGCAGCTGCATATGGGTCTTACCTTTTTTAACAATTTGATCCTCTACTACACTGGATAAAAGTCTGACTCATAGGCAGAAGCCATCATTCATTTAAATGTGTACAGTTTTGACTGCTTCAAACATCTGTGTCTGCAGCAGCAGCAGGAACCTGCAGAGGCCCTCCACCTTCAAAAGGCCCAAGCCAACCTTGTCTTTAGCAGTGGTGAGGTTTTGCTGTCAGAGTAAAATGTTTTGTAATCACTTTTTGCCAATTGAAAAACAGGACCAGGCCCTAGAAACAGTCTGTAGAAAAGGATTGTCTTGTTCCCACCCCTGGATGTGTGTCCAACCTATGTTGCAATGTTTGGCTGTGGACTTCTGCTTTTTTTTTTTTTTTNTTTTGTTAACTGTCTGAAAACAAAAGAGTATATCCATGCAAAGGATCTAGGCTTGAATTTTAAGCTAGCTCCTCACATTTAAATTGCTAAAGCCTGGAAAAAATTATCAACACTTACGTGTCTCAGAAGAGTTTTGCAAGTCACCAAGAAATGAGTCAGGCATGAAGTGCTGTCTGTAGGTTGAGGGGGCGACAGAAATGCAAATACCCAGTTACCACAGACAGAATTGAGGGGAAAGAAGGAAAGAATCTCACACCAGTAACTCAGTCCAGATATATGACCCTTACCAGAGAAATCTTACACACTGGCTGTCTAAGGAAAATGAAATAAAGTAATTGTAAAGCAAGGCTGATAAAAGAGTGAAGAACTCTGATTCCATAAAGAATCTAAAAATAAATAAAGTCATTGTTGCCTTTCAATATGCCACATAGCAAATAGTGCTTTAAGGTAATCTGTGTTGCCAACTCCAGATGGCAACTGCAGAGGATTGCTGAAAGTCAGAAGCAGTTGGACAAAGACAGTGAATTACTGCAAAGCTCAAACAATAAAAAAAATAAATCAGGAGACTGGCTTAAAAGTCAGATTTGAAAATGATACCATTATATGTACTTTCCTTTTTGTTTCTGAGTCTGTAGGATGGGTTTGAGTCAAATTTTTAAGTTGCTCTCTGCAAAGGAATGCCAGAATTAACTTTCTCTTGCAATACAATCTGAAGAGCTCAAATCACACTGGAATTCCAGGAACTGGAACTTAAATGAAAAAGCAAAATGTAGATGCTGCAATACTAAAAAAAAATGTAAGAACAAATGAAGCACAGTAGGTAGAGAAATTATTTTTTCTGCCTCAGTTTTTAAAGAGAACACTGATGTAACAAAATACATCCCGTAATCTAACAATGATAAGTCATTCCTTCTCCATCGAGATTTCACTGTTGTAACTTGTAAAGTCTATTGAACTGAGCAGACCTCTCTAGGAATAAAGGTCTTGGGAGCATTCCCATTTTTCAAGGGAAAAAGGACAACTCATGCATGAGGCAGTGAAGTTTTGGCTGTCTAAGGATACACTCAGTGAAGTGGCTCTTTGTGAGTTACCTAAATCTCTCTAGTTATACACAGCTATTTCTAGGTATTTATTTCTATTTATTACCTGTGTAAATAAATACCTATTTCTAGGTATTTATTTACACAGGTATTTCTAGACATTTGGCTTAATGTTTCTGCTCTGGATATGGATGTCTTCTCTGTGAAGGAGAATTGTCCCCATAATTTGTGTTAATCTTCAGCAGTACACTATTTGCAGTGAAATTACAGTGTAATAATTTGCAGTGACTTCCCTGACCTCCAGTTAGGAAGTGTCCTACTGAGCTTCAGGCAATTTATTTTCCCCTAGCACAGTTTAAAAATGTCTACAGTCACAGTTTCTGTGATATTATTTCTCTATCAATGACAACTTCAGGGAACAGTAGGAATGAACTGGTGAGATTTACTAATTGAATGTTTGCCTTCAAGTGGCCTATTGCTGGTAACACTGGAAAACTTTTCAAACTGAATGTGTAGACTGAGAAGAAGCAAGGCAGCCTCTTAAAGATTGTCCTATTTCTCCAAAATCAAAACTAAAAGGAGCAAAATAGTAGCCAATGTATTTCTAAACAGCAATGACACATATATGCTTTTCATTTATTTCAGAAAGAGAAACACAAAGCAAGAGAAAATACTAAAAACCCCCTCCTCCTTTTCTGCTTTCTTCCCACTCCCTCCCCCTCCATCCTAACCTCAGCTGCCCTACAACACTTAGTGTGGGTGCTGTTATTACTGGAATACAGGGATTTTCATCTGGCACAGTTAAACCACTTCCCAAATTAAAATAGGCTATCTCAGCATATGCACAACAACCTATATCTTCAGATCTTTTTCTGGCTCTAACACTGTTGGTGTAATTGGAGTGGCAAAATTCCCTGTAGAGACCAGGCCTCAGCAGAAAGCTTGAGTTTGTAACACTGAAGACAACAGAGCTCTGATTTTGTTCATATTCTCTAGCATCAGTGACAGATACCTATAAAACAGGATTCCTTCCTTAATCATTTCTCATCCTAGAGCAGTAATGACTCCACCATGTCCTTCTGTAAATGACTAAAGGGAAGCAAGAGAAAAGCCCAACATCAACAGGAGCAGAGAGTACCAACAATTCCTGACAGAGTGCATCCTAAAGTTTAGATTTAATTTCAATTGTCATTAAAAAAAAATTTAAATAACATTCTACAAGCCTGAAAATCTGTGCTTGTTAAAGTAAAAGCAAATGCTGTAAATAATGCCAGATGCCCTGAACTGAGTCCATGACTGAGTTCATTCTTGAACATATGCTCCTGTATATAAATTCTTCATATCCTATGTTCACTGAAGTAAATTCTAAAACCATGAGTTCATTTTACCACTACTGCATACAGTCTTGTCCAGTATAAGTATTACTGTCATTTGATCCACCAGTTCTCAGTCCCCCACACAGGGAACACACTAGCAACCTTCATCTTTAACTTCTTCTCCCCCAACCATCATCCCTGTAGCCACTGCTCTTCCAAGACGATATAAAACCACACCCTCTTTTGGCAACAGAGATTTCCTTTTAATAATAAAATACAAAGAGGATACAAGTCCTTGGTTGATCAAGAACACTCGTCTGTACAGCCTGCAGCAGGAAGGATGCTGAAGTGTAAGGATGCGTCTAAAAGAATCAGAGGAAATTGTGTCACCGTCCTCACCAGGAGGTTTTGATCTCAGGTGGGAAAAAGGAAATTCAAGACCAATCTGGACTCATCTCATAGACAACTTAAGGATTCTACTGAAACCTCTGAGATGTTCTAAATTCTAAATATTTACCAATTTACATAAACAGTTAACTGAAGGATATTATGATACAGAATGGAAATGTCATGGTGAGTGAATTTAAATACATATTTAAATACTCCTCTCTGTCTACCAATTGTAATTAATTACATGGCTACTGCTCATTAGGAGGCATGTATTTAAACCTACCCAGTTTCTCCCAGTACTGGAAAGAAAAAATCAACAAGGCCATTGTCTGTGGAAAATGTTTCTGTACTTCCCTGTCCTCCAAGGACTTTGCTGTCCAAGTAATGGAATTACTTTAAACCAGCATGTCTGAAAACAGAATATTTTGTGGTTTTAAATAAACTATTGATTCTTGCCGGAGATTTTCAAGATGAAGTGGCAGAATGAGGAAGAAAATGCCCAGAGATAGTATCCAGTGATGTTATCCAGCAGAGGTTTGACTGAAACAAATCCTGGGTGCTTAAGTCCCAGTTTTCACAGAGGTGAAGGCTGTTGATTCCCATTGACATTGGTGGGAGTGAAGTACTTACCTACTTCAAGTATTACTTACCCTCAGCTCATTTAGATTTCTCAGCTGATCAAACCAGACCACTGCTGTCACCAGTTTATTTATTTGCAGCCCTGAGAAATCCAACACATGGTTTGCAGTCTGATTAATACACAGTTGGACACATAATTAGGATACAACACAAAACATTTTTCAAGAATAATTCCTTGGAAAATCTGTAGAATAAACGAAGGTAATTATTAAGTAAATTTTTGAATGTAAAATAGATAAGAATCAGAAGAAACATTGAAAAGGTTTCCTTCTTTTTCTTTTCTTTTTTTTTTTTTTGGGAAATAATTAAGCCAGGAGTAATTTTTTCCAAGGAAGCAAGACTGATGTTGTATTAGGTATTAGGTCTTACTGACATAAAGAATTTCCGCCTCTTGTTTTCAGGAAGACCTTCTTATTTTAATTTTAAGTGGACTGAGTGCATTTTGAATCAATTCCTTTAAATAAACCAACATCTATTATGCATAAAATGAGATTATAATGTCTGCATAGAAACTTGTCCCTGTTGTAGTTAGACTCCCATAACTTTCTTGCTTAGTTCAAACTCCAGGAACTTCAGCAAGAGACTAACTGGTTAAACTGATGAACAAGGAATTCAAGCTTCAGAATCATGTGATTTTCTATCAAGAGCAATGTAATTGTTTAAAAATCTGCTGACAACTTTGTCCCAAACACTGCAAAGCCATGTGCCACTCCCTTGCTCTCCATTCCAGCTCATCTTTAAAGTGTCATGAAAGCTGAAATCTGTCACTTTCAATCAGAGAGCAGCATGTTGAGAAGGGCAGTGCATGCTGTGAAACTCTGGAAGCTGCCCTGTACCACAGGAGGAAAGGACTGCACAGTAATTAATGCCCTCAGATTTATTCTTTACTCTGAAATATTGCGCTACCATCAAAAGTGAAATACCAAAGTAAGTATGACAACTCTTCATTTCATAAGAAGCAGGATTCAAATAAACTCTTTACAGCAAGGGTAAACAGTGCATAGTTTAAGGCTCAGCTTTTTGAATACATTTCAGCAATTTGCCTGCAGGTTTTTGAAGGGCCTGTGCACAGGTAGCAACTGTAGTTTTGTACAAACCAGCTTTGTCCTACTGTATGTGCAGGTTAGAGAAGCAGTAGCTATGGAAAGAACAAAAGAACATTGTGCATCTTCTCCCTTGAAGTCACCTGGCAATTTCACCAAATCAAAGATTAAGCCAACACAAAAGAAGTCTCTTCCCCCTACCTCCTCTACCCTCCCACCAACATCCCATCTGCCAAGAAATGCCAGTCTCCTCTGATTTTATTCCAGTATTCATTAAGTTCTTTGCCCCTTACACATGTGTCAGCCAGCCTCGGGCTCTTCACTGAAAGATCTTGTGGAGCAATAAAATGTTTTCTTCTGACTGTCATCCCATATTGGATGTCCAGACTTGCTGTGCTCAGAAAACCATGGTAACCATATCAGTGGGTGATATGTCAGTCAGTCCTCTCACATTATATAAGAGGTAATATAAGAGAAAACTTATCTTTTTATGGCAGGAGTGTAGACCTTAATCCCACTCTTTCTTTAGGTGTCACAACCATTCAGTATAAAGCAGACAGGCTGTTCCACAAATGGGGCATACTTGTGGTTTACCATGCTCCAGCACTCAGATCATTCTTCCAGGTGAATAATGTAGTTTGATCTCTTCTGTCCTGCCTTGAAGCCTTGAACAGATGCAATGGTGTGCTGAGAGCTGCTCCCAGGTAATAACCTGTGTTTCTTTTGTTCTCCAGCCAAAACCATACCTGTGACAATAAAGAGCATCAGTTTCAATGCAAACACTGGATGCATGCCACAACTATGCAATGTTTGGGCTCTCTGTAATACACCAATTTGTTTTTCTGTTTAAATAAATGAAATTAGCACAAATGTTTTTTCCTCAAAAAGGAAATAACACCAGGAAAGAAAGGCTGGAGTTGCCAAGTTGCCCACCCACACATTGAAACATCCCCAACACCACACTGCCAGTGCCTAGATAGGCAAATATGGCACTTCAGTAAGGAGATGTGGCCAAGCACTGGTTGGAACCACATGGGCTATTTCTCTGCATACTCCAAAGCTCCTAGAATGGTCTCTGCTACAGACCTTTTGTTGTGGAAAGAACAAAATCCTTGTGGTTGTGTAACTGTTATGGCTCTCCAGTTAAGAGAAAACCAAAATACTCCACTCTCCCTTCTCTCATTTATTTATTTATTTATGTCTGAGTAGTGCTTCTTGGATTTTACTCTAAGTTAAAGTGTTTATAAATAGTAATTTTATTAACATCTGTTGTCTACTTTTCATTCAGTCATAAATTTTCATTAAACATTCACAGCTAAATATGTCTCTGGCAGACTTTAGTGAGGTGATTACACATAATAATTGAAACTTACCACTTCTTGTGATGGGGAACAATTTTTTAAAAGAAATTTCAAACAAAGCTCACACTCTGATCCAAGAGTGGAAAAGTTGTAAAACACCCATCCTAGATTCAAAGTAGAATTTTTATGTTCATGTTAAGATTACTATGTAATGACCTATAGGCCAAGTGAATGGGACAGGGCTGTGTCATGTCTCTGCAAAACAGTATTCAAACCCCTCCTTCCCCATAGAGTACTCTTCCTGGTATATCCAAGCCAGCATGCGTCACACCCCTCCATCCAAGCTTTCCTCTTTTAGCCTGCAGTTTCCTACAGCTTCCTTTCAAACTTTTCTTTGTTCCCTAATACCAGTTTCATCTTTCCAAAGGGACACTGTGACCTGCTTTGACTCATGGACCAAGTTATCACAGCACTAAATGTAAACCCAGACTACTCACAGCTGTAGGCCAGCTCCTCACATCTGATGGCCAGTGAGAAGTACCTGAAAGACCTTTTGCACCACAGACAATATTTCCTTTTTTATTTATTAAAGAGAAGCATCAAGGCATTTCAGAAGCATCTGAAAACCATTTGCCTCAAGTTATTTTGGCAATGTTTTGAGGCAGTGAACCTGAAGAATAGGAACCCAGCATTCATTAAGCAATTTGTTGCTGAAATGTACAGAAAAAAACCCCTGATGGATAAGGGAGGTAAATTGCAGGGAAAACACCATTTCCACCCCATGCACCACACCACTACAGACACATTTCTCTCTTGAAGTTCTGCAGTAAATACTCTGGTAATATTTTTGCAAATTATTCTGCCCACCTGTTCTGTGCAGTTTTCTCTCTCTGGCAGGCCCTCGCACATGGCTCTTGTTGTTTCCCCATCATTATCCTGTTATTAAGTATGAAAGTACAGTTCATCTTGGTGCTAGAAACACAGCCAGACTGCTTAGTAAAGAAACAAGAACTTAAAACATTTCAAAGGATTTATGAACTCACGTTGCTGAACTCCATCTCCCAAGGATGTGTGTACTAAGCTCGCCAGTCACTGAAGCTCTCCTCAGTGCACTCACAGACTACACGCTCCATTTGTAGGGAGGGGTGGAGGGATGCTTTCCATGTACTGTAAGAATCATTTGTCTTGGGATTACTGTGGATTTTAGAGATGAGATGACATAGCACAGAAATACAAAATGTGAACATTTCTGCCTCCTTGAGAACCCGATTAACCCTCATACTTACACTGTGAAATAAAACTAGTTACACCCACAGAAAAAATGCAACCATGCACAGAGCTTGGACCACATCTTCAGCATGCACCTGAGCTGAAGATTCTCCAGGCAAAGCCCAGTTTTGGTACTGGTTACTGTTGAATCAGCTGATATCACACTGATAGGCCCAGTGTGAATATCAGAGGAGCTGAGGTCAGCTCTATGCACCCACCCAAGTTCATCCATTTCTATTCAGCTCAACACTTCTGGTACATCCTCTGCTGATATTCCTTACTGAGCCATCATGCAGCCACACTAAAACTTCACTCTCTGCAGCAGCACTTGTATTCAAACTCCCACAGAGCTCTAGTTTCAGGGAGAAGATGGGGCTGGTCCTGCAAGATTTTGTTTTTCATTGTTATGGTTTATTTTAAACAAAACAAACTCAAAAATGCACGGTGCTTTGCAGTCGAAGAAGTCTTACATAGCCTTTTAAAGAAATGGCAGCAAATACTGTCAAAGCCTTGTTTCATAATATTTACAAAGCAGTTGATCCAGACAGTAAAGAGACAACTATATATCAGAAATCAGGAGAGATTTTCTTGCATAGTTCTTGAATGAACATTGACAGAGTCCTGAAGTTGCAGAAAGCTCCTGACTTATTATCTGTCATATCCATGGGGTAAGTGGGGACTCTAACAACTCTCCTTCTAATGGTGTCCCCATGTTATGTTTGGTCAGGCAATTGACTCTGGGGTTCACAGGTAGGTTGGGTGCCCTCGTGGCCAATCAGGTAACATCTGCTTTGTCTTCCTTCACCAAAATATATGCTCAATGTTTAGCATATGGAAATATACTGTTGCTTCATGCTCATTTTGTTTAAATCAGTCTATTAATTTTTGTATTATGCAGTCATTCTCAAGACAAGCATGACCTCAGTCTTTCATTATTTAATGACTTTCCCTTTGTGGGACAATGTACAGCTCTTCCATGTTATTCATCACTTTTGGAAAAGGACCAATTTCATGAGTTCCTTGGCTGAGTGAGGAGGAGGGAAAGGAAGAAAAAGCCTTCTACATTGCTTTTTAGGGACTGAACTCTAGTCTTGCTCTCTACAGGCTTGGGAAACTCCAGATAATTTCTGCCAGCACAAATAATGAAACCTGAATTACATGCTTCTATGAATGCAAACAGTGGCACAGGAAATGCTTTAACCCTTGAGAAGGTTAAAGCATAATTTCTGAAGAGAGTGAGGTGTTATCCTCTTCAAAGCATCTACAGAGCATTTGAAGGGTTTCAAGTTAAATGGGACAAATTGAAGGAACATCTCATCTTTTTCCATTGCTATTTATCACCAGTGAAGTCTTCCTATGCATCTGTAATGGCACACATTTCTCTAGGGGACAGGAAGCTTTAGTGTATATTTCCAATGAAACAGTTTCTAAAAACCAGCCTGAATGCATCATTTTGACCTCAGCATTTAAAGCTTATTTCCCTGCAGACTTGCAGAGCGAAGTTGTTGGGTGAGACTCACAGTAAGACTGGCAGATGAAATTTGCCTTTTTCAGCAGGTCGGGGCAAATGATGAGGTCAGCAGGCTGCTGCCTACAGCAGAAGGAAGAGCCCTGCCCTGCTGCTGGCTCTGCCCTGCATGTGAGAGCTCGGAAAGGCTGAGCAGCTGCTGTTGGCCATGGGAAGCCTTGGGAGCGTGTGAGCAGGGTTGGGGCTGGTCAGGCTCAGCAGGAGCAGCCCGCACTGCTCCCAAATCTCCCACCCAAACTGTTCTCCATCCAAACATCGCTCTCTCCCTTCCCCTCCTTCCCACTGGTGGGAGCAGCCTGCCCTGACCCAGCCTCGATTCTTTCTTCAGTGTCGCTTCAGCCCAAAAAACCAGCTGACAAAAGAGCAGGAGCTGAGGAGGATAGAGGGACATCCTTGTGGTCCTCCCCTCGGTTGGATAGCCTCACATGGGCAGGCCACTCAGTCAAGGTGCTTGAGTTGGATTTTAACAGCCAGGTGAAGCTGAATGCCCATTTCTCATTCTGCCCAGAGAACGCCTCTCCTTACAAATAAAAGCTTATTGTACGTCCCTCGCTGAGGTAGCCGCCAGCACCCTTCCCGTGACAGTGGGCGGAATGAGCCGTCATCGGGCCACGAAGGAAACACCGACCACCTCACGGCACTGGTGTCACGCAGGACCACGGGGCTGCCACAAAGCAGCAAACCAGCCTCAGCCTCCCCCGCAGACACCGGGAGCTCAGCGCGTCTGCACCGGCCCCACCTGAAGAACCCAGTGCCCCTTCCCCGCGGTTCGCGGGCTGTCCCCTGCCCCAGCAGCCCGGCTCCCCGGGGGCGGGGGGGCTCTTCCCCAGCGGCCCGGCGCTCTCCTCCCGTCAGCTTTCCAGGGGGAAAAGCTGGTGCGGGGGCTGTCGCCGGCCAGCTCGGGCAGGGGCCGGGGAGCGGGGGCTGCCCCGAGGGGACCCGCTGATGGCGGCCGGGCGCCACATGGGGCCGGGGGCTGCCCTAGTGC
>VXAX01003859.1:0-7500 GCA_013399835.1 Leptocoma aspasia
CTTCCAGTACCTGAAGGGATCTTACAAAAAATGGAGATGGACTTTTTACAAGGGCACGTAGTGACAGGACAAAGGGGAAAGGGCTTCAAACTGCATGAGAATAGGTTTAGATTGGATACTAGGAAAATACTCTTCACTGTGAGAGTGGTGAGACACTGGAACAGGTTGTTTGGAGAAGCTGTGGATGCCTCATCCCTGGAAGTGTTTCAGGCCAGGATGGAGGGGACCCTGAGGAACCTGGTCTAGTGGAAGGTGTTCCAGCCCATGGCAGAGGGGTCAAAATGAGATAATCTTTAAGGTCCCTTCCAACCCAAGCCATTCTATGATTCTATGACATCTTTCCTATCAGAGACAGGCACTGTGGAGAAAGGTGTGAAGGATTCACACCAGCAGAAGAACAAAAGTTTCTCTGACTTTACATGTTCACACTTTGAGAAAAGTCACTTTGAGGTGACTTGAGAAAAAACAGATCTATCTGTCTCTTCCCAGGATTATTTTATGCTTTGTTATATTAATTATAAGAATAAATAAATTAAGCTGTTATGGTTTATTCCTGTCTGAATTCTTAGAAATGCAGATACCTTTAAAATTCTGTGGTTTTTAATATCTGTGTCAGAAAATGTGAGAAGTGCTTCCATTTTGCAAATTACTCTATATATTGTTCTTTTATCGTTGTGGTCCATGCATTGAAGAAAGGACTCTTGACAACAAATTCAGAAGGCTAAAATTATTTATTAAAATGACTCTATAATTCTAATATATTTTTATATCTGCTCAGCAGAGAGCATTCCATGCTCCTGCTGCTGCTTCGTCCAGGGAATATGTCCGAATAGTTTACAATATCAGAAAGATAAAGTAATTTCAGCTTCAGTCTCCTCATAGGTAGGAGGAGGCCAACCAATTCCATGTCCTTGAAGAACAGACACAGATATTTTGTTTACAGAAAGCTTATACAGAGTAAAAGACAGCAAAAGGATGTTCTCCCATGGGAAAATGATCAGAAGGCTTACACACAGAGAAACTTATAATATGTTCATAGCAACAGTTCTTTAATAACACCCTTCTGAACCCTTCGTGAACCATTCTGAAACTTCATCAAGTATTAAAAACAACTGCAGAATCACAATGTATCCCAGTACATCAACAAAATTTCGCTTTGTTGAGAAAAAAAATTCTGAATTAGTTACAGGTCCTCTTGATAATGCTGTAATATGAAGAGATTACCACATTAAGATTTTTTACTTTCCTTCAGAAGATGTGTAAGTGGACACACTCTTTAAATTACATATGACAGTGGAGAGAAATTTGTTGCTGCAGGTGCATTTCTTATAATATAAAGTTAAATGAGTGTATATACAGTTAAAGGTTCTTTTGATCCTCCAGGTATTTTCAACACTTTCACTGGAGTATTACTGCAATTTTGAAAGGAAAAGTAGAGGAAAATACTTCTTTTTAACTGCAGAATAAAAGTTTGAAGAATGCTTCCTTTTTCTTTTTTGCTTGAAATAAATTGATTTTCAAATATGAAAATAATTAATTCACTGAACTCTGATTTAAACCTTAATTATTTTAACACCCCTTTTATTTTTATGTCACACAGGTATAGAAAATGATGAAGAAATTAAACAGTTAGATGAAGAAATCAAAGAACTAAATGAATCCAACTCCCAGATGGAAGCTGATATGATTAAACTCAGAACTCAGGTAACAGTTTTATGAAGCCCTAAATTCAAGCTGCTTTTTCTACATGACTGATTTAAAAAATGTAGGAAATATATTGTTCCTTTTAATGTTTGTTATATATTAAGATATCTATGCATAATTTGCTGTTTACAAAATCTAAAAAACAGTGTTCATTATGCAATTTTCACATCAGTGGCCAACAGTCAAAAAACAAAAAGAACTCAGAAAAATGTATTTTTTAAAATAATGGCAAAACATGACCTGTCACGGTCAGCTTGGTATTTCCCCTTGACAAGGCTATGCCTTTCTAATAGCAGTTAAAATATTGTGTGACAACATGGTCATTAACATAAGTTACAAGGTGAAGGAGCCCAGGTGAACAACAAGGCTTTTGCCATGTCTTACAGAGGAAATTTAGACAGAGGAGTAGCTGTTACACTTCATCATGTCATACACTAAATGCAGCTCTTGGTAGCAGTAGTGGTTCCAGAGATCCAGCTTGATTCTTTTTTCATTCCACATAAATTTGTTGGGGGGAAACAAAGCAGAAAATCTAATACTAGACTATTAACTAAAATCCCATTATTCAGTAATCCTAAAACTGGATGGAAAAAACAAAAGAAGAAAATCAATTAAATTGAATTTTTCAGTGTCCAGCATAGATTCTGGTGCTTGTCTCTTCACATGATTTGAGCACCAACAGTGATATTCATCACTGTCATCATTTGTCAGTCTTTAGTCCCATGATCACAGTCACCCAGATGATCTCAATGGAAACAGAGTAAACCATTCTTTGTTACTTCTTTGCTGCTTGTGGGGATGGGCACCATGTTCATTCTCTTTCTTCTCTTTTATAGTCATAAATACAAGGCAGGATCTGCTTCTTCAACTTGGTTTTTATTTGATTTCTAAACCTTAGCCAGATTGATACTGAAACCTCACTTGTATTTTTATTATTAAGGGACCCTGCCTTTGAGGTTCCATTGTCATTATTCAGCCTTCATAGGATTTGATTCATGGTTTACACAGTTTCCTGATGTGACCAAATATAACTCTAGGGTAATGAGGACAAAATCTGCAAGAACAGAAAGCAAGAAGAATAATCAATGGCAGGAAAATTACATATATTTACTCTTGAGAAATTTGGTCATAAATTTTGAATCTGGCAGCTTCCAATTGCCTTATGTTTTCTTCTGCTTAATACACTGTAGAAGCTATTCACATACAGATTGATTTAGCTGAGTTTTTAAAAAATGTGAAGCACTTTGGCTGTTACATGTACATTAGGTAAATGCTGCAGTTGTCAGTAATTTACTGCACTTCTAATTTTACATTTGGCCAGATGAATTGAAAAATAAAGCCATGATAACACTATCACAGGCACAGACATGTATTGAGTTTCAGAGATTTATCTAGGAATTTCATATCAAGCGTTGATCTGAAATGAGTACAGAAGCCATACTTTAATGGTCTCAGTTCCAGCTTTCATACTTCAGACTAGTGCCATTGCATATCCTTAGAAGTCAGATTAGGCACTTTGTGGGACCACTGAATGTTCCTGGTAAAAGAAAGCTCATCTGGTGATTTTACCATTAAGTTGAAAGGATATTTTTTCCACTTCAGTGCAGCAGATTTAGAAAAAAGGGTAGATTAAAATTATTAATGGGATTTTAAAAAGTAGAGCTACAAGAGACCATGAAAACATTATTTTGTCATCTTTACTTCCTAAGATCTTCCTAAGCTAAACCTGACAGGTGCTTGTCTAACCTGTTCTTTACTTCCCATACAAGAAATTCTGCAATCTCTGGGTACTCTGGTCTAATACTTATCTGTTCTTACCCAGGTAGCTACTAGGGCCTGGCAGAGAATCCCAACTGAGTTAAACTTCACCAAAAAATTCAGAGCCCTTAGTTTTGAATTCATACACTCTCCTGAAGATAAGCAATTTACATTTAGAACACATAGAGAGTTACATCGTAGTCATTATCAAACTATTAAGAGGATCAAAGTCAACAGTCCCCTTTATTTGCAAAAGTAAAATTATATTGGACATAAAATGGTTGCTGATAAGCCTTTAGAAAATCATTGTGCAACTCAGATTTCAGTAAGACTTGACAGATGGGGAATATACAAGGGGAAAATAATGGTAGTTATGTGAATACCAGAAGTAGCAACAGTCTTGTTTGATACAGATTTGCAACCCATATGATTGCATATGATTGTAAGTGCCAGTGAAAGTTTTTGATATGACAGAACAGGAAATTCTTCCATGTAGAATTTTTCTATTTAATAAAGTGAAAAGTCATTTTTTTTTCTTAGTTGGAGCAGTTGTAAAGGAGCAGTTGCCTTTTTAAACTTTTTTACCTTTTTACCTAAGACTTTGGAGAAAGTACTTTTAACCTAAGATCTTCTAGTAAATTTGTTCAAATTTAACATGCAAATATGAGAGGAGCAGAAACACATAAAGGGGAGAGGGGAAGAACAAATCTGCAAACCATTGTGTGTTTCATACAAGCAACAGGTTATCCTATTTTCAGAATACATTCAAGTAAACATTTCTTAGTTTTAGGGTAAAATGTGGGGAGGGAAATTTCAGCCTTTAAGTGAACAAATACAATAATTACATTTAAAATGGATGAACTTACAGATGAATACTAAGTGAAGTGGTGAGATATGCTGATCATCTGCCACTGTATTTGCAGATACTCAGCATCTCATGAAAAAAGCAAAAAAGATTATTCAAGTTGCAACGCTCAGCTAGATAGAAAATCTGTAGAATGTCACCTCCTGCGGAAGCTAGTGTGAGGTGGCTGCAGTATGCCATACTGAACTGAGCATTCATTGGCATCAGACTCCTCATTCTGGTCTGTAATATTAAAAAAAAAAATTAGGATAGATATTGGAGTATGACTTGACTAAGAAGCACCTATGAAAGGTGTTTTGCATTTGGATACAGCATTTCCCTCCAGTATAAACAAGCTGAAAGGAAAATAAGAGAGGAGGATTAGTGTCCAGGTTCAAAGATGAAGAAAGTATTTTCCTTACTAATATATTTTGTGGAAATAGCTCAGAATCAATTAATTGTGACAAAACCAAGTCCCTATAATGCTTGGATTAACTTGGATTAACTGCAATATGTACCTGTAGTCAAAGCAAGAGATATTTGGAGACTGTTAATGTAGACACATCACTTTTCAAAATTACTTCTATCAACTAATGGGCTGTATTTCCATAAGCAGACTGAAAATTTATGTTCAAAATAAAACATGATACCTCTAACTACCTGACTGTGCCACCAGTTTCCAAACATTTACTCACCCATGGTCAAGTTAATATGCACTTAAGAACCTATACCCTTCTGCCTGTTACTACTGCACAAACCTCTGACCTTCTCATCAGCATTTTAATTGTATCAACTCCTCCCATAGCTCACTCTCTAGGCCAGTGTAGAAATGGATAAAGCTCATTTTGAGAATTCAAAACCTTGTGTTCTTTGGCACTTTTTCCTCTTCACTGGCTTCTTTTTTCTTGTCAATGCATATTTTAACCTACACACACAGAGTACACACAGTACACACACTGTACACTCTGTAATAGATGTTAACAGTTATCACCCCATGTGAAAAGTATGGACAGGGCTACAAAGGAAAGTGCACATATATGTGAGCAAGCTCTGCATGGGCTCTTGATGAGCTGGACATAAGCCAGTGCTCATCTGAAATCCTTATAACTCCATTTGCACAATGCTCTCCACAAGCTCAGGGAAGCTTTCTCTCAGTGATGCTTTTAGCTCAAGCAGGGCACCATGCAAGGTCAGAGTTAATGTGTCTGGTCACCTGGAAACACAGGCAGAGCACAGTCTCAGTTGTTTTCACCTGTACCTGAAGCGATGCCACAGGGCTATGTGCAAATATTCTTCAGTTTCTTCAGTTTTACAAGTCATTGTACATATTGGAAAACTTTCCGAATTTGTACATACTTTGCAGTAACATGCAGTTGTTCAGCTTTCAAAAGCAGCCCTGTGAATTTGCACAGAATCATATTATACTTACAAAGAGCTAAACACTGGCAGCAAGGAGCTGTGCATGCTTAATTAACAAGATATATGCATAGCTGAAAATATAAGAAAAGCATGACTTACAGAAGCAGAATGCCCCTAAGATTGGCTTCAAGGAGTTTAACTGCATGAGTGAACTGGCAGAACTAAGGTCCTTAATGCCTTTCAACTGTACAAGAAAAGCTCTAAAGGAGTGGAATCAAATCCAAGTTCATTCACTCACTATTACCAGCATTGAAAAGACAAGCTGTTAAAGTTATACAACATACAGGGGGAATAAGAATGCCTTAGTGACGATAAGAACTGCAGACTCAAGCAAAACCTTTTTAAACATGAATGAATAGACCTTTCCTCCTTTCCCTGGTATTTCTTTTCTCTCTCCCTTCAAAGAGTGCATGCTTTGTGCCAGTTTGCCTTATATTACATTGTACACAAATTTGTCCATTTTAGATTACCACAATGGAGAGCAACCTGAAGACGATAGAAGAGGAGAACAAAGTAATTGAACAGCAAAATGAGTCTCTTCTTCATGAATTGGCCAATTTAAGCCAGTCTTTAATTCATAGTCTAGCTAATATCCAGCTGCCACATATGGTAAGTGATTGAGAGCACAAGTTAAGGAATTTGGCGATCTTCAGTTCACCTCATACATACAATAGATACCTTTTTTTTATGTTTATGTTTCATCAACCAGTTGGATATTTGTGGTAACAGCACTGAAACCATAGAGATACATTTAACTGCTAACAGACATGGAGGGCCTGTTCCAGTGTATCCTGTAAAATTAAGTAAGAACTAAATAGGCTTTTTAAATATTATAAAAATGGTGGCAGTATGCCTTGCTAATATGTTATGCTTAAATGAATATACGATTAAGAAAATAAAAGTTGTATATGAACTACTATTTAATATCTCGTAGGAACCAATCAATGAACAAAATTTTGATGCTTACGTGACCACTTTGACGGACATGTATACAAATCAAGATCGTTATCAGAGTCCAGAAAATAAAGCCCTACTGGAAAATATAAAGCAGGCTGTGAGAGGAATTCAGGTCTGAACAGCTGCTATAGTGATGAAAATCTTGCTTAAAAAAAGGATGCCTCTTGTTTTTTGCTGCTGTAATTTACCAGAAAGTGTTATATATTTATTTCTGTTTGAAACAGTGTTATGCTTACAAGACTTCATAATGATTTTATGTCTTGCTTTAAAGATAGTAACTGCAGAATAGTTTTTTGAATACATTCACATTTTGTACGTTTTCATATAAGCTGACATAGTGTGATATGCCATGTAATGTTTATAGCTGCTAATGTATGCACATTTTTGGGGTATATATATTTCTGAAGAGGTAAGCTGATCAAAATAAATAGAGTGTAAATTCTTTTTAATGCTTTAGTGATTAAATGTTTTAGTATTTTGAACTGAAATGGACAAAAAAAAAACAGCTTTGAATGACAATGTTGCGGTCTGCAGCCACTTTTTAAACACTATCATTTTGCCTCATGTTGGAGGATTTTATGGGATTTAAGAAGTACATTTTGTGTGCATATTGTTTCATAGCAAGAATTGGTTGCAAAAATGCTTTATTTTTGAACAATGCTTGAAAATATTATGTGACTTTTGTTTTTGAAGGATGGTGTGTGGTGGGGGCAATAAAATGAGGTTTTTTGAATTCCAAGAAAATGGCATGGATTAGATGTAAGTTACAAAATGGGTAATTTATTGTAAGACAACATCAAGCCATGGAAACTTGACAG
>VXAX01003859.1:12500-22883 GCA_013399835.1 Leptocoma aspasia
AAAGAAAGTGAATGTCCCCCTGAAAGACAGAACCTTGGGCCAGGTTATCTTCTTTGTCAGATCTTGTAGCCTCACTTGAGGATTTCCCTTGCTTGTGGCTCCTCTGGTGATGCTTGTCCTGCTATTCCCTCACCCGTGGCTCTGGGGCTGCTGGGACAGAGTGGTCCCAGAGGCTGCAATACCTGCAGCAGCTTCGGGGAGAGCAGCAGCTGCAGCAAAGACTTCACTGGGGTGACAGCAGTACTAACTGCTTCAAACTATGCTTTAGAGAGCACTTCTAGTTTAGATCCTTTTCTGTGGTTATTTGTTATGAAAGTGAGGCATACATTTATATCCAGCCATTACTTACAACAGGAACAATTCAAGCTACAATATGTTTTTTTCCATTTTTTTGTGGTGATTATGAGATGGCTATGGTTATTTTTAAATTAGTTTGTTACTTCAATTAATATAAGTAAACATGTTAAATTCAATGCTATCTAAGCAATATGCAGCTATGAAATAATGTGCCTTATAAAGAACGAGCTATTCACTGACCCTTGCAACATATGGAATTGCTTTTATTCAGTTTTTCACTGACCATGGCCTTTATAATGAGAGAACGGAAGTCATTACTGGATTTGCACATTACGGAGATGTTAACAAAATGAAAACAGATTTTCAGACAGAGATCATAAGGACCACCTTGTCCTTGCTTGAGACATTTTTCCTAAGGAGATTATTCTCTACATGCGTGAAACTGAAGATGTAATTTTTTTCTTGTAACATTAACGTGAAAGACTAGTGTGTGCACATGTGCATATAATCCTAAATTTTAAAGTGTGCCACTTCTCAAAATCCACAATCGTGCCTTGGAGCCCTGAGACTCCGCCCAGATGGATGCCCAAGATGTGTGAGCCACATTCATATTTAAGCAGATCATTGTTAACACCTCCAGCATGTTCAGGCCTAGACAGAAGTAAGAAGTAATCTGTCTTGCTCAGATATGAGTAATATCTAACCTTTATTGCTAAAATAGATATTTCAGCTCTTCTGACTACACATGACATGATACCTATTTACCTCTCATGTCTGTGTTCCCAGATACATATATAGAGTTAATCTCTGATTAAAAATGCTGAAACCCCAAAACTTTATGTTTCCTAAGAAAAAATGGAGAGCCTTTTAATGCTATACCTCTTGGACAAAGAAAGAATTTTATCTTTATTTCACTAACACTTTCGGTAAACTACGAAAAAAGAAAAGTTCACAGTAAAATCTAGTTTTGCTGCTCCTCCTGGGAAAATGGCATGGCAACAGTAATAGCAGCAAATGTAACCAATTCAAGCCTATTCAGGAGAAACTTCTTTTTATCAGGTACCAATTTCTCTGATTCTCACCTGCTTAGTTATAAGGTCCTTTACAAAAAAAATTGTCTTCTGAAATTCTCTTCTAGTTATTTCACTCTTTCTCATTTACACCATCTATGGTTATCAGAATACATATAAGCACAATTTCTGACAATTATTTAAGCTGAATTTCTATCCCAGGAGGAAGGTCTGGAGCATACTGTCTGGAAGAATAATACATTCCAGGAGAGAGAAAGGAATGATCTTTTTAAGAAATTGCATTTACTGTAGGACAGCTGATGCAAAATACTTAAAATCAAGAGCAAAATGTGATATGTCTAAAAACAGATATTGTAGTATCAGCAGAACTGCTAAGTTTCTGTAGTCATAACTTTCATGACTGCATAATTAGAAGCCATTTTGAACTGACTGGCATGAAAAGGGAATCTTTCAGGGTAGCTGGGTAAATAAGCAAGAAGTGATAGCAATATTCATGGCAAAGGTTGCACCTCTTATTGGATGTGCTGACTCAGGTGGGGCTGCTAGCACTGCACAGGAGGTGATCTCATCTGTAGATAGGGATCATGAAAACCATTCCATGGTGCATCTTGTCCACACATGATCAGCAGCTGTCTGAACAGAGATGATCAACACCTTGGGAAGTCATTATTCTCACATGCTTCCCTTTGAAAATCCTGGATAAACCTTGATTTTTTGAACTGCCATTTGAATTCACACACTATTTCCTAAGGAATCTGATACGCAGTTAAACATTCATGACAAACAAACCCATAGATAATAAAAACAGTAAATTTAGATAAAACATAGATAAAAGGTAAAATAAAAAAGGTAAAACAAAAAGGTGAAGTATATATGCCACCTATAATACTATATACTAACATATAGCAGCATGTATGCTCAATAATACTCATCTATTAAATGACCTGTTTTAAATGTTCCAAGTGTTCTTCCTCCAAATCTCACTGCAGTCAAGAGAAAGTATGACTGTAATGAGCAGGACTCCAAAATGTGAGTGTGGCAAGGTCCTGAGCTGGCTTTGAAAAGAATCTGCCTAGGAATTCTTTTCCAAAAGAAGACCAAAACTATTTTAATCACAGAAAAAGACAGGTTTTTAACAAAAGTAGGAGTTGGGTTTTTTTAAACAACTAGAAGAGAAATAAAAAGATTTTTCAGGTGTTCTCACTAGCTCCTTGCAATCATGTCCTTGCTTCCAAGCTAACCAACAACTTTCTGAGTGATTGGCTAAGTCCTGGCTTATGCCCCCTGGTCCTAGGAGGCTCCTCAAACCCTCTCTGAGAAGTAACTCCAGCTGCCTGCTACAAGTCTCTCACACACTGACTGCTCCAGGCCCCTGCATTCACACAAAGAGCAACCCTTGTGCTTCTGTGCCACAGGGGTCACCTTCCTTGGTATTTTTCAATAACACAAATTTATAAGAGTCAAATGAAATGAACACCATGACTCAAAAGTAGAAATGGAATTAGATTAAAAAACCAAAACATTAGAAGTTGTGTGATTGAGTGATTCCTAAGACCTAAAAACCTTGTGCATTGAAGAGAAGGGGCAGGGAAAGCATGAAGAAGAAGGATGAAAAAAGAAAGATGAATGGAAAAATAGAAAAATAATTACTGTGTCCTTTTAATTCTGGTGGCTCTGAAAAAAGTTACAAATAAATATTAGAAGTATGTTTTTCATGTTGGTCTTACAAATGATGCAGGGATTTTTTTTCCATTTAAAGGCTAGTATTTTGTACTAAAATGCCTGCCAGCTGCCAGCTTCTTAATAGATACTTGTTAAGGAGGACAAGCTCTCTTGTGGTCTGATTCTCCACAGAATAGGACATCTTAATTGCACTGGGGTTTTCAAATATTTTGCTTTTTTGATAAAACAACAACAAGAAGCAATTAAAAATCAAACAACAACCCTGTCTCTTTCAAACTAATTTCTACCTAAGACCTGTTTTGGCTGTTGTTCTGTTAGAAAAACGAGAGTGAGAATAGAATGAGAATTAGCAATGAATGAAAAACAAACAACATCAAAAAATCAGGAGAAAAAAATTTAAAAATTGCTAATTTTCTAAAATTCTTCCACCTAACTTTCAAATTATAAGGATAAATAATAGAGCCTTAACTCATATTTTAAAGATATTGCTACTTTCAGTCAGAACTGGTGGGAATAAATTATGCTTTCCCCAAGGTATGCAAGGACAGAGAAAGGAACCTAACCAGCCAAAGATGAGATGAACAGATGAGCGGAGGCCAGTTGAACACGTACAGCAAGGGTCGTGGAGAATAAGATTACTGTCTGTGCAAGTGAAGAGAATTGTACATTATATTGATTTGCATGCAAAAGGTGCCCGTATTGCTACAGGTTTTAGTAGGGGATTTTTTTCTCCATTTGCTTTTTAGCAAGCTCTGTTTTCCTTACTCTTATCTAAGTCTTGGATCTGTAATGGCTGTTTTGCCTTGGCAGGTCATTATAAATTCAAGGGCCAACAGGAAAAGAGCATGGCTGCAAAGATGATATTTTGGTCATGATACCTGAGTTACAAATCAAGCCCCCCGATTTCACTGCCATTGTAACAATGCCCTGGGGCGAAGAACATTGTTTTGTTTTGTTCTCTTTTTCGTACTTATTTGTCTGCATTCCCGTTCACAGGACTGTCTTACTCTCTAAAGTTACTTAATTCTAACCAGAGACTGTAACAAACAACAGAACATCAAAGGTGACTAGAGGAGGAAGATCAAGCAGCAATTAGTCAATCCGGGAGCAATTAGAGGACATTGAAAGTGCCCTTAGGGAGAGAACAGGACTGAGCTGGCCCACCCTAGCTGAACAATCATATTGGCTTAGATCAGCCTGGAAAGCGTGGATGAATTAAGGGAGGTCTGTTGATAGCCTCAACCTCAGACAACCTAGCTGAACACACCCTCTTACCTCTTGGTGGACCTTGGTATTTGACCCAAAAGTTTGAGAAATTACATCTTTCTGATATATTATTTTTAAACACAAACATCTATATGGAAAAATATATATTCTTCTGAATGTTCTGTTAAGTATTGCATTACTTCTGATTTTCCAAAGACCTTTGTTAAACTATTGCTGCAATCAAACTATGTTAAATGGATTTTCCTCCAGAAAAACTGTTGCATTTCACTGGAAGTTAAGGTCATGATGAATAGAGCAGACCATTCCTGTCCCAGATTGTGTCATGTTGGTGAAGTTGCTCATGACTCACCCTTTAAGCTTGTGAGGCATTTTGCCCAAGCTGGTCACCCAGGCTCAGCTATTGTTAACAGTGAGGTGTCATTGCCAAAGGGCAAGTCAGGTGATGAAAAAAACAGATGATGCCTGGAGGGATGTCTGAAGACCTCTTGGCCAGCCTCCTGCTGAGGTAAGGGCTATTGCCAGCAATCTCTCATAGCAGTCACAGCTTTGTCTAATCAAATCTTGAGAATCTCTCAGAAAGAGGATTCCCAACATTTCCATGTAACTTGTGCCAGTGCCACGCTGCCATCCTAGTAAAAACTATTTTTACACAATATGTAACCTAAACTTCTCAAACCACAATTTACAACCATTACACCTATATCACTGCTATTATATCATCTGCCACTGCAAAGAATTGTTTTCTTTTACCAATGTTTGTACTTTCTCTTCCAAGTGTCACAGGTTGCTGTTGGATCACAACCTTAACCAAACTTCACCAGATGAAATAAGCCCAGATCCCTCAGTCTATGTTCACAGGGCATGTACTCAAGACCATTGGGCATTTTGATGTACCTCTTTCTAGCTTTTTTGTCATCCCCTTTGATCTGGTAAGGCAGAACAGGATGTGTCCTTCCAGGCAGGACCTCGTGTGCACCAGCTATGGCAGAAAGCGTCTTCCCTGGATCTGCTGCCTCTGTTTCTCCTGATGATGCTCATTCATTTAAAATGAAGAACAGAAACTACCTACACTGCTCTGGAAAGTTGAACAGCATTTGTTCACCACTGCCTCCAGGATCCTTCCTAGGATTTCGTATGCCTATGGTTAGGGTCTGTCCCTCCTGCCAACCCTCCCTGGGCTGGGGCTGGGATCAAGTCCATAGGGGGAACCAGTGTCCAGCACAGCCCTGGGATGTGTGGGCAGGGCTGTGGGGATGGGGATGGGCTGAAAAACTGCTGGAAATGGCAGTTTGTTTAAAAGCAGGTATGCTTGCCCTCACAGGGGCTCTGGCCTTCCCCACAGCAGCTCCCGCTGCCTAGGGACCAGCTCTGCTCTTCCCAGATTGCCCCAGCACCCCAAGAGCCACGCCCTGGGCTCAAGGCACCCAGGATCAACCCAGGATCTTCCCAGCTGGGAAGTGGGCACAATCCCACAGCATTCATCGGTCTTCAGAGAGGGCATTGGGTTTTACTTATGATTGTAAAACATGTGGCTGGTGGCTGTGATCCTCTGAGGCCTCTAGGCACAGCTGCAGAACAAATCATAGCCTGGAATCTCTTCTGGGTGAGGTATTTCCTCAGTGTAGTCAAGGGACTAAACTAATAACACCCAATTTCCCGCTATGCTAATATTGAGGAAAATTACTCTGTGGGAAACCAGGAGCTCATTGGTTCAAGTACATTTTCCTTTGGGAAAGTCTCTTCAGGGGAGTTTTCTTATTTTCCTTTATCATCACAGGCAAACTCTTCCATTTTTTTTTTTGTGTGTTGGCTGGCTGTGTTTCTCTGCATTTTAAGTGGCTTGCCAAAGCAGGGCTTAATATTTTTTTTTTTTTAATTCAGTATTTTTCTTAGCATATAATTTAAAAAGCCAGAAGGATAAAAACAGGTTATCATCCTGTACTATCTACTTTTCAAGCCTGGCTTCACTAGCCAGTGCAGGTTGATAAGTGTTTTACTGCTACTGTGTTACCTGTGAGAGTTGTGTGGAATCAAACCAAAGGAATTAGGTCTAATAGATCCTTATTGCACAGTTGGTAAAAAAACAAGCTTATGGTTTATTTTCCTAAATATCAGATAAGGGGTAGGCAAGGTCCATTTCCTGCATGTAACAAACTGTCCCTTTGAAAGGGAGGACACATTAAAATGCATTGGCTGAAAAACAGAAATATGTGGCAAATGTAAGATACAGTAAGCATCATTCCTTAAACACATTCACTAGCACCAGGTACTCTCATTGAAGTGAAGATTCAAAGATAACTTGGAAGACAAGCTTTTCCTTTTTTATGTCAGTCACAGGAATTTATTATTATAAAGAAACTAACAACACTTGTTCAGGTGTCTGCAAGTCAGCAGGCAGATAAAGTTACCCATCACGTTCCACAACTAGGCATACTCTTGTTCAAACTTGGATGGAACATCTTTTATGATGGAACATCTTTTATAATGGAACCAGTGAAGGAATAATTTCCTCCAGAAATTCATATTATATTCAGGAAAGAAGAATGGCAGCTTTTAAAGATATCAACATTACTATCCCAACTGAGAGGAAGAAGGATTTGTGAGTATGTGGAGACGATGTTCTCAATGTTCTTTGCTGTGCCAGCAGATATCATAAACCCTCAGATGCCCATGGTCAGAGAAGTTACATTGCCTCTGGCAGATCTGGCTATGAAGATGCACGAGGTGTTTCAAGAACGATGTATCTGAGTATAGCCTAAGCTTTCCTGGGTAGCTGAGAAATGCTTATGAAAAAGCATTTATGAATTTTAATAATTGCATTTAGCACAGTTGCTGACAAGCCATCCAGCTACTCCATGGCACTCACTTTGCATATAGAATAGAAATAAAAGTAAGATTATGTGCTTTCAAACCAGTTGGAGTTTTGTTTCTGCCTTTAAAAAATTAACAATCACATGTGTTTAATCTTTAGATCCCGGTGCTGGTACATTATCATGAAGACACTTTAAATATAAGTTTCTATGGTGCTTCATTAGAGATTTTGTCAATATGATCCTCTTAACTCTTACTATTATTATTGACCAAAAGGTTCTAATTAATGAACTAGGTCATGACTCAGTGTCTGCTAAAGACAATGCAAAGCATTTTCACTGTCAGGTATCTGAAGATATGTTGAAATATCTAGAATGCCTGATTTTATATCCAAAGATAGAATGTTAACATGGAGATAAAAGCTAATAGGATTTATAATAGGATGAAGAGGATTTGAGTAAATATTTCTTATACTTGAATTTTTAGAAAAACAAAAGATAAAAGTATTAACTATTTTATCTTTTAGAAAGTTTTTTTTAGTACCTCACCAAAGCAAATTCTATAAAACTAAATTACTGCTATGGAATAAAACCAGCAAGTGGCAGTATTTGACAAAAATTTGCGAGATGGATAGGAAACTTTTAAAAGCAAATGGAGATTTACACTATATCTAACTATAAGGTAATCACTTCTAGCTATTCTTTCCAAATAGCATTCAGAAAGAAACATAACTCATTTCCAGCATAATTTTTTTCTTTTTTTTTTTTGTTAGGTCAACACTTCAACTAGAGAAATTGGAAACAGAAGACAAATTTCCCATGGATATTTATATGCAGGGTCAACAAAAATGACCCTGCACATTTTATAAAAATTCTTCTATAAAAAACAGCTAAGAATAGAAACGTATATCAAAACCATTTGGAAGTTTTATTTATCAGAAACCTTCCCTGCCACCAATTTAGAATAGCATGCAATGAATATTAAAATCATACAATTATAGAACTGTTTAGGAAAAGACCTTTAAGATCAGTGAGTCCACCTATAAACATAACACCTCATTGTTCTGGATTCCACGGGGCATAAAAAAAAGTCTAACTTAAAGGACTTATGAGGCATCAATAACCTATTAGCCAAGAGCTTGGAAGTTGCATGTAACAATGTAAATGGCATGAATGCTATAGCACATGTTACATCTAAATTGCCTAAGGACAGTAGAGTATCTATGCACTTTTATTCTCACTATCAGAATTACATGTGTAACAGCGTAGATACTTCTGAGGCATAGCACAATAGTCTACCAAGATCCCAAATGCTAAAAGCTTTTCAGAACAATATTAATTTCCTGTAGAAAACATAATTTTAACTATGTACTTTTTTTCTGAAAAATAAATCATCATAGAGCACCAAAATTACACAAAGTAAATTGTCATCATATTTTCCTAAATGCTACGAAATCCCAATTTGGTGGTATCTCTACATTACTGTGTTTCATTTTCTCACCTCAGATGTTCTGCTGCTTTCAGTACAGGCGCTGCAGGACGACAGATTTACAGCTGCCAGGATGCTCTAATGTGAGTGGCATTTCTGCAATAAAAACTTACTTGTGCCAACATTTGCACTTTGTGGGTCAAAAGTGCCAGAGGTTTTCCTGGACCAGGAAACAAATTTAATTTTCAGATTAAGACGTGCTTATATCCCAACACTGATTACAAATGTAGAGGAGGTGATATACATAGCAGCTGCTTGCTGAATTGACATTGAGGTGATGAACTTTTTAACCTGCTTATTCTGTAAATTCTCTTCTACTTCAGACTGGTATCCTCTGCTGTAAGACAGCTGTTGTGGATGTATATGAATTTCTGAGCAACTCAGTATGTCGAAATAGAAGACTAAGCCCAGCCCTGCAAGAGTATTTAGAAATGCACCCAATTTAGAAGTGTACCTAACTGGTAAGATTCTTCTAGGAGTCTCTGACTACCCTAGAAACTCAGTAACAATACTGATGGCATGTCAGTAAACCTCCCTTATCTCCAGACACAGATTGAGCCCACAGGCTCCCCGTTAACCACTGGCGTGATGAAAGATCTTTTAAAGGATTCAGGACACAACCCCTGAACACAAACTCTCCTCCTATACTTCCATTGGCTAACTACTTTTTTAAGATATAAGCAGTTGTGTTGCTTTAGAGAAGGAGACATAGTGACTCATGGAAAACATAGTCAAAGATAGTGAACCATCTCAGTGTATTTTAATTATGGGCCCATTAGTGATTTCCAGCATCACAGCAGACTTCCAGGCTCTTGATGATTTTCTTGGTGAGGTATTTGACTTGATGTTAATAAAGAAAAAACAAAAGTGTCCAAAAGTGAGGGAGATTCTACAATGTCTCTGAGCAATCTGTTCCATTAATTACTATAGTTAAGTTTTAGGCAAGAATGGCCTCTACATGGTTTCTTGAAGAAAAAGAGATTGAGGCAATGCTGCAGAAGTGCCATGGCTTATTTCTGGGCTGGAACTGGGGGTGCTGACATCCATCATTTATAAGAGATTGTGTTGTTAGACATAATAGATAAGTTGTGATCACTGTTATTGTCATCATAGAAATGGCATGTGCTAGTGCTCACCTGGAATAGGCAAAGGGTTGGTGATAAGGTATTGATCTTCTTAGGACTGACTGGCATCAAATAAGAATGACAAAGTATTTAGGGCAATGTTAGAAATCTCAAAGTTAATCTAGGTTTTTTTGTTTTGTTTTCAGGCAAGATTTGTTTTGAGAAAGTATTAGGATCATGTGAGCTGTAGCTGCAACCATTCTAAGTGACATTCTAGTGGGTCCTCTTATACCTCCTTGCCTGTGCACCCACCTACCCAAAATCACCACCAGAAAGTAATTGTGGGCAAATCCAACAGATTGTCCTGGCTCAGCAGTCGAAGTTGCAGCACTCACAGAGGACAGTCCAAGGGTTGTGTATGTGGGTTTTCAAAGCAGGGCAGAAATGGAAATCGGCTTGTTGGACTTGCTTCTTCCCATAAGAGCTTCTCTTTCCCTGATCTGTTTGTCCTCATCTTTTCTTTTTGCTTTTTGTTCTCCTTTCCTCTCCTTACCCTTTCTTTCCCCTTCTCCACTCCCCTCATTTCGCCTTCCTTCTCTGCTCTCCCGAGCTGCAAGCAGCCGTTCGGCTCAGGGGGTGCCTTCGCGCTCTCCCTTCTGAGCACGGAGGAGCCCCCGGCCCCATCCCGTGCCCGGCGCGGCTCTGCCACGCGGTGCGTGCGCAGGGCGGCGCGGAGCCCCGCGCGGGGCGGGCGCCCATCCCTCCGCCGGCCGGGGCGGGCC
>VXAX01003859.1:22950-122019 GCA_013399835.1 Leptocoma aspasia
CCCCGCGGTCCGGCCGTGCCCGGCGCGCCCCTGCCCGGCTCTGGCGGCGCGGGGTCGAGGGGGTCGGAGCGGTGCCCCCGGTCCTGGGGGGCTCGTAGAGGTGGAGGTTCTGGTTAGCGTGCGGGCGTTGTGTCCCAGTTTAGTCGTCCCTAGAACGATTTCAGTACTTCCTTAGTATCCTGTTGAAAAGCATGTTCAGGAGGCAGGGGGATCGGCAGGGACATAGGTGGCACTTTCTGCTCAATTCTTGGACGTGTTGGGGATGTACGAGCAAACCGGGACCCAAACCCTGGGCTTGCTGAAAACTAACCCGGCTCAGATTCCTGCAGGGATTTGCGAACATTAGTTAATAACCAGATTTTTAGTTCAGGCACAATGTCTGTTGATGTGCCCGGCCGTTCCTCTGGTCACTGTTCTGGGTGGGATTGCATTGGTATAAATTTCAGTATTGACAATGATTGACATTTAATTCACTTTGATTTGACTGAAACAGTTACCTTTCCAGGCATATTTCCCTGCAATAAAGGCAAAGCTCCAAATGAACATCACACACTATTTTGTTTCGTGGCTTACTAAGAGGAACAGATTTGTTCCACTGACCTGCTTATATGTTACTTGGGCTCAGAAAGCTCTTGGCACCAGCCCTGCCCTTTCCTTACACACACGCAGCCGTGGAAGCTGAGCAGAGCTTGGCCCTGGGAATTTTATGCGGGGCCTCCTGTCATAAATTAACGTGTGACTTTGTCAGATATTTTCAAAAGGGGTCTATAAAACCTTGCTGTGTTTCAGCTTCCAAGTATTATTTAATGTGAAGAGTACAGTCATTTAGCATTAACTGAGTCCCTCTTTGGCAAGAAGTGCAGGCTTTTGGCAGAATTGGATTAGTCCTGCAGTACTTGTAAACCTTTTAGGGAACAGTACAGGAAGTGGGTGGTTAATGTTTCTTACATTTGAAACAAAGTACATTTACAGAACACCTTTTGCCTTGAGATTACAGGAAACCGTGTAAAGCTAGTTTTGTGAATCATCTTAAAAGTAAAAAGAAAAAAAAAAGGTCGTAGAGTGTGGAGTCAGGTCTTAATGGCTTGGTTTCGTCTTAAAGGTAGAAGGGTCTGCAACAGCAGAAAATATTAGATTAAACCTCGCCGGGGTGGAGCTCCCCTTACGGTGGGTATTTATAATCTTGCAGTGAGTCAGAGGAGAATGTGTGAACAATGCAAGCATTATACTCGTCTAACCCCACTAATATATCAAGTTGTCTAGTATCCCAAATCTGAATTATCATTCTGGTATAATGCAAGCTATCATGCTGCAGAAGTAATGCAAAAGAAGTTAAAAATGTGTTTTCAGCTTGACAAAGAATGGTCAAGCTGAATGGTTTGAATGGTTTTCAAAATATGCCTGCAGATGACCAGCATTCTTCAAAACCTAGTGGTGACCTTACTTGTCATCTAGTAATGGGTATTATCCTTTCTGGACAGCTGACTGGGGAACTATTATAAATAAAATAGACAGTGTTACATCTGTAAATACTCAGTCACTCCTCCTGCTACAGTTCTTCTGAATGGCTGTGAATGGAAAGGAGATGGGTCAGAAGATAGTCGGGCAATATGAGTCTTTGGGACAAAGAACAATGGTCCAGTTTATTTAATAATCGGTACTTTGAAGGTACCAATCATACATTAATAGCTTACCTGTTTTATATGAATTGTCTAGTTTTAGCTGTAGGATGTACTTTCAGAATAACTATTATATGTCTGAGGCACTCACTGAATTACCACTCATTTTTTTTACATACCTGCAATGTTGAACTGTAGTTCTACACTGCAGTGTTATACTTCACAGAGGTAGCCCATCACCCACAGAGGGCTTTCTACACTCAAGAACAGTTTCTTTTTTAAGCATGAAAGTAAGCAGTTATTAAATCTCTGGTTTGACTCTCAATGTTTGTCTTTCAAGTGGTGCTTGTATATTAGATGTATTTTCTTCAATAGAGGTGTTGATAGTTAGATAATCAAAAATGATAAATTAAACCGATCACCTTCCCCTTTAAAACAGAAATTTAGGAAATCCTGCAAAGTGTATTGCTGATGGGTTAAGTCCATTTTTACTGGCATTGATAAATTCCACATTCTCATCTGTTTTATTTCTTACTTACAGCATAGATTGACTGTACAAAGTAATTTTGTAAAAAAATACCGCCCTAAGCTTTTCCTCATTTATAAGAATTTTGCTGAATACTGGTTCTGAAAAATGCCCCATTTTGGAAGCTGAGTTGACTTTGCTCTACTTCACATGTAATTTGTTACATGGATTAAAACAGCATGGGGCCCAGACCAATGGTGCAGCCAAGTGTTTTCCCCCACATATCAAAAATGTCTACTCCTAATCTCAGGCTCTCTTTTGAAAACTGTTCATAACATTACTACTTGCTGACCTTGCCAGTGCTACTTCTGGCTGTACATTTTCTCGCTCTCCCCTGCTTCTCCCACTTTCTGGCACTTCCCCTTCCCTGCAGCAGGCTGGGAACCATGGTTTAGATTGCTTCTGCAGGGTGGATTCTGCCAGCTTTGAAAGAGTTCATGGAGCCTTGCATAAGCATGTGGTCTCACCCAAGGTGAGATTGTCACCTGGGCTCTTTTTTGGACTAGAGCCAGCATCCCAGTCCTGTGCCGACTTCCCTGAAAAATGGAGACCCATATACAAAATGGTTTGAAAAACTACTTAATGCCGTAAATACAATCATGGAAATTTCATTTCACCTCTGACTAAATATGGAGTGCTTATATTCACAGCAATTGCTGAAACATGCTTATATTAAACCATTGCAACTGTTGAGGAATGTAAAATTCTGTCTGTCCCCTCTTGCTGTCTCCTCCTCCCATAATTGTATCCTGTCTTACACTTTTTAGGGAATTTCTGTGTTCTGTAGCAATTTCTTGTATGTGGTGTTGATAATTCTGACAGGAGACCTTTGAATATTGATACAATATGTTACTATTTGTATCTAAACACAATCCAAATCCAACCTGTCTACAGGACCAGCTACACATACTCAGACCAATACTGAAATTTGTTCACAGTTTTTCTTGGCAACACCTCATTGCTCTCTTGTTTCTTGCTAGCTGTACAAACAAAATTGCATTCACTGCACTTGAGTTTAACAGACTGAACTAGAAAAGAAACTAATGTTGTGTTAATAGCAGAAAAGGTAAAAATTGACAAAAATAGCTGTCACAAAAGGAAGTGGACTTGATTTGCGCTGAGAATGGCATGCAAATTATTGAGAAGAAGATTTAATTTTCAAATCAGTCATTCTGTATTTGCTGTGTGATTATTACTTTGGGTCACCTGCATGTCTGCTATGAATAAAACACCTTTTCAACGTGCGAGTATAATTTTAAGTGATCAAACCTTAATAGGACTTCTTAAGTTGCAGCCATTCCAGCTGAATAGCTTTTGAAGGTAGGCTCTGAAATGAAATTGAAGGCAACAGTCTGTGTTGCTTGTTACTGCTTTTGCTACATGATTCTAAGTTATTCTCAGCACTGGATAGTTTAGGCTGTGTACTTTTTAATTTACTCATTTATCAATGTATTTTAATTTCTGGTTTGTACTGTAGGTGTCAAAGGGAAAGGGTGAAGTGTTAGTCATTTAATTTTATGGTGACTTTCTAGACAGCTGAGTAAGAAGTACTTACATTTGTTTCATCTCTCCATAAGAACTTTTGGTGGAATCTAATGTATGTTCTTAATGGCAGTGAAAACCATTATTGAGGCTTCCCAAGAGTATCTGTCTTTATACAAATAAAAAACCCACAACACTAAATTACACAAATCACATCTATTTGGAAAACATGTAAATCACTAAAGAGGTAGGGGTAATGGAAATGTAATGACATTTTGCATTTCATTGTTGATTTCTGCTAACATTGTACCTCTTAGCAGAGGTGTTTAGGAAAATGAAATGCGTGTCTGGTATGGAGACAGTGCAGGAGTCTCTGGGCTATCGTAGCAGAAATCTTACTGCATGCTGTTTGCAGATCTGCTATTTGAAATTTTGCATTTTCAGCCTGCAGACAACCATCCCATTTTCATCTGAAAATACAAGGTCCCTGTGTTCGATTAGATCTTTGAAACCCTTTTAGAAAAAAATCCACTAGATTAAAATTAAGACAAAATAAAATAAATACACCTCATCACTGCAAAGGGTGAAGGATTTCAATCTCAAATGTGGACTATGAGTAAACTTGATCACTTCATGGTTAAACATCAGTTTGCATGTAGGAGTTAGTCAAGAGATAACACACCAGAAGATTTTACTCAAGATGCAGGGATTTGTACATACTTAATGTTAAAAAAAGAAGTACAGATACTGAAGATGTATTTGAAGGGTTTGAAAATAACTTGATACTGACACAGCTATTGGCACTCCTGGCTGGGCAGCAAACTGCAGTGGGTGCCAGTGATGATTTGCTTGAATGACACAGAACAGGGGGGGTAAAGCACAAGATTATTTCAATTAAATAATTGAAAATTAATATAAAAAACAAATTCAAATTATCTTACATCTTCCTTCACAGAAATTTTATGAACAAGAATTCAATTTGAGATTAAAACACCTACATTTAGGTCTCTATACACAGGAGTTTATATCTGTATTTGGTTTGTGAATTTCCCTTCTAACAAGTAGCAACTCAGCCGGTACAGTTCATAGTGCCTGGAGCAGAACTCAGCTCACTCAAAAGGGGACACCTTTATTTGAAATAATAATTTCTAACCTCGGACTAGGTCCCTGTTGGGCCTGAGCTTGCTCTAAGCCTAGGACATCTAAATCAACAGCGGGCACCACTGGTCAGACAACTGAATTAATTAGCTACTGTTTGGGCACTTTATTAATTTATTTGTGCCTTCTCCAGCCTAAGTGTGTTGACTAGTCTTCCTTCTGTTAACAATAAAAGGAGATTAAATGTCTGTATGTAGATGTTGATATTTATGTGTCTAACGCAAAGTTCAAAGTATTTTTCAGATGAAAATGTTTTCATAGAGTTTTCAACAGAAACTACTTGCAAAAAGTAGACAAAGGAGTGATAAGCAATTTTTAAAAATTACCTTTCAAAGTATATAAATTGTTGCTAAAAGGAGAGTATTGTCTCTCCTATTGAGACCCATCCTGAGTCCCAACAAATCAAGTGGGTACTGCAGAAGATACCAATCCTCCCCAGCAAAGCAGCTGTGGAGGGTGTGTAGGATGTAAAGCCTGCTAAAGCCATTCCCAGGCAGTCTGGTTGCACTGCTGATGGAACGAGCCAGGACCAAGGCGTGAGTGTGTTAAGGGGACATTTGCAGAGCTTGCAGAATGTGTTTGGTCATTAGCAGGGGGCAGAAGGGCACAGCACTGATAGTGTTTGACATTTACTGGGAGACAGAGGCAAAGCTGCTGAGGGCTGCAACAGAAGGCCCAAACGAGTCTTTGCTTCGAGTCACCGGATTCACTGGTGGGAAGATATTTTTGTCATCTCAGCAGTATGTTAGCCCTCATCGAATTCTTTGCTGAAGAATGGGAAAACATATGGAACAAAATCATATCCATCATTTACTGCAAGTAGCTTACTGTACACTTAACACACTGTCATCAGAGGAATACATTGTCATATATTACAGTGAATAAATACAATTTCTTGTTTTCATCTTGTTTTACTAAGGTGTATTTTTGAGCAGTAAATGCTTAACATTTGAACATTAAAATGATAAATATGTGTTTATTTACAGAAAGACACCTTTAATAAATAAACCCAAAGACTCGTTTGACCTAATATATGTTTTTTGAGGGTGATGGAAAGCACAGCTTATGAACAAGTAGACTGTATAGAGCAGCATATAGTTGTTTATACCTTTAATAATTTGCAGATGTGGATTTTTGGGGCTAAAGATGCTTTCATATTTTATGTAGATCTTGATGGCTCTCTCCCTCACAAATTGTTTATCCTCTTTTTTTCAACTAATTTAGCAGTTAAGTTACATTATAACTTTCAGTGATGGTGTTTGAAGCCTGAAAGTTGTTAGCTTCACTTAATGTTCCCCATTTCTTCTATTGGAAGAGACAGTGAGTACTTGATCCCTCTCTATCATTCCAATGCCAGCCATGGTTATGTGATCTTTGATCCTAAGCTGCTCCTTTCCTTTCTTTTTAAAGTTGGAGTCTTCTCAGTGAAAGGTTGGTATGAATCTCTCCTCATCTGGACTGTTGCTTCCCCACTCTGCTGTGTTTGGAGGTGAGGGAATTGTAACCTTGCCCAGTATTTGTATGGACAAATCTGGTATCAGGTTTCATGGACTAATCAAGAGTAGCTTAAGATCTTGTCTGTAAGTAGTAATGATCACTTCTAGGCCTGCCATTTTATTTGTAAAGTTTGATTTTCTCCATATACATTATTTTGTATTAATACATGCATTAGGTCTGCATTTTAACAGCCATTCATGGACTCCTGACAGGTCTTTTTGCTGTTTTTTTTAAGCAGACTTTGTTAAAATAGATGAATATCATAAGCAAAACTTTGCTCTTTCTGTGGTTCAGGAATAAACTGAACAATGTAGAACTCAGCACAGCTCTCTGTGAAACTCTGCTGGTGACCTTTCCCAACTACAAAAATTCTCCATTTACTGCAAACATCTCTTCATATGCTCGTCTGGATTGTGGAATATCTGCTTTATAGCTGTTTCAAAAGATTGTCTTCTAATTCCCAAAGCTTTGGGAGTTTGGACTGTTGTCAGCACAAGATTTTTTGTTTGTTCTGCTGAAATGTTTTAGAAAGCTGTAAGGATTATACAGATCAGTGGATTGCTTGCTTGGTGGTGTTGTCTACATCCCCAGTTCAAAATCTGTTTTAAACATTTTTCTGTCTTTCTGATTCTGTTTAACAGAGAGCTTCAGTGTCTCTGCTGTTACTCAATTTTCCCAAACAACATAATTAAAAAATGATGAGTTAAATGAATTTTCAGCATTACTTTGGGGAATTTAGGGGCATGAGGGACAGTGAATAAGAGATTTTTGTGTAGCAGAGACAAACATGGGATTACGTATTGGAAAGAGTAGGAAATGGATGCTTGGACATGAGTAAATATATTCTTTCTCTCTTAATCCCCAAAGGCAGCTGGTGGAAAAATAACAGGGAGATGCCTATTCTTACATCACCAGGAGGGTCTGGATCTGAAACACAGGGAGAGGAGTGTCTCACCTAAACCTGTGGTAAACACATGCCTAAGAGAAAAACATGATTAATAAATATTCTAACCTCCTCCATTTTCTGAGTAGCCCCTACTGATTTTTCTCCCAAGTGAGGTCAGTGCTCATTAGGAGATGACATGGGGATGCCATTAGCCTGCAGAAAACTTTGTCATTTAGGTGTTAAATAAATGTTAGGCTTGTCTCATGTGCTTATGGATTGCCTTGCAAGTAAGCTAAGTTTAAGCTGAAAGATGCAAGTCTAGCAGAAAAGAAAACAAGGCCATACAGCCAGTAAAGAACAGAGCTTGGCATGAAGATAGAAGGAAACTGTGGAAAGAAACCAACATAATATAATAGAAAAAATTGATATTGCTATTATGACATGAAAAAATAGCAGACAGCTATTCAGGAAATAACAAAAGAAGAGAAGTAGTGCATTATGTTTAAAATTGCATATTATTATATTTTTAATTACAAAATGGCTTTTACAGGAATATTTTACTGTGTGTAATGAGTAAAATGAAAATACTAGATTAATATTTTGAGACTCCAATTCTATTCTATTCTGTTCTCCAATTGAACAGCTGAAAAGATGATTAAATTTTAATCCATCTTGCTTCATGTTTTAATATGGTATTTTTTCAATTATTTAATTTTGGATTCAAATTTCTGAGACTTTCAAAGCTTATTGTAGTTCATTTACAGTATTTTGTGATCAAATACTTTGTACACTTTAGATGTCATCTTGCATAACTTATGCATAGCTTTGTACACAGGAGTAATCCCTGGCCTTCTGATTTTTCCTGGACATGGACATTTGCTGAGTCTCTTTCCAGCAAGCCGAAGTGTTTACATCCTTATAGGATAAGACTTCACTTACAGAAAAGATCAATTTATAAAGGTGACATTTAAAATCTATATCACACAATCTAAACATTTATAGTTGCTTGTCTTTCTGGTGAAGTTTATGTATAAAAAGAAGTTAGTATTTTAAATACTTATGTGTATGTGTGTTTCTGTATATTTATATATACACATGCTGTACATAATGTGTGGATAGACAGATAGATAGATAGATAGATAGATAGATAGATAGATAGATAGATAGATAGATAGATAGATAGATAGATAGAAGGAAACAACTGAGCTAAATTGTCTTTATAATTTTTTCCATTTGGATTCAATTAAAAAAAACCCCAAACCAAAACAAAAATAACTTTAAAGGCTTTCTTATTGCAAATGTGGGCAGGGTTTCAAGACAATCCATAGAGATGGTGCAACAAGAGCTGACTGAGCTGGAACGGAATGACTCAAATATTTCCTTTTCCTTCCTTTGCTTATCAGGCTGCCAAATTTGATTTCTTTTTGGTATGGCATTATTACTGCTGCTAATGAGAGTCAAGTGATTATTTTAAACAGAAAATTGAATGTTTATTACAAATAACAAAGAGTCTCAAAATCTTGAGAAAGACACACGAAGGAGAGATTAATGTGGTCTCTCATCTTCATGTCTTTTTGTTTAATCTATATTAACAAAGATAAGCAAAGATTAGGACATTGAAGAGTTTGTGCAGTGGCTGGCAGGGTTGCTTGAAACTATGTGAAAGTTTGTAGAATAAAAAGTGTGAAGTTTTGTGCAATGTAGTGTTCTCTTTTAGTTTTTTTCTGAGTTGTTTTTAAAGTTTCACTAAGAAAAACAATGAGCAAATGTATTTAACTCCAAATTAGTTTTACTGCCTGTGACATTGCTCTCTTTTTTGTTGTGATCTGTTGCTCTAACTTTCAGATTTTTTTATTCTCTTTCCAATTGCCACTCCCTGTATCTTTCGGAAACATTTTCTTTCAGCATTCTTTCCCCTTAAATCACTTATTACAACAGACTGCTCATTGCCTGGCTGGTCTGAAAAAGGAAAAATATTACTTGGTACACAGTGTTACCTTAACTAATGACTGGTTTTGGTAAGCAGGATGATGACTGCTAAATGTCAAGTTCTTTGCACTGTGTTAGCCAGACTGGATTTAATAGCATTTTATTAGCCATTTTGCTGCTGGTTTCCTTTGTTGCAGAAAAAATAAAGAATAAATGAGTTCTTGCGTGCCTGACTTATCTCGAGGCAGTGTGAGCATTGTGACTGGGGCAGCATGAAATTCAGTGCAGACTTCTCAAAACAGTTTAATTCAGAGGCTTATAGCCTCTGTCCAAGGTCCATCATGCTCTACAGAAGGAAATATTTCACTTTTACAAGATTTTAGTTGTCCACTTTGACATAAAATTTCACTATTTGGTGTCTTGCAGTGGCTTCTATTTAATGATAGATTGTCATGATAATCAGATTAAATCAGTCACCAATATTAATATCTTTAAATTAATGTCTTGTCATGTTTTCACAGTGAGAGGAGAGAACTTTTTTCCCAATTTTTCCAAAATATTTTGAAAAATATGAGAGGCAATGTATGCTCTGGTACACAGATAACTCTAGTGGGCCATTCAAAACTCAAATACAAATAAATGTCACATTACATTGTCTGCTAAGGTAAGGTAAAAAGCTAGAGCATCAGTGTGATGGTATGACATGTATATTAAAAAGTACATGGCCTATCAAAGCAGGGTACTTCTTAAGGGATATTTTGTCACTCTTTGGGGTAATAGCTAATTTGGGTTCAAGAAAGAAGTTTTGGTTTATGGCATTTTGATAAACTCCAAGAAATTTGAGAGGTGGTAGTATTTATTTATTACAGACATAAATTGAATGAGGAAATTCAGGTCTTTGACTTTGGTAAGGTTCTCAGTCTCCAATAAAAAGGGCCTAGGTAATTGAATTAAAGTGCCAGTAAAAGGAGAGATCAGGCAACGAGAACTGCAGAGCTACAACAGAGCTCTAAGAGCAGTGAGAGCAGTTTGATTTTGTGAGTTGGTGGCTTGCTCTGGCCAGACTCAAGACATTAACTTCCTGATTTAATTTTATTAGCTTGGGAAAAGCTTAAGTAAATACAATAGCACCTATGTAGGGGGTAAAATCAATTAAAATGTTTCCTATTTAGAGTTTTATGTATAGCTAAAGCATGTTAATTTGTAGATTGGAGACTTAGTTGTCAGGTGTGTAAATAATGGCTGCCACACAATTATTAAAGGTCTGTAAATACTTTTCTTAGTATAGTAACATTTATAATTTATTTAAACCAATTTTTAAAACTCAGGATATTTTTTTTCCTGAGTTTTCTATCAATAATCTAAATCACTTGAAATTTCTAAAATGTTGATACATGTTGAATATTTTTCTTGATTCAGTAAACAACAGTTTTGAAAACTTAGCCAGAAAATCCTCTAATCCTCCATTATGATATGAGTATTTTCTTGAATGTTTTACACTATGTCAGCTTTGTGTACTTTCTGGAGTAGATGTTTTCTTTTTGATATCCTCTATTTTACTTAAACATTTTGGATACATCTTGCATGGGAATAATTGAATATAAGATTTAGAAAGAGAAAAAATATGTAAAAGAGACTGGGACCTAGTATTCATTAGAGATTTCCAGCTGACCAATAATTAGTTGGCTGAAAACAAGGCTTATTAAAAAAAACCAACGAAACAAACCAGCCTTCAGTGTCAATCTTTATACTGGTCATATCTGTATAAAAGATATATATCTATCAATAGGTGTATTTCTCTGAAAGAATATTTCATTTTTCAGGAATCAATCTTCTGGGCAATGTAAACAAAAATTGCTTTTAAAAGAAGGTTATTATTTGAGTGGAATTAATTTTTTAACTTTGAAATTTGGAGATAGTTTGACATGATGGTAGACCCATAAAATAAATTGGTTTTAACACCTGGACCCACATGTTAGAAATTTCTGATAGCATCAGGATTTGTAAATTTTGTTGAATGCCTTTGGGGATTTAAAATTTGGGCTTTGTTTTGTTTGTTTGTTTGTTTGTTTGTTTGTTTGTTTGTTTGTTTGTTTTTTGTTGATTGGTGTCTCTTTCATTATGTAAATCTGTTGGTTTTAACTGCATAGTGATGAAGCTCAGTGGGCAGGAAATAAAATATTCATTCAGTTCAGGCTTATCTTTAGCTGTATGGTTTGGACATGGGAAGGACTTGTCCCTCCAGAGACCAGAGCATGGGAATCATCTCTCAGGAGAGGTTTCAGCCATAGGACTGCTGTAGGAGCACAATGTCTGACACCTGAGGAAACTTTGCCAGTAGAAAGTTTTTCACTTAAGTGCCAAGTGCTGGGTTTGTGGCTTGAAGTCTTCAGCCTCTTCAGTTCTTGAAGTGTCTTAAGTATTTGTGGAAATCCCAGCCATAAATGGGTGTTTGTATGCCTTTGGATCAGAGGGTCTATTTGTACTTCTGACCACTCTTAGAGCAGTGATTATTTAACTGTGGGTCCAGAGGATTCTTTTGCAGTTGAACTTAAAATTTAGTGATTAATATTTCTGGGAAAGAATTTTTTCACAGGCTTTTAAGCCAAATATGACATAGCAGTGGTCTCAGTCAAGTGGAGTACTATTAATTTATATATTTTCAAGTCATGTAGATGTGTTTTTCAGGAGTAGAAACATTGTAAGAATCTTTTATTCAAAGCTAGAAATTAATTGGTAGATATATCTGCTTATTGAAACTAAGATTTTTAAAAAGAATTTGGCTGCAGATAGTAGACTTTTTTTTACTATTTAGATTGCATATTAAAAGAAAATAGTAAGTCTAATGTATTTAAGTAGCTGGTTTATTTAGTATATTAATGCTAGTATATACCTACTTGTTTTCTTCCAACTTTCTTTTTTAAGTTACAGAACAGAGATTGTACCCCTTTGCAGTAAAAACAAAAAACAAAACTCAGAAACACCCTGCAGGTGGTCCTTGGCTTTCTTTTGGCCAGCAGTAGTTGCTCACTCCTGCCCATGGTCTTCATCAGTTCTCAGAGTCAGCTGAAAAATAAGCAAGGGGAGAACATTTGGTTTCAGTCTGAACCATTTCCCTGGTTTGGTGGCCTGTGATGTCTGAGGGAGGCTGGCAGGAGGAGGAGCAGCCTCCTGAGCAAACCTGCTGGCTTGCCCCTGGGGCCTCACCAAACAGGACCTGCCCTCAGAGAAAAGCATAAAATAAACTGAATCTGTGAGGCAGCTTGAAGGGGCAAACAGAGAACTGTAAGTGCCCCTTCTTGAGAAAGAAGTGGCCCCGTTCCACTTTCCTTCCTTGCCAGGCTTGCCAGGGATGCGAGTGGCACCAGCCCCTGCCCTGTGCTTCCCTGGGCTGCTGCACCCACCTGCCAGAGCAAATGTTCTACCTCAGGGATGCCTGCAATTTTAACTTTCACAAATTAATTTTTAATTCGTGTCCCCTCTATTGAGTTGTTATGCTAGCTATTTATTACGTGGATATTTTAAACCATCTGATATTCCTTAAAGGCAGGTTTGTACTTAATTTAATATTTTAAGAGATAATTCTGGTATTTTCATTCTACTTTGGCAAGAGTAATCAAATGTCTGAGCTTTTTTTTTACATACACACTAGGTCGTGTTCTTTATGTTTGAACTGAGGAAAGACCTCTTGAGAATCCCCATTTGCGATTATGTGTTACTGGGCAGCACGGCTGCTCTCCATGTGGCCCAAATGGTGTTTATATGGCCTGGGTATAGCTAGTTTGTATGGGGTAATAAAAGCAAGAATGTAAGTTTAAACGTGTTCAAAATAGAAAAATCAGATTGAATTATAACTTTAAAATTGACATTACACTGTGAAGACTGAAGAAGGATAGACTTGTCTTCGATATTATTCAGAAATTACCTTTTTTGTATTATGAACAACATGGAAGTGTGTCAAAACATTTTTCTGTCTTCACATGTTTCATAGTTTTTTCTGGTATCTTCAGTATTTTGTCAATAGGATGGAATAATTACAGAGAGATTCAGAAGAGTGCTTTCTAAATGATTGTTGGCTCAATGCTGCCAATATTAGAACTGCTAGGAAGAGGGTGCATGACAATATAGATGTGATTTCCTGAGGCCACCAGAACTTAAAAATACTGACAAGACTGGTAAGATTTACTTGGAAATTTCAAATACATCCATAATTTTCAGCAATCCAGTTTTCCAAGCTGTTTTTTAAGATGGCCAATCAATTTAATTTATGTAGAGAAAGAAGAAAATAAATGTGCAGGGGAAGAAGTTGTAGGCTAGTACTACTTAGTTCTATTTTTGCAATGTGAGGTAAGACATGATGGGTGTTGATTGAGCCAAGCTATGGAATATAATAAAAATGTATAAAGCATAATGTTTATTATTAATCTTTTATTATTCTCTTGATGCATTCGGTATATATTTTTGTTTATAATTTTGGTATCGTTGTGAGGATGGACATGATATAAGAAGAAAAGGGAAACAATAATCTGTTCCCAGACATTCCCTTCTCTGCATGTCATCAGGTTGGGTACTTTAAAGTTGAATGTCTTCTGGTAGCCACTTGCATTACTCTTCTTAGGGAGAAAACAACTTCTCCCAAGAGACAGGAACGCCCAGTTGCCTGCCTTGAGGCTGTCTGCACTCCAGAGGAATGGGGTGATAAATATCAGAGGAGTCCTAAGATCCCTGTTGGTCTGAGTTTTCTCTGCCAGGAGCAGGAGGAGCTGGAGGCACAGGCAGAAAGTAGCTAACTTATCTGCTCTTGCAGCCTGTTGTTAACCTCAGGAAGCAGAAAATTCCATTCCAAGAGTTGCAGCTTTTTCATTGAGGTGATTTTCCATTGAGTGGAAGGAAGAGCTGTTGCTTTGTCTGAAACCAGGTGATAGAGTACCTGCAGCCAAGCGATAGAGTACCTTAATTTTTTGTTTTACTCTTTATGCAAGCCAACAGTGTTTCCATTTTAATAGTAAAGTGTCCTTAGCATTCTACAAGAACAGCTATCCATATAAATTCCAACACTTCTAAGTCTATTGGTTTCTAATATGCCTATCACTATTGGAAACAAGTGGGAAGTACAAAACAATTGGAAATATATTCCAACAAAATCTGCCTAGTGTAGGGGGAAGAGTGACGCATAGATTTACAATGAATAAAAGCTTTTGAGTCAAATTTAGATGTCATTTTTAGATGCAGTGATTCCATCAATTTTCCACATCCTTTGGCTTGGTGTTGATCCTGAATTGCAGAACTTCTTTTTGAGTTGAAGGAGACAAAATGGGCATTCTTTAGTAAGGTCACTGGCATTTTAGATGCTGGATGTTATTTATTGGCATAATAAATATAATACAAGCTCACATGCATTGCATCAATGAGGCTGCCTTCCCTGAGGAAAGAAGTCCCTAAACTGCAGTAATGGGGAAACCACACTTATATTTTTTATTTTTTAGTTTACCTGTCCAGTTTGTTTGTTCATTCAGAGCCCTCTCTCTGTTTTCAGATGTAGGGTCTCTGTTGCTGAGAGCTCAACCCTGCACGGATCCTCACCCAGCGTAAGGGGTACCCAGCTGGGTGCTCCTGTGGGAGAGTTGCTGCTGTGTCAGAGTTAGAAGGAAGCTTAAGGCACTCTGAGTAAAACACAGGTGATTATTCTGTGTTGGTTTTCAGTTATGAATATGCACACTATTTGCATCCATTTTCCTGACAGCAAAGAGAGACCTAATCTGCTACAGAACAAAATCAGAGTTGTGAGTATTTTTGCCTACCCTTCCCTATTTGAAGTTTTATGGTTTATTTATTTTTAAATCTTCCAAACTGCTGGGAAAAAAAAAAAAAAGGCATGAACTTCAGTGTTTGGATTTTTTTAAGAAAAATGGTCAGTGCTATTCCTCACATGACTAGCAAGTCATTAGGTTTTGCTTGATTAATGGTCTTGAATCACAATTCTATAAATTTCTCAAAGGGATGGCTCAGCTCTGATAGCAATAGTTGCCTTAAGACAGGAATTTCTTTTTTGTGTGACTTATCTTGTGTGAGAGGCTCGGGGATGGTAATGTTTCTTTCTGGCTTTCAGTTCTTTCCTCTGAGAATATCAGTATTTCATGGATATAGAGTTTAGAATTAAGCATCCCTCTGAGACAGAGAAGTGCAGAAACAGTATTTATTTTACAGAATAGTACACGGGAGGAAAATAAGACTAATTTATGACTCTAGCATAACAGTAGAATTTCTGTGGGCATTTCACAGTAGTTATACACAGGACTGCTAACTTTAAAAGCAAACAAAACCAGTGCATTTGTTTCAGTGGTTCTTGCTAAGCTATAAATTAGTCAGCTTCCTATTTTGATGTCTTCTTTAGCCTACTATAGAGGAGAAACTTAACTTTTTATTCAAAAGTCCAGTTGAAACTGCATATTCTTAAATATTAAAAAGGAAGCTGAGAAAAGGTTGCATCTCCAAATGCCACTACTCCTCTAAAATATTTCAAGGTATCATAGCTCTTTACACAGACTGTGCCAACCATTAGTTGGATGCAAGACCTTTACTATCTCAGATTTGTGTTAGTACAGCATGCAGACACAACTGTTGTGCTTTATTTTATTTGGTATAGCACAAACACAGGACAAAACATCAGCCCTTTCCCAAAGTTATTTCTGTGAAAAATAATCAGTAATGAAACATATGGCTGTGCTGTCAACAGCCTCTTCATTGTCTGGTTTTAGCAATAGATCCCCCTGAGAGAAATAGAGACAGATTTTGCCTTTTCTTGTGATTTCTCAGACTGCAGAAACAGCAATTGCATCTAGAACTCTATCCATGCTGTTAAAAGGATGGGGGTTTGGTTGTGTGGGACTGGCTTTGTTTTGGTGTTTTGGTTTGGTTTTTTTTAAGATAGCATGAGGATTAGAAACCATTATAAAATAAAATTTCTAATTTCAAAATAATTTCTGTAGTGGATGAATATTGGAGGACTCTGTAAGTGGATCAGACAAAGAGCCACAATCTCACCAGCGTAAAATTTCCATGTATAATTTTTGGCAAGGCTACAGACTTAAAACTTTGGACCAGCAAATCCCACTTGAGTCCTTTTAATGGTATTTTAATGGCTGGTTAGAAATACTGGCGACAAGGGCAGCAAAGGGATCTAAAGACTTAGTAAGACAATACTGTATTGCATTTCATTGAATTAACATTTAAATGTTTTCCTTTCAACTGTAATGGCAAAATAATTGTTAGTTAAAACAAATCTTTAGCTCTTGGAGAAGGATGTATCATAAGCTCAGCATTCACCAAAGCTGTAGCTGATAAAATAGAATTTTTAAGACATGTGAACTCAAAGTTCCTGTCAACAAATCTTACATATTGGTGCAAATCATATATTGTTTTAATTAGATAATTGATATATCATCTAGACTTCATTATATTTTCTGAAGCATGGGTTTATGGTCAAGGCGAGTACTGCCAAATGTTCTGCATCCTCTTCTACAGATTTCAATATTTTTGTGGTCCTACCATTTACTTTTGGTACTGAAATTACAGTATGCTAAGTATTATTGACTATGATGCCCCCTCACCATGTAAGAATAATGTTTTAATTTCCCATCTCAAAATGCAGTGGCATTTTTTATGTGCCGCATGCTAATGTACAGATAATAAAAATATCTCAATATAAATTAGAGAAAATTACATGTTGTATGTAATAATTAAACTGGGGAATGTTAATCCAGAAAATGAATCACCAAGAAGAAGAAGAATGATATAATTTTGCTTGTAAAGGAAGCTCTAGGGCTAAATCTGAAAAGGAGGCAAAAAACCCCACAAAAACTTGGTTCTTCTAGTATTGTAGCAAATGTTACACTGCTAACAGAGATGATTACTGTAAGTAGTGCTATAGTTGCAAGTAGGATTTTGGTTTTTTTTTTTTAAGTGGTGACTGCGTCTTTGTTTGTTCAACAAAGTGACACATTTTTTTACAGGGCAGTAGTTAAAGCAGCATTAAAGTGCCATTGACATCATCCAGTTACTCCACTGACTTGACTATATAACCTCTTTTGTGCAATTTTCATGCTCTGCTCTGTTTGAATGTTTTTACTATGCTGATGGCTGTTTTTCATTTCCTGCTGGGATGACCTTGAATAAAAAAAGAATAAGAATAAAGTAGACATAAGCAATGTAGTCTTGCTGCCATTTGCAGATCTTTTGTTCTATATTGAGAAACATAGCAGTTTGGTGTTCAAGGTATAGGTTATTTCTCTTGGGCAGTAATTAATCTGCAATGGTTAGAAAAAACAAATTGTCTTATTTTGTTCTTTTGGATTTAGCAATGGTAAAATCATCCAGTTATTCCTACTTTACAAACACATCGGAAAAGTGCTAAACACATGATGGCAATTCTTTAACTTAAATTATTGATTTAACCTATTAAATCTAATAGATCTACAAATCTAATGTTTACCTATTAAATTGCTCCCCCTTTTTGTTTTTAAGGAAAATGAGATTACCTAGTTTGCATCTTTTTTCAAGATTCAATATATATTACACAGATGAAGGAATTGATTTTCCATTTTGTCCCTTCTTGTTGCCAATCAGCATTTCATAACTAGCCTTACAGATGAATGAGTGCAGTGTGTTTCACATAAGCATCTTTCTCAGAGTGTTTATATCACTCAATATCAGAAAGTTATGACAATGATAAATCCATAATCTTAAAGCAGTTTGAGTTATTTCTGCCACCACCTCCTTTTAATTTGTCAGATTAAAGTAATGAAGATTATATTACCATACACTTTATAATCACTTATAGAGGAAAAGGTTTAGCTTTAAATAGTTTTCACTGGACCTTGTAAAAGTATCTACCTTTGCAGCAGAGGTTGGACATTTGAGACTTGTCCATTTTAAAAATATTTAAGACAGTAGTGTTCTTTCAGATTTTTCCATTTTGCTGCTGTGGTGATTTTGCTTAGCTGAGGAAATAACTCTAAATTTTAAGTTCATTCATGTCTCAAATCAATGCTGAAGTACTAGTTAACCCTTGAAACAAGGTAATGAGATACTTACCTTCATTGCTGATAAAAATCAGGATTTGATTTCATTGGTAAATGCTTTAATATTTTGCTTTTAAATGAAGACTGGTAATAAAAGTCATTAATGGGTCAGCATGGCATTTGAAACAGTGTATTATATGACTAAATTGGTTTCATCTAAATTGCCTTTGTCTTGTCCAAAGCTAACAGATACACAAATATTTTCAATTTGAAGTATGAAATCAGATCTTTCAATATGACAGGCTGAAAATGCAGCTCTTAGAAACTTGAGTTTACATACTTTGTTGTAGTTTGCAGTGGTAAATTTGCTTTATTCTGTATTTACAGATACTGGCTTTGGAGACACTCCTAGGATTTGGGTTTTTTTTAAAAATTGTTTTTGTTTTACTTACTCTCCTTCTCATGTAATGTTCCTTAGCATGAACATGTGAATGTGATCTTTAATCTATCATACCTGGGAGCAATATGCTGGTCAATAGTCCCTAGAACAAATATAACAAGTGTAAGTGGAATCTGGTGTTTAGGTTGTATTAAGCAAAATAAGAAGATATTTTCATTTTTGGACTAGAAAAACTTGTAACAGATGCTCGGAGATTAACAAATTATTAAAGGGGTCTTCTGAAGTTGAGAAGCCCAGGTGATATGAAATAGTAGGACTAACCTACTATTTCTAGGACTAACCTAAAAAGTACTAAGTAAGACATAGCTTTGTGTTGTAGAATTGGTTGGCATCAGTGCAACTAATGAGTGCTTGGTTAGACCAGCTGTGTGTCCTCCTCAGCCTTATGACAATGAAAAACAACAATGAAAAACAATAACAATGAAAAACAATAACAAATTTATTTTTTAATGTGAGAAGCAAATAGGATCAAAAGTCTATTTTTGCATTTGCCTTTTTCAGTAACAGGAGAGGTATAAACAGAAGATGAAATTACACGTTGTGCTTAAAATCTTCCTTTTGTATATAGAATTCTCCTCTCAAGCATTTTTTAATAATGGGAATAAAAGTGTCCAAAGCAAACTAAGTTATATCCCTTACTTTAGTCTAAGATTTTGGGGCTGTGTTGGTAATTCTAGCAGCTAAAGTTAGAAACTCTTTCCTTACACCATACTTTGTAAATCTTATTATTACACCCAAGCAAATGAGCCTTAAATAAAACGAATTATAATTTTACTTGCATTTCTATCCTGTACCTAGGAATAACCAAGAATACTTGTAGTTGTGATACTAGATTTGAAATCTCTTTAATTGTCTCATTTCTGTGACACGCAGAGTGAGTTTTTTTGTGAATGCCCTGATGTTATGCTTCGCATACATACAATATCTCCCAAGATAAATGTTTTTAATTACATCATGACTTAATACATTGTTTCTATATCCATGTTACAATTGGCTAACTATATGTGTATATATAGAGAAAGATGATTGGATCTTAAGGGACAGTAATGGTTTTTAATTTTCATATACTTATAAATTTTCACTGTGTTTAATTCAATAAAAATATTGTTAAAAGTTAATCTGCAATGCTAAATTGTAAAAAGTTAAAAATGGGCGGTGTAAGGAGGGGAGACAAATGGATGTAGTTAGTTCAAATAAAGAATTTATTAAGAACAGGATTCATTTTCATCCAGACAAAAAGTGTTTGCAGCACATTTCTCATTTGATTTGTGACAGAAAAGGAAACATACAAATATTGTATTTACTTATATGCCATACATCTGGGCCTTAGAGCTCTTCCCACAGCCCTGTTCAGGTAACAGCAGGTAGGAAGCCTGCACAGCAATGTGTGTGGCACCTGTCCTGAGCATGGCTGCTGGCAGGGCTGTGGGACCACGGCCATTCCCAGGCTCTGGAATGTGAATCTCAAGGGCATCCAATTGCTAAATTGACCGCCTGCTCCCTGGCACGTTCTTGGCCCAGGCAGCCTCGCGCTCTGCCCAGCATTTCCTGGTCGTGCTCCACGGATTAGCGCAGAACAGAGCTCCTGAGTGGAGCCAGGAAAATCACCCTGAGAGTATTCCATTTACTGGCTATCATGGAAATGTTTTGTTTGTGTTATTCAGGCAAGACATGCTTCAAAATGATGGGCTTAGCTTCTGTGGAAGCCTGTGTGGCTGAAGTGGATTTTTCAACTTGAATTATGTTGTCTAAGAAGTAAATATTTTCGCTTTGAAGCACATAATGAAAGAGACAATCTGAATTGGGTGTAATAGATTTTTATTTTAAAAACAAAGTGCATGACCTTTAGCTTTGGGTTGTTATGCAAAAGTTGTTATATACCCTAAAATTCAATGCCATCATCACAGGTGTTTGCATTTCTCTAACTGGTCGTTTCATTTACTGTTTAGAGATTAGGAGGGGGAAAAACGACAGTGAACAATTGAGTGGCTTCCCTCAGTCTGCTGTTTTAACCACCTGGTGCACTCTGGCTGGTCAGTGGGAGTCGGGCTTGCTCTGCCCAAAGCACAGCATCCAGCCAGGATATGTCAGTTTGTGAGAGTGAAATGGGGAGCAGCGAAAAAGGTGAAAGGGAATGGAATGGGCAGGGAACAGGCTTTTGTGAGTGAAAGTCATGTGGCACAGTTGGGCCGGAACTAGTCAGAAAAAAGGGTCAAGAAATCTCATCATGCTGATTGACCACAAATTATTTCAGCGACACAAAATGCCTTTATAAGATCTGCTCCATAATGGCCTGCTTGTGCTGCCCATACTCATTTTTCAGTTTTAACACTGTCCTCATTCCTGCCACTCACTCTCCAAGGGGATGTTTCCAATTGCTGTTGGGCTTTTGCTCTGAGCTCTTCTGTTCCCTGAAATCATTCTGTTATCATAAGCTGGATATGGTGTCTGTGTTTGGGGGCATGGCATTTCAAGCCTGAGAAATGACATTTCTGTTTACTACGGAATGGCTTTGGGGTTTTTTTGCTATGATAGTATGACAGTGGTGACTAAAGTTTTTTGCTTTTTTTTTTTCTTCTAGTGAATCTGATTTCTGCCAATTCTGTTTGATGCAATCTTTCACTTCAATAACTAGTCTTGCATATCTTTTCCCCAGCAGTTGAACACTTGGTTTACAGAGATTTCCTCTATTGTTTATGTGAATGGCATATACCACACCCCCTAAACTAATGCATGCAGTGTAAATTCTATTCCTTTATCCACTTATTATCTTGCTGTATAGAGAAATTATCACAGTTTGATGGATTTCTTCTTTAGAAATCTTCAGTGGTTATGATTTAAGTTTTATCTTCTTAATTTGTGAGCTGTTTAACTCTTTCTTTTTGGGGATTTTGTGCTGAAAATTAATGCTAATACTTTGAGTGAACACTGAGAAATGTTACTTCCTCTGAAGAAAGAAATATTCTGTGAAAGGAGAACCAAAATTATAACCCTCCATTTTAGTAAGATTAACATTGTTTTCTCCCTCTAATTTTAATGTAATTGTAGTACTGACTTTCAACAAAGCATATATATTCTTTATAATTTTACTTACAGATATAAAATACACTGTGCTCTCGAGAAAATTTGTGTGCTGTGTTTTATTGCAGCTCCTTCTCGTATCTTTATGTAGAATGAAAATGAATGGGTAGAATTTCAAACTTGATGTGTTCTTTAGCTTTAACGACTTCATATGAGAAAGGCAATAGTGTTAGGAGTTGAGATAAATACCACTATATATGGTATTATATGCAGCGATAGTAAAACAATATAAATTACTTTGCTTGGTGTTCCTAATCCCCAGTTATCCTCATGAGTTACTGCAGAGTAGATTGGACACATCAAAAGGGGGTTCATTTTGTTGCTAACCCAGTGGGCTGGCTCCTTGCTTGCATTCATAAAAGTTAAATTTTTATTTATTGTCTTTGCACCGCTGTAGGGAATAGGCCTGCTTGTCATGTGGATGAATGTATATTATTTTATATCTAAAAAAAAGAGGGTTTTAGGAGCTAAATATTGCTATTTGTAATGGTAGTTTGAGGCTTTTGAAAAATACTCACTTTCCAATATTACATTCATGAGTATTGATTTTTTTGCACTTTTGACTATTTTAATCAAAACTAAAATGCTCCTTTGGAACACAATAAACTTTCAGATAATGTAGAAAAAGCAAGAAAAGTAAAGTGCTGTGTCATGTCCAATGATTCTTACAGAGGGATCTGCTGTATCTTCTCTCAGTGCGGGATGTGACATTCCGTGGTTGTTTAGAATATCTTGGCACTTGAGCTTCAGAGGCAGTGTCTCCTTCTCATCAGGAACATATATGTATGACACATAAAACATCTGAGTGATGAGCAAAACATAATGCTGTTAAAGTAGAACTAAAGGAGGTGCTTTTGTGAAGAACAATTCAGAGCTGTGAAAATTTGTGCTTCTAAATCTGGAAATCCTTAATTTGCTGAAGGTCCAGCACGTCTAACTGCAGTTTAACTACACGTCTAAATAAGAGATAGCAGTTTGCACCCCTCATTTATTCCAGTCACTGATCAAGTATTTTGGTGGAGTGTAATGCAAACAGAACCAAATGTCTAATCCTTTCCTTGCAGTGAACAGTAGGCCACATCCTAAACAACTTATGTAGAAAAAGTCCTTCTGAGGCCATTATTCCAGAGCTGAGTAAGTCCTGATGGGTGGATTCATGAGGAATGATGCTTAAGTATCCTCTTTATAAAAGACTTCAGACAACTATACCTCACATTAATACAGCCTCAGCCAGTGGGGTTGTATGGGATTAGGATGCAGCTGATGTTTTGTCTGCTTTTCTGTATTTCCTTTGACCAAATCGCAGAGAGACTTTTGTTAACATATTACCTGTTAAAATGCAGGGCATATTTGTTTTAATTGAGACCAGGTGTGGTGCGGATTACAGTTGTGACATGTTTATGTCCTACTTTTTGAAAGCAATTGGTAAGTGTGTGTTCTAAGATATGTCATCACAGTGTTTTAGATTTTACTTACTTTCCATTTGCTTCCCTTCTATTTGCTTACCAGACACTATAAGGTCCTGGTGTCCTTGGTCTGCTGCTAGGGAAGAGGACAGACTATCACCCTGCTTACTTTCCCCTGGTCCTGTAGTCCTCCTCTCACCTGACTGCTCTCCCAAGAAGCCTGTCCGTTTTGCTTATGAGGCAGAAAATTATTTCCTGGTTGTTTTGGGTTCTTTTGCATGGATTTATTGCTGGTTCTGACCAGTTGGTTAAACCAATTTTGAGCTGCTGGAATACAGTAGCCAGACATGGAGTCAGGGCAGAACAGGAGGTGGCAGAGGTGGGAAGCCCTGCTGCCTGCTCTCAGCAGAAGAGAGGGGTGAGACTGGCACAGCCAAAGTGATTCCCCACATCCCTGCTCAACTTCCACCTTGCTCCCTGTCCCTGCTCTCTCTGCAGAACTTTGCTTGAGAAGTAGATTTCCTTCCTCTTGGAGATATTCGCATTAAGCTATAGAGCTAACAGGAAACTGAAGGTGGTAGAAGCATATAAAAAATAAGAGAAAGTAAAATTAAATAAGGAAATGTCTAGCTTCAGGCAGCAGGGTTTACATGTTTTGAAAGCAAGACAACATAGGGCACTTAAGCCTTCTTACTCAGAACTAAAGAATTGAGTAGCTTAAAAGTCTTAACCTGTCTCTTTGTCTTCCTGATTTTTTTTCTGATTTCTATTTCTAAGTATTTCTATATCTGTTTATTTATAAATAAGCATTTTTGTCCTAAAGTATTATTTACAAACAGCTTTTAAAGTACAGAGACAACTCAATTTAGTGAAATACCGAACAACCCATTACAAGTTGCTTCACTGTGGAAGAGAATATACGTCATGACCACAGGTTTAACTTAGATACAGCCTTCAGCTGACCACTGAGGCTGGATTTGGTGAATCCTCTGCCTAAACAGAGTTTGGATTTGTTTTGCTCTGGTCAGAAGCTGTGTTTCATGGACAGGGCCTGGTCAGTCATCACAAAAGACTTGTGCTTAGTTCATTTCTTCATATGAAAAAATACATAGCTTTTTTTAATAACATGGGTTTTTTTTCTTTTTTAATTCTACAGAGACCTAAGATTTAATAGGATTAAAGAAGTCCAGCCTGGAGAGTTTAGACGGCTTAAAAACCTGAACACACTGTAAGTTCTTTTTCAATCCTAAGACCCTTTTCCTTTTGATTTAATATGATCAATTTGATATTGTGTCATATTTGCTCACTTTTTGCAGATAGGTAGTCTCATAAATTTGAGCTGTAGCATTTACACAGGTGGGAGAAGTGGGGGTTAGGACCAAAATATTTGAAGGCAAAAACGTGTATGTCTATCAAAATAAAAAGAAAATTATTTGCATACTAGGATTTTATTAATATACTTTAATTGAATTTCATGAAAAATGCAGACCAGTATTGTAAGATTTTTTTTTACATAGTGCTAAATTGTTTTGGTGGAATATCACATAATAAACCATGGAGTTACAAGGAAGCTGTTCAAAGGCTCAGATGTGCAAATGTGTTACAGTTACAAAATATTTGACAAATTCTCGTACTCTGAACTTTCCTATTCTAATGTGCTTACCAGGACTGTCAGGAGTCAGATGGCTTTGTTCGTACTGAGCTGCCTTTTATGGACATCTTTGTTATCATATACAATTGTGAAGAAAAGTCTTTCTAAAAGACCTTTTACAGCCAATAATACAATTAGTATGAGTATTATAATTTTAACTTTGTATCTCCTCTATCATTCCTTCAGGCATCACTTTTAAAACAAATGCATGCATGTTTCTCTTCTTTAATATATTAGCAGGCATGAGGAAGAATTAAGATAGACAGTTACTTTTACTTTTAAATGTGCAAACTTATGATTGCAAATGTGACTGTTTTCCAGAACACAGGAAGGGAATGAGCTGAAATACAGTAGATATGTCAGTGAGCTTTGGATCATTATTTATCTGCAGGCAATCATGACAAATATACTGACACATCTTGTACTCTATATTCACACCAGAAGAAATGATAGGACTTTCTCCAAAATGTATATTGTCCAAATCTGTGCTGCCAAGATATTCTTACTAACTGCCCCTATTTAGAGTCTCCTTAGATCATACCTCTGTTTGCACTTGATCCCCAGTTTTGAATTACAATTTCTGCCAGATATCCAGCTCAAGTTTTAACTGTCCAAATCACTGATCTGATATCCACAAGTCCCAACTAAAGACGGGATGCATTAAGTTTTAATTCCCTTCTCTTTGTAAAACCAGTGTATGAGGGATGAGTGCAAATCTGTGCCTACAGACATTTGTGTTCCTGTAGGATGTAAAGGGCCCAGTACACAAGATATTGCTAAGAAACATCTGGGAAAAGTCACTTTAATGCACTTGCTAGTGACAAATCTTTGTTTTTATCAGTTTCAAACTGATATGTATACTTGATGAAGAAGGTTTTTCCTTGCCCTTCATCTACATCTCATATACCTGCAAGAAACTACATTATTCCATTTCTTGGAATTGCTGTTTTTATGGGTTTGGAGTTTTTTAATTTATTTTTTTTAAATTCTGTCTAATTTTTTCAGGTTTTCACCTGCAAGATAGTGGTTGAGCAGCTGTAAGCACATAACCTTTTTTTCTCTAACAGTTACTCTTAGGGAAAACAAGCATTTTCTATTTAATACTGTATTGTCCCTGCTTTGACACTTTTTTCCCCCGAGTGTTTCTTTATGTTAAAATAAGTGGTTGTTTATTTCTTTTTGTAGGCTTCTAAACAACAATCAAATCAAAAGAATTCCTAGTGGGGCATTTGAAGATCTTGAAAATCTGAAATATCTGTAAGTTAAGTGAAATGTCACTTTCTTCATCACTCTGTAACAGCTTCTTCAGTGGGAAAATGTTCTAATCTGAGATGGTGATTTCTATCTGACTCACTATATCAGGAGATAAACTGCACTGAAAATCTGTGAAATGAATTTATGGGGTAGGGCAACTGTGTTTCTCTAAGTAGTTGCTAATAAAAGACTGCTATCTGTAGGCAATACATTTTAAAGGACTTACTAGTTGCTGTTTATTATACGCAACTTATAATTTAAAAAGGGATATGTTGGAAGGTTTAAGAAACCACCTCTTCAATGGTTCAATGAAATCTTCACACAGGTATTTCTTTTTTTGAAAAGTTATTTAAAAGTAGCTAGTCCAAAGGTTGTGTCTGCAGAAGCTTTGTAACTTATCTAAGCTTATTAACTATCCCAAATTTTTTCACTGAATTCATAAGTGAAAAATTCAATCAAAGCCAAAATGCCAGAGTCTGTACATGATTTGCTGTCAGTTCTAGGTCTTCAGTCAGCCTGTGTATTTTAAGCCTAACTTCTCTCTTTTTTTAACAAACATACCAAGGTTATTAATTATATAAATTAACAAAGGGCATCAAAAATGTTATTTTTGTCTGTATAGTAGACTGAATCTGCATAGTAAGTTGTCATGGGTTCTCAGCTCTAGTTTCTGGAGTCGACCTTATGGAGTGTCATTTAGAAAAGTTTCACTCCATTGTCTTGGAGTATTGATTGATGGTTACTGCAATGACATATAGAGAAAAAAAGGTCACATTGAGATTTCATTGCTTTGGAAACAATTCAGAAGCTGAATTTTCCATGCAGTTACCAAGAATACAGCCAGAAGACCTCTAAGGAGGTGGGAGCAGGGAGAAAATCGCATAAATTTCTGCAGACACATTTTCCTGTTTTTCGAAGTTGTGCTTGATTACGTTTCCTGCTCTCATTTTTATGTGTATTGTCTTTCAGTAATGAAATTGTTTAACCTATACACAATAGGAGGGAAAAGAATATATTGAACAGACTGTTGCCAATGAATGATTAAAGTCCATGATGATTGTATTTGTTACAAGAAATGTCTGCATGATGGTTCTGGTAGTGTAGTACATAAGGTTTTACTATGTGTGGTTTGCTAAACCTCTTTCCATAGTCAGCAACTGTACAAAGATTTTTCTTGATTCTTCTTATTACTTTTTTCTTTTCACATGCTTGCCTTTGCCTAGCTGTAGTAAACCTGAAATAAAGCTTAACTATGCAGTGTGTTCAGTTCAATGAAAGAGCGAAAAAAAATAACTAAACTCTGGTTTGTTTTCATATACATATGCAAACTGATACTCTGATTTGTTTTCGTATACTACATTTACATGTAGTAATGGTTGTCAGTATCTATATTGTTAAGAGGAAGATCTTTTTACTTTCCTGTTGTTCCCTGGAAAATTTAAATATTAATTGCAGTGTGGTAATTTATTCAACTGCAGAGAGCTCTTCAAAGCTATCCTTTGTTTTGAAAAAATAAACTAAGGGGTTTTTTTTGCCTATTTCAATGGCTGTGATACGTGTTTAAATTACACAGCCTTAAAGTTACAAAATTTGTGGTACTGGTCAGGTTATCAGAAGACTTAAATGTAACAAAGCAATACTGTTCAGCAGTGAAAGTTTCAGCTGAGTAACTGAATGCTAACTGTATTCTGTGAAATGAAGGGAAAAATCAAAACATTTCTTTCCAGTAGGATCCACTGAAGTAGAAATCAGGAGGGAGAGATTGTACAAAAGTTAGAAATACTGCTCAGAATGTACTATTATAAAGTCAAATCACCTGGAAAAATTTAGGTTTAGTATCATCTGGTCCTGTGGATATTTTCAAACATAGCTTGTACTGTCATGTTTCATAAAACTAGATCATTGATCCATGACGTTACTTCTGTTCTTATGGCAATTTGTACTGGATTGCATGTGGTTCTGAAAATGTATAATTCCCTGACTAGTTTAAAAAAAACTGTCATGTCTCAGTGGCCCTGATTTAGGAAAATGTGAGTATATATAAATACAAAATCTATAACAATTAGTAAACATGCATATATAAAACTAAGTAAAAATATTCACAATTATATATTTTTATATAAAATATATCAAGTATAACACAGTATATTTATTTTTTTAAAAAAGCCAGTCTCTGAGAGATAGGTGTTAAGATCCATTCTTGTATGTCTGATTTTTTGTTTTCAAACAAAATTTTTTTCAGCAGGATCTAAATCAGGATTTTCAAATGCTTCTTTGTACTATTCCTTTCTGAAGTTGAGGTTAGAGTTTTATGAGGACTATGTTACCAGAGCTATCTGAAGAACACATTTTAACAAAGAGTGATAGTTTCTCCATCTTCTCTGCATTGAAAGTATCCATCACTGTGAAAATTGGTCTTTACATCATAAAATGAAAACTGTGCACATAATTTTAAACCTTTTTTTAGGATTTTTTATTATTTTGTTCTTTATGTAATTGAAATTCTGGCAATTATAAAAGCAGTTTTGTGTGATTTTGCTGTGCTGTTTGTGGTAATAATTTGGTTTTGTGTTAATATACTAAAGGCTGTAAAGAAAGAAGTGTAATTATTGCTTGGTTGTGAAACTAAGAGGGTACTTTTTTTTCTTTTTTTGCCGCTTCTCTGCTTTTCTGTCCATCTGTCTTTACTCCACACACCTTAGTCTTAGGCCCTTTAGTAAGCTTCCCAACCTCATAATACAGATGTAGGAAGATTTGTGGAAACTTGATAGGATAATTCTTCCTAAGCCTAAAAGTCAACAGTTTATTATCCAAGAGAGAAGATAGTTCGGAATTGAAGGTAGACACATTATTACCATTTCAACATGTAGAATACTAGAAGATTTGGAATCAGAAGTGGACAAAATAAAGGTGAGTTAAAAAAGGAAGAAGTCAGGAGGAGAAATGGAAAAGTATATAATATAGGTTAGCTATTAAAAACCTTTCCAGATAAAGAGAGCATCTATTAGACATTTACAGAGCAGTGAGCTAGAAGACAACATAAAGGAAGTGAAAGAAATAAAATTGGGGAATGAAACTAACTTTGTCAACAACATTGTACGTTCACCTGGTATGAAATGCATAGATGAGGAAACAGACATAAAAGCATTACCATAAGCGTATGGTAAATGGTAATTAAGACTGCATGAAGTGTATCAGTTCCAGAAATGCTAACAGGGAGCATGCAAGTTTTGTTTGGTGTCTGGTGAATGAAGTAATAGTGGTAGATGATGTGTTTGAGATTAGGTCTCATTTCCTTCTGTGCCTTCTGCCTTGACTCTTGCTGTCTTGGCCATGTTACTTTGTCCTCTGGGCACCTCCAGTGGTTCCAGATCTCTTTTCTTTGCAATTAAAGTTGCTGGTTCCACTGTCTCCTTCGTGTTCCTATGTAAACATGTCTTTGGGTGTTTATTTACTTGTGAGATTTAACTCTAGAATGCTTGTTACTTTTTGCCTTTTTTCCCCTCCAGTTCCAAACAAATATATCTGAATCTTACTTTCCTTGAATCACATGATTTTTAATATGGCCCATTAAAAAAAGAAAAAAAGAACCCCCCCAATAATATCCTCATAGACAATCTAGCAGACTTGTTAATTAAAGCTACTTTTTCTCCCAAATTTTCTGGCAACTGATTACCTATTTGTTAATTTCCTAAGTATATGACCAGTACCTCTGATCTCTAGAAGCCTTGCTTGTGTTTCTGGAAAAAAATGCTCTTTTTTTTTAACATTTCTAAAAATAGATATTAGTAATTGTCCAAAAATAATTTAATATCTTACTAGAATATATCCCTTTTTCATCTTAATCCACTGTTTATTCATCTCCTGTAAAATTCTAATATTCAGTTCTGTAAGAGAGCTTTTAGGTAAATTAAATGATAAGTAATTTTTTCCCTAATTGTACTACATTTTGTTTTCTGATAATGTAACTGAGATAAATTTTGAGAATGTTTGTTAAAATTTAGCAGTGTATACAAAGTTTTACTTCTATAACACTGTATGTGCACGGTACCATTTTAGAGGGATGAATATTTTTTTGTGAATGATACTTATTTGTACTTTATATTCTGTCATGTCTCTGTCCATTAGGCAAATAATTATATATTTTTCTTTCTGTTAATATCCTCAGTGAAACAGCTACACAATTAAATGGAAGTGTGGTTAACACATTTCTCATAGGACGTGTAGCCCTGAGGTTTCTGGGGTTTCTCTGTGAAGGGAGGATATGGTTGATTGAGGTTGGTTGAGTTTCCTGCAGCTGAGGGTTTTCTGGTCAAAATGGAAAAAGCTCTGGTTTAAAGCTGAATCCCAAATAAAGGCTCACTGCAGTGGCTTGGTAAGAACTCCTAAGGCTTCTCCCTTCCCTGCAGTATGGTGCTAAAAGCCTGCAATACTACAGTCATTATCCAAGTCTAACTCACCTCTGATTTCCACTCTCTGCCTTCTCATCTGCAGAGAGTAAATAAAAGTTATATGACTGGTTGTGGTAGAACTTTTTTAAAAATCTGATTAATTCAGATTTTTTGAATAAAATTGTTGAAATGCCCAAAAGCAATAATTAACTGAGGGTGGTTATCCAAATTGTCTAATCCCACTTTGGTTCTCTGGGCTGACCAGAAGTTTAGTACTCAGAAATAAGAGGGATTTCCACACTGCCAAGTGGAATTAATTTATTAAGAAAGATAAATAACACTTCAGCTGTTCAGTCCTCGAAATTTTCTAAGGAGTGAAAAGGTGTTTTTAAAATTCTCACAGGAAAATAAGATAGGAATTGAATATCAAACAGAGAGGAAAACTAAGGAGAGAAAATGGTAATGACTGTGATCCTCAAATGAATTGGTAAATCTGAGCCAAAACAAATATTTTAATACTAATGAAATTTTTTTTCAAATAGAATAAGAACGATTTTATTTGAATAAAAATGGAATAAAAATCACTGTTTGCAAATTATTTTTACAGTTTTTATAGTAATTTCACATGATAGTAATTTTTTTCTGGTTTTGAATATTTTAAAAATCTCAGAAATTTTTACTTCCCTGTTACCTGTTCTTGGAAGAACTCTGCTTTTTTATTCAGACGCATATCTACGTTAATAAAACACACAGGAATCTCTGCATATTAATGTGTTGGATTCTTAGCAAGCAATTGGAAAAGTGAGTTTAGATTCAAAGGTAGGGATACTATTCCTTATTGTTCCCCAAAGTTGTCATTAGTTGAATATCAAATACGTACAACTTCTTTCCTTGTTAGGGCCTATTGTGAAATGTTGCCCATTGTCACATCAGTGTAAAAACTGCCACCACCTCCAGCAGAGCCAGTATTTTTTCTGTTGCACCAAAAGGAGTTTGCAATATTTCCAGTAAGTTACTGAAAACTGTAATAATAGAAAACCCAAAACCACTACTAATAAGATGCCTGCTAATAAAGTCATTTGTGGTACAAAGTCTCTTCATCCCTTCTCCATAGAAACCCATGCCTGATTAACTGAGTTTCAAATCATTTGTCAAATAATTGTGAAAAAGTTCTTAACTGCAAACCTGTGCCTATCCTAACACAAAAAGAGTGACTGACACTGAACGCCCAAAGTATTTTCATTTGCTGCCTCCATGCAGAAACTGCAGTCATCAGCTAAACTGTGTGGTTTTTCTCCAATACCCCCTCACTAAATCATCCTTGCTGCTAAGAGCATGATGAACATGAGCACATACACTGATTCTTCCTGATTTATTTTAATTCCATAAAAAAGGTGTAGACAACACGTGTGACCATACTGATACTCTGCATGTTTATTCTGTTTATATTATAGAGTATCAATGAGGACCTAATGTCCATCTTCTACACAGTGATAAAACAAATCTACAGTAATGCTTTATGGATGTGATACCAACATTCTAACTTGTATTTTTTTGTGACTATTCCAAAGGTGACACAGGTGGAGTTACAGAAATTTCTCACTGTTTGTTCTCCAAGTCGAGTAAAAGACTCACTCTATCCTAATTTGAATATTTGTACCAGTATTCAGATGAGATATTTTAAAGAAAACAAGAGGCCAGTGGCATCCCTGTAGGCACTTCTAATGCAATTCTGTCCCATTGAATTGAATTTATTTTGACTTTTGGCAAACCAATCAAGAAAACAAGGGACAAAAATCCAGTAATACCATAAGCACTGGGAAGCCCAAGTCCATCTGGGTGTCAGCCTCAGGGCCTTTAAGGCCCCAGACTTTTGTCTTTCCTAGTAGTCATTTGGGATGAAATCTCAAGGACATAATATTTTTTATGTTTTTAGATTTTGATTTATATTTTTTTTCCTAATATGGAGTTGAAAAACTGTCTTCACGTGTCAACTTAATTCTTCTTTTCCACCTTCATGTAGCTCTTGTTTGTGTACTAATATTACTGATTGTTTCTTGTTTCAGCTATTTGTACAAGAATGAAATCCAGTCAATTGACAGGCAAGCATTTAAAGGACTTGCCTCTCTAGAACAACTGTAAGTGCCTTTTCTCTTCTGTGCTGTCATCTCCATGGTTCCCCTGCAGAGGAAAAGTGCACGCCTTGATCCGTACATCCTACCTGCATGCTCTGCACGTCTGCACTCCCTGGGTTGGGCAGAGAGCCCCATAATCATTTGCATGTGAAAAAACCACAATTGATCTCTGTGTCAAATTCCTCATTTCTATGTTTGTCTTTTATTTGTGATTTGCATTCCTGATGTCCCTATGCATTGTTACATAGCTTTGACAAATGAGAATTATTGTGGAAAATGTTGAAAACTAATGTGTATTGCTTAGAGATAGATTCTGCTTTCATTTCTGCAGGTTTTTATAATATCTCCATTTCTTTCACTGCAGCAGTTACTTTGTCTTATGCAATATAACTAAAGCTGAATTAGTCTCTGCAGGTTCAACCCTGTTTTTTTATGCTTTGAAACAAGAATAGTTCTTGAAATAAAAACATTGCTATTAATCATTGCCACATCCAGATGTTTAAAAAGTAAGGAAGTTTATCATTTGCAATGTAGATGTTTCAGTAATGTCCTCCAGAAAGATCGATTAAAATCATACTTCTTTTCCTGTATAATAAAGAATAATTTCTACTGAAAAAGAATGAAGAATGCAGTCCTAAGCATGACAAAACCCAGTTGTATTGATTGCATTAAGTTCAACTATATTTTTTTATAATCACTATAGGACAGACATTGAATTGCTGGCATGAGTCCAGAGAAGGGCAGTGAAGTGAGTGAAGGGGCTGGAGCACAAATCCTGTGAGGAACAGCTGAGGGAACTGGGGTTGTTTAGCCTGGGGAAAAAGAGGCTCAGTGGAGACCTCATTTCTTGAAATGAGGTTGTAGTGAGTTGGGGAGTGGTCTCTTCTCTTAGGTAACAAGTGACAGTACAAGAGGAAATAGCCTCAAGTTGCACCAGGAGAGGTTTAGATTGGTATTAGGAAAAATGTTTTCATGGAAAGGGTGGTAAAGCATTGAAACAGGCTGCCCAGGGAAGCAGTGGAGTCACTGTTCCTGGAATTGTTCAAGAAATGACTGGATATGGGACTTTGAGGTCATGGTGTAGTGATGAACAGGATAGTGGTGCTAGGTTGATGGTTAGACTTGCAAATCCTAAATGTCTTTTCTAGCCTTAACAGTTCCATGACTCTGTCATCAGAAAGCATTGCTCTACATTCATTGTGCTAATGTTTAGAAAAAGGAAAAAGCTATAAATGTGTAGTTGTTTCACAGTTTGACTACCAAATAACAGTAGTAAACCAGTGAGTTTTGCAGTTTATAAATTGGGGGCTGAATATAAAATTTTAAACTCCTGAAAGGTATCAGTGTATTACAAGTGTTCTATCTGTACCAGTTTCCTTGTTAATGAAAACCTCTAATGGATATTAGTAGACACAGAGTATATATGAAATATACTGACACTTCATATGGGTACAAAATCATACATGCTCCTTTTGGAGTGCAATAGATGACTTTTGAAGGAGGAGCTTCTATGTAAAACAGAAGTGTTAATTATAAGAAGTATATAAATATGTAATTTTTTTCCATAATGACTTTCTCTTCCTTCTCCTTTTACTCTAGAAATTATTACTTTATTAAATTATTTACACCATATTGACAGCAACTGTAGGGCTTACTTGCATGCTAATAGCAATACATAATTTCTGTGTAGAATTTGGAATACTGAGGCCCATTTATTGAATTACTAATGTTTCCAAAATAATGTTCTTCCCCATGCCACAAGCCTCATATGCTGCAAGTGGCAATATTTGTTCTTTTTTCTTGTGTTGTTTTTTCCTGTTGATCTATGTTATTACTGAAAAATATACACAGTTGGAAATATTAACACCTTCTGAATGCACTTTTCCACTATGTGGCAGTTAAGCCTCTCTGCCTGCAGTGATACCACACAGTATCAGCTTAAGTTCAAACTTCTGAGACATCCACATTATTCAGTATGAAACTGAGATTCAAACTCAGGGTTTGAGTCTCATCTCTAGCTGGGAAGTATAGAAATGGGGCCTGGCAGAGTCATTGCTCATTGCCTGCCTGCGTGTCGTGGCAGCACCTGCAGCTGCTGGGGAACGGGGGGCAGGTACTGCCCCATTGCCTGCATCAGAGCTCACTGCTTTTTAGAGCTCTTCTTTTTCTCTCCTAAACACAGAGCTTGCCAGGAGGGAGAATGAGAGCACATGAAGCCAGTGGCAGGCACAGAAATAAATTTAATGAAGAGTACTCTCTGCGATTTTTAGTTTATGAGAGATTTGGCATTTATGCATCTTCAGCATAAAAATATGTTCTGACTCTACAGGGTCTGTTTTATCACATTAGCTTTGGAGAAAAAACTGCTGACAAGACAACAGTTACTCTTGGCAAACAAGTTCCCGAGTGTCCTAATTTCAGTTTTGAACTGTATTGAAAGTACTAAGTTGATGTTTCTGCATTTGAGGTCTCTGTGGCCTCAAGCTGTCAAACACGTTTTGCTACTGGTTTTGTTAACTCAGCCAAATGCTGTTCTCGGTGCTCAGCAGAGTTCTCAGAAGTAGACACTGTGGACCACATTTCAGGGAATGGCTTGTTTCACAGCAATTCTTCTACTCCACTGAAGCAGAATTCAACTGATAGTTGCTTTTTAAAAAATACCTGAACAGCAAAGCAAACACATTTTTGGTGATTGTTGTTGTTAACAGAAACTAAATGTAGTTAGATTTAGGAAGCCTGTTGCACATATAAGGGACAAAACTCCCCAAGTATTTACTGCAGCTGGCAGGTTCCTCCTTAAACCTCTGAAGCAGAATTCTTAGCTGCTGATGTAGTCAAAATAGCTTTTCCTTTGGAAATTTCTGCCAAGGGAATAAGATCTTTGAATCAGATCTTGAAACCTGTTTGTGCTAGGGTAAATTCTGAAGAAAAATTGGCAGTTTTAGGTACACACTGAGCTATACATATTTTGTCACCTAACTTTTCACCTGTGGCTGGGCATGAAGGGAGAGAGTGAGCTGATGAAAAGTAGCCACTTAGTACCAGGTTAGGCACTGTTAAATCTGCAAGACATATGTTTGGGTCTGGCAAAGGCAGCAGAAAGCTGCAGGAAACTTGCATTTTTTGGGAGCAGCAGCCAGAAGGCAGGCAGAACACCCGAAAGGCAAGGAGGGCTGCCTCTGGATGCTTGGGCTTAGCCAGCTGCTCTGTGCCTCTGTGTGCCTGGGCTTGACAACTGAATCCCACCTGAAATGTCACAAATACCCTGCTTGGGAGGTCATGAGTTTGGATCTCAAGATCTAGCTCTAAATGGAGTCAATTTCCAGATGTGTATACATTGCTTTGCTTCCAAATATCTGTCATATTTACTAGATGTCAGCTTATGAGTTGTGTGTATCAGGGACAAAAAGTGTACTCTCCAGTATCTAACTAGTGGCATCCCCAAATATTAATGGAATTATTTAAACCTGTTTACCTAATCCTAGTTATGCATTTTCTTTTAACTTCCATATTAACATACTAATTTTGTTCTTTATAAGCTGTTTTTAGTTATGATGTCATTTATGTACACATATACATATTTAGGGGGAATTAATAGACAAAAACCTTAACTAACATATAGTGATATAGTTTGTTATATTAAGTTTATTTACCTCAATTCAGTTTTCAGTATTTTTGAAGTGTTGCTATTTATTTTCTTGTTTTATACTGGAAGTTCCTGATTTTTGCATAACTCTATGTCTGATAATTAATTAATAAACAAACAAACAAACCCAAAAGGTATGACAGGAGCCTTGAGAAGTGTATCCTTATTATTCTACAATAAGATCAGCTAGGGACAACAAACTGGAAACAGATACTTGTCTAGCCTTATTTTAGAAATCTTCAGTGAGGATTCCATAATCTCCTTAAGTATTCTGTTCCAATATTTTATATAATTATCACAACATACATTTAAATATTTTTCCTTGTGTTTTAAGGCTGCTATTTGTTGTCCCTGAGCAGGGAAAGCTCTTTGATAAATATGGAACATATATGTTTGTTGATTCTTATTCAAATAATCAAAAGGGCAAACCTGCTGTTTAAATATTCAGAACATAGATTATACTCAGCTAATGGGTTAGTAAGTACTTCTCCAAAGATGTGATGATACTATTAGAAAAAGAACAATTGGCAGATATAATAAAAGGCCTCACCCACAAAAACTACAAAGCTACATAAGATACAATCCTAAATTTACTGCTGTGAAAAATGCCACTGGGACTGAATTTTACTGTAAATTTTTGTCATACAAGATTAATAATAAGGAAGACAAAGACTATACCTATTTGATAAAATCTTAATCTCTTGAGGTGTTTCATTTGAACTTTTTTTCCCTATAAGTATTTCCTTTCCTTCTATTTAATACTTGATAGTTAGTTTAGAATTAAAAAAGAAAGACATGTAGGTATTTAAAAATCACTCTTGCATGCTTTTTCTTTCAAATTACATTCTGAAAGTCTTTTTAATATCTAATTTATTACATGATACTATTATTTTTAGTGCTTTGATAATAAAAGATGCCTATAAAGATATCCCAGTGTGAGATTATTTCCTGAATATGGTTACCTTTAAAGGGAATTTTAAATCCAAGAAATTACCATATTAATTAAAATATTAAAATATACCTTGACAAAACTTTATTGTGGTACATAGAAGAAAATAATAGAAGTGATAAACCTAAGTGATAAAAAAGGATTAAAGCGTAGGTCATAATGCCAAGGATTTTTTATTCTCTTTATTGTAGACTTAAAATGCAATCTGGTTTCCACATCTATTTATATTGAATTACAAATTATTTTGGCCAGATATTTAACACTTTGTTCTATTAATAAATTGCATGATAAGTTGCTCAGGACTTTTTTAGGTCATAATTTAAAGACCTGCAAAATCCAACTAACTTGTGTAGCCCAACTACTGTGAAGCAGTTAAGAGTATTTTCCAGCTGGATTTCATTATTTGATTTTTTTGAGCTACTTTAGACAGTGTGATATCTGATGAGGTGAAGTTAGCTGTTACAATGTTCTTTAGCACCTGAATTATTGTATCTGCAATGGTGTGAGCTTGTAAACAAGGCAAGGTTTATAACAAATATTTTTTAATTTGTTTGGAAAAAGCAAGGTGACTTTTCAGTCACATATTGATTACATCTGTAATTCTAATAGTCCTGAGTACTAAACAGCCATTATGGGCTGCTGCTTTGAGTTTTGCAATGTATATACTATTTAAACTATCTGAGAGAGGTATTCTTTCTTTTTCTTTCTTTCTAATTTCACCCTGATTTGTGGCCCTGAAGAATGAGTTGTGTGCCTCAATGTGTCTGTATTTACCAATGTTATTTTTTGTTCGAATAAGAGGTGCCTGCAAATCTTGCCTTGTCAATGCCAAAGAAGTACAAGAGATTAATTTATTTGGAATATAAAGAGATGTGTTTGCAAGGTGCTCATGAGGCATAACAATGCAAGAAGAATTAAGAAAGTTAAAAAGGAAAAAAACACTGCTGCCTGCAAAAGAAGTAGTGTTTGTAATTTTTTTACAAAATGAAAGCTGCTTCAGAGGTAACAAACCCTATAGTTGTGCCTGGTTTTTCCCTTCGTCCTCTTGCATTGCAGTGATCCCCACCTTGCCCTGCCCCTTCCCATATGCTGCTGATCCTGGAAGGTGGATGAGCAGAGCCCTGGCTCCTGGCAAGGGGTGCCTGCCCACCTCATGGCTGGGCCATGCCCAGTCCTTGTCCTGCCAGTCCTTCCTCACTGAGGTCTCTCTTCTCTCTGCTGGCAAATCTAATGAACCTTGCAGGAAATACCTGCCTTTGAGATCTGTCTTTTTAACTTAGAAGAAATCTCCCTGTATTTTTAAACGGGAGATGAAAACTGGCAGTCACAGCAAGGTGATGCAGTTCTCGATTCTTCACGCTAACAAGACCATACTCTATGCTCGAGATACTCTGTGGCCACGCGTTTCACTGGCAGTAGGCAGGCGTGACACTCTGATGTGCTTGATCACACCCATGCTGATTTATTGGCTTTTTCTGTGGTCCCCATTCACTGCTCCCTGGCATCGCTCACTGGCTCACGCTTGTCCTGGGAGGCTGCCAGGCACGTGCCTGGCTTCCCTCTGCACGCGCCTTCCAGGGCTCCCTGCAAGGGCTTGGCCACAATCACCGCTTCTTCCCTCTTCTCTCTCTGGGCAGCCACCATCTGGCTCAGCACAGGCAGATCCCCATGTCCTTGTCCTTTTCATGCTGAGGGATTGATGTTTCAGGAGATAGTGAGCTCTGAGTTGTTCTCACTGTTTTTAAATGACAGGCTTTTTTGTTCTTCAGACCGCAGTGATTTCTGTATATACAGGTTCTCCAGAGGTTCCTGAGTTTGTCAGAGGTCAGATAGGAAACTTAAAGAGCTTTGAATACATTTGGATATAATCAAGATCCAAAGTCTATAAATAATTTTCACAGTTTCTTGTGCCAGTCTTACCTATTACATCTTGTTTACTCATCTGCAAAATTGAGGAATATCTCTGGAATGATCCTGTCTTTGCAGTCCATTTTCACAACAGTTACAGGTTAATAGTCTGGTTGTCTTGTTATATTAATTTTCTCAATTTTACAGCATTAACAGCTGTGTAGATTTATTGTTGTGTAATGTTAATAACCTGCATAAGCATCAAGAGAACATCAAACAGCACCAATTGTTAGGAAGCCCTTTTTTCTAAAGTCAAATTAGTCGAACTTGGGTTTATATTACAAATTTGGTTTTGAGAACATTCACAGCTTTAAATGCTAGTGTTCATGGACTAGAGAAGATGATTTCTCAGCATCTTTTGAAATTTTCACTCATGGAAATGAAAACATTTGGCCACAAAAAATGCTATTGTGATGGAAACTGTAAATGTTTTTTAAATAACCTCTAACATTTTTCCTATTAAAAAAAAATAATTTTCTTTTTTCAATAAATTGTTTCAAGCGTGCATACAAGAAACATCAGACTTGGCAAAATAGTGTTCAAAGTATTATCTCCAAAATCTCCAAAGCAATGTTTGGGGTTTTTTGCTTATGTATGTACACACACACACTCAATATAGTGATCTGCAAACACTTCTTTGTTTGTCATGTCTTTTATTTCTCAGATTCAAGTATGAGATTCAGATTGTAAGAGAAAAAAGCTACTACATCATTATGGCCATTTAGATCTGTAAACAGTATGGAAACAATAAATTCTTTAAAATATTTCACCAATTAAGAAAATTGTTTCAGTGTTTTTCTTTTTGTTTAACATATTTTCAGGTATCTGCACTTTAATCAAATAGAAACGTTGGAACCTGAATCCTTTACTCATCTTCCAAAACTTGAAAGGCTGTAAGTTTGTTTTTCTTGGGGTAAGATTCAGAAGTTTGAATTGAATCAAGCATTTGAAACTAAAAAATAATATTTTTATCATTGCCATAGATTGTTTTTAATCCAGTTTTTTTTACTGTAACTTCTACGTACTCTTTCCAAGAACACTTTGGTGAGGCTGACCTTAGAGGCATGCAGAAGTGAGCATTGCCTGTGGTTTATTTTTATTTTGCAAAACTATTTCCCAAAGATCTGTGATCAATGTTTGGCCTAAAATAAATGTTATGAATGAAGAACTAAACTATTTATTTAGGACCTTTTTTTTTTTAAATTTCTAATTTGAATGCTTATGAACTCCCTTCCTTGTAGTTACTTGCGGCTTCTTTTTCCCCACATGGACATACCCAAGTACACCTTGGAGACCGCGTAAAAAATAGCAGACAATGAATTGCTGAACTGGTTAAATTTTTTTTTCTTCAATTTTCTTAGATTACTTTCTCTTGAAAACCTTCTAGAAGTATGTAAATGAAATTAATGCATTGCAAAATCTGAAATATTACATGCATATTTCTGTGTTTTTAACAGGTTTTTGCATAACAACAGAATAGCTCATTTGGTTCCTGGAACATTTAGTCACTTAGAATCTATGAAGAGACTGTAAGTAAAATGAGTTATTACTGAACTAATGAAATCTCAAATAACCCAATTAGATTGTATCTTCTCTTGCAATATTTATCTTCCTTGCAAATGCCTTGTTTGGTGTAATTGTTTCAAACATTAAATATTTTCTTTTTAACTGTGCTCCAGTTGTTTATGTGCATAGATTGAGAACATTGTTTTATATCTATTTTCTTTAGTTACTGGCTAAAGTTTATTTCCTATATTGGGATTATTTGTAGTCATTGTTTCATAGACTAAATAATATATATAGATTGTTCTTTGGACAGTAAAAATAATACACATTCTTCTAATAAAAACCACCAGAATGCCTATTAGCAAGTAACCATCACCTGTGTTGCATGTTGGCTGTTGTCTGTATTCACAGATAAAGGCATTGCTCCATTTACAGAACCATGTTGATGCTAGCAAAATGCCTGAGGTTTGCTAACAGAGCTGTGGCTGGTCCTTGTTTTGTGCAGGCGTTTGGACTCAAACGCTCTCCACTGCGACTGTGAAATCCTGTGGCTGGCGGAGCTGCTGAAGTCGTACGCGGAGTCGGGTAACGCTCAAGCTGCAGCTACCTGTGAGTATCCACGAAGGATCCAGGGAAGATCCGTGGCCACGATAACACCAGAAGAACTGAACTGTGGTGGGTTTGCCACTTCCTGATGGCTTATTTAATGGGTTGCCTAAACTGTATTTTTTGGGGGAGTTAGAATTTATCGTTCTGTTTCTTAAGTGACCACGTCTGGTTAATATTGGTTCTTTCTAGAAATCTCTCTGTGTTCCTTCTCTGGTTTTGTGTGCTTCTGACAGGATTGATTGCTTTTACCCTTCAGCCTATCTGTAATGAAAGAAATATAACCACTTTTGAAATTTCCCCTTGAAGAACTAAAGGTGATCATCCTGAAGGAGTTTATTTTTCCCTTTTATATTTCAGTTCTGATCATAACAGAATTGTCAACTAGGGTCTATGGTGTTGCATTAATATTATTTAGTGGTGTTTATTCCCTTCTACATGAGGGAAAGGAAAGAAAGAAGCGCTGCTGAATTGCTCCTGATGACACAGGCCTTTCAAATTTTTGTTGATGTGGGAATTAGGGTTGGGCCACTGAATTTCTTTTTACTCAGCTGTAATTAATAGGGCTGCCCCACACAGGCACTGAAATCCTCTGCCACTGAGGATTAATGGACAAGCACCTTTGTAATACTTTTGTTTGTCTGTATTCCTTCATCTTAGGGGTGCAAAAGGTTGGCCCCATGGGCACCCTGGGACTTGGCCCAGCACCTCTTGTGTTCTGAAATTAAAGTGCAGATTTCTCATCAAGCTATGGGCATTTGCCTGCCCACCCACATAATGAAGCCAAGGTATAAAATAAGTAAATTGTCCTTTTTGTTATGTGTTGGATATAATTCTGATCAAGAGAACTATGACCATAAACATCTGCAAGGCTCTTGAAAAAGATAGTACAACAGGAATTTGGTGCAGGAATAATGCACATGGCATCCTACCAGATCTTTGCACATCTAAGGAGCCTGAATATGGAAACTGCAGGAAGCAAGCTGTACAAATTATTCTGTGAGGCAGGTTAGGCACTGATACTTATCTAGAGGAAGTTATTTTAAATGGCACTTGTGCTTGCTGCTTTAAAGTTTTTCCTTCATAGGCAATTTGAATCTCTGTTCAAATAAATAAAACAGCTGCTGTAGAACCTGATACAAATTTGCACGATCTATTTCCAGTCTGCTGAAAGGTCCTAAGGAACAATGAAGGAGGTCAGAAATCCCACAGTCACTTTTGTACAGAGAAAAGTGCATTTAATCCTGACTAAGCATATACATATTTTAAGTCAAAACATTTGTGAAAAATATTTTTTACAAAATCTGTGGAACTATTTTTATTTACCAGTGTTTGGTAGTTTTAAAGTAAGTAAGAGTTCCTTGTATGTTTTATTGTTGATATAGAGAGGCCAAGAATTACATCAGAGCCTCAGGATGTGGACGTTACCTCAGGGAATACAGTGTACTTCACTTGCAGGGCTGAAGGCAATCCTAAACCAGAAATTATCTGGCTTCGAAACAAGTAAGTTTGAAAGAGGAAGAGAAAAATTTTATGTAATTATATTTGCCTCTGTGTGTGTTTACAGTTCTGGGTGCATGTCCATGTGCTGTATATGGTAATATATGAAATAGTTACATCAAAAGCATGCTATAATTAAAATAAGCATATGAAGTGATGGTGGCCCGTATCTTTTTTATTAATAATTCTAAACATTTAAGAGCTGGTAACTAGAAAGTATTATTACTCTAATACTATTTGTAAGATGTTCAGCTGTAGTATACCTGCAAAACTGCTCACGCCTGTAATACTAAAACATTTATATATAAGTACCAGGCAATCCACTGTGGACATGTTGTATGTACAGTCTGTGGATTACTTATATGCATTTGCATATATTTTGGGGTGAAACAAAAGATGCCTTTTTTTAAGGACTCCAGTTGGATACAATTACAGTTTCAGAGAACTCTTTCTGGAGCCCTAGCTTCTCAGAGGTAGCTGCCCTCCAAGGTGTAGCTCTGTCTCAGGAGAGGAGAGAGACATCCGTTTCCAGCTTCCTCAGACTGGTACATGGAGGGCAGGCAAGTCTTTATATCATAAGATTGTAACATAATTCAGGTTGGAGGAGGTCTCCAGTGCAGCCTTCTGCTCAAGGCAGGATTATACCAGGTTGCTTTATCCAGATGGTCTTAAAAGCCTCTAAGAGTGGAGATAGCACAAGTTGTCTGGGCAACCCGCTGCATCTCTTTCCCTCACCACTTAGAAGATGGGGGAAGGTTCTATAAAGGATGACTATCTTTCAACAGCCCAAGGGCCAGCCTGCTGCAGAGTGGCTGCTCAGGCTGTGCCCAGAGCCTGGCTCCCTCCAGCTGCACTGGGCACAGCACGGCTGAACCAGCCTTCTGCCAGCACATCACCCCCTTAAACTGGTGTGAACTCACAATGGACACATGAGCTGTGAGTTTACCATCAGTGAATCAGACTTCGGCTTAATAATGCTTTTATACAAACCTGACCTGGAACATAAATTCCCTTACAGTTTCCATAAAGCATTTTAGTTTGTCAGTTGCTGATGAAATGGCATAGTTTAGAGTCCTGGTTATGTATCTTTCTGCTGATATTAGTGGGAACCCCTCATGCAGCAAAGGTACAGCATTTATGAAGTATGTCAAGAACAGAGCCTTGAACTTGAATGGTATCATTATTTCTTTAAAATTTTCTCTGGCTCATGTATTTGTAATACACAAAGAAAACATATTCAGAATACATGTGAGTTTTAAGAAGAAACTTGAGCTTGTGGTGAGGGGTTATTGACTCTGGCTCGTTTCCTGGCTCCATGAATGAGAGCAGAGCTGTTTGCAAGGTAGTTGAATATGGCAAGATTTCAGTCAAAACGCATCAACCTGTTGAGCAGTATGTTGAATAGATCTGGCTGGGTTTTGTACATGAGAGGTGTGATCTCATCCCTCCTCTGTGCTTTCTTCATCATGTAGTGAGGGGTGGACTGAGAAACAATTCCTTTAATAAAACCCCTTAAGATTTCTTAGGTTACATCACAGAAATTAATTCATTACCTAAACTGAAGACCTGACCTTAACTTATATTTTAAACCAGTACAAAATATGATCAGGTTCCTTAGTGCTCCTTGAACAATCCAGGCAGAGGTTAGCACAAAGATGGTTTTATAGCAACTAACCTCTCTCCTAGTAGAAAATATCTGGAATATTGAACTTGCATGACATACTTCCAGTGGAAACAGTTTTAATTGTTTTGCCAACTAGAACAGCCTTTTAAAGACCAGGTATGTGTATTTGTTCACTATTTTTTTCCCTGTATGCTTTTCCTCATAAAATTATTTTAACTTTTCATTTTGAAGATGCATTACTTGCATAAGCAAAATAGTTTCGTGATTTGTTTTTCCTCTTAATCTCTTTAGGAGAAAATGTAAAGTTCCATTATTTTTAACAAAGTAAAACTTTTTTTCTCCACAAGTTATTTTGGGTAATTTATCTCCTAGGTTTTCTTATTTGGCAGTTTTCTGCACTTGTGATTTAAAGGTTTAACTCTAGCAGATCCTTTTCTTCTCAGTAATGAGCTCAGTATGAAAGAAGATTCCCGTCTAAACTTGCTAGATGATGGCACGTTGATGATTCAGAATACTCAAGAAACAGACCAAGGCATTTACCAATGCATGGCAAAAAATGTGGCTGGAGAAGTGAAAACTCAGGAAGTTACTCTTAGATACTTTGAGTCACCAGGTAAAGAACATTAAGTCTGAATTTTGCATTCAGATAGAGAGTTGTTTTGATAATAAGATTGCTAAAAAAATGAAATGCTTTGGCGTGTGATATGTAGATTTGTTGGGCTTGGGCATCTTAAGACCTAGATCATGAAGCTATAATATCCCTAGAACAAAAGTACAACTCAGCTGGTTAATTAATATGTTCATTGTAGTATGCAATTTTGGTCATAGTCTCATAGGCTGTAGAAGGGTTAGGAAAAGAGGCTTTGCATTGCAACATTGCTAAATGCAGTAAAGTTCTCTCTGGATAGTGGAAACCACAAGCTGGTGAACAGGCCACTCATGGAAGCTTTAGCACACCATGTGCAGCCATCCTTGCTCAAGAACCTTTTAGTTCTGTTTAGCCAAGGCCTCATGTTTGTAAGGACTAAATTCCTGTCCAGGACTGTAATGTTTTTGAAACACAGACTTTGCTGTGAGAACATTTTATTTTGACACACAGCACCAGGTAAACTTAAAATGTCACTACAAATTACTCATGTACTTGAGAAAAGTTACTTAAAATGTAGCTTAATCAGTTTTGGCTTTTGTGCACTTACAGCAATTTTTAGCCTATTTGTGTTTTGGGTCTCAATGACCACACCTCTGAAGAGACCTTTATAAAGATCAGCATAGGAGAGCAAAATGTTTGAAAATTGTTGAAAATTGTTTAATGGGAGTTAAGAAAAAAATCAGTGCAATTATGAGTTTTTGTGTTTATCTTTTGATGTCTGCAGTTAGATTAGACTTAAAGCAAGGCAGAGTTTGCACCAAGATTAGAGGTAGGTTGGAACACGGCTCTAACCTCCCCCCCAGGTGTCCCCAGTTATAGACCATATTTGTCTAAATTAGAGCTGTGCAAGCTAAAAGCTGCATTTAGGTGTTGCTGTTTTCTCACAGCCCGGCCAAGTTTTGTGATTCATCCCCAAAATACTGAAGTGCTGGTTGGAGAGAGTGTTACTTTGGAGTGCAGTGCAACTGGGCACCCTCAGCCACGAATTACCTGGACCAAAGGCGACAGAACCCCTCTACCAAATGACCCTCGTGTCACAATAACTCCATCAGGAGGACTTTACATACAAAATGTAAAGCAGGAGGACAGTGGCGAGTACACCTGTTTTGCAACTAACAGCATTGATAACATCCATGCAACTGCGTACATCATAGTCCAAGGTAAATAATGTTAAACTAGGAGAGACATATTGAAATTGTGTGGATTTGTCTTTCTTTTGAGTTGACAGAGCCAAACTAAAAACATAAGAGTTTTTACTTCTAATTGCACTATTGTAGTCCATAGGGAAGTTGCTATACATTTCACACAGAGTAAGATATTGTATACTATTTCCCTGAAAATTACGTTTCATTGATTATTACCAGAAGTTTAATGTTTTCAAATGTTAACTTCTTAGGTTTTGTTTGCATGGAGGAACAAACAAGCAGTGTCAAATTTTTGAATGATTAAATATTTTCTATAACAGGCAGCAATGCTAGAGATTAGAATTTGTGCCTGGAGAACTAGAAGCAGAGTGTTGTATACAGATCTGTGCCACTTTTCTTTTGTAGATGCTTCAGTGAATGTGGAAACATTTTCTGTTGAGTTTGATAGAAACTATCATTCTGCCAGCTGAGGCATTAGCACAGCTTTTCTGCAAAGCAAAAGTCAAAGTATTCTAACTTGTGATTGCAATAATTTTGATATTGTTTTTCAATAGTATGATTATAAAGTATTTGAGATCGACTATCAGAAGTCTCCTGTATATATAGATAATATTTTTGCAAACACTTTCGTGCTGGAGCTTTTATTTCCAAAATACTTTAAGTAATCTTTAAATTTGTTTACTTCCATTCTCATGTTAAAATCATTAGCTGGCAAACCGTTAAGATTGTAAATGCCTTCTTAATGAGTTTTAAAGCTATACAGAACAACTTGTCTGTGTGGTTTGTTCATTTATTTCCATTGGATAATTGTGTTTTGAGAGCTGAACAAATACTTCTCACATAGTGAGTAGTTAGTTAGTGCACAATGTTACTGCAAAATCTGGCCCACGCTCCACTCATTGCGTTCATGGAAGAAAACAAGTAGCTCAAGAATCACATTTTGATTACACTACTTTTTCTTCACAATTTAACTGGGAAGTTTTGAGAGAAAGAGAAGATAGTATTTTTAATCCAGGGAAGACTCTATGTTTGATTCTACAAGTCTTACTGTAACTCTTATTTTGGATCTGTGACAGTAGATCCCACATGCCTTCACTGACATCAGGGCCAGGTTGTGAGAGAGACATTCCTTTTGCACAAGTGGCTGCCCTTCTCTCTTCTCTCTAGGGGTCACAATATAAAATAATTCTATTAGCATCTCTCTTCCCACCAAAATGAGCTATTTCAACTTACACAGGAAATAGTATGGAATTTAGTCATGCATTTTTCATTTTTTTTTTAATGACTTCATTTCCTCTTCTGTAGCTCTACCTCAGTTTACTGTCACTCCACAAGACAAAACAGTGATTGAGGGACAAACTGTTGACTTCCCTTGTGAAGCACAAGGTTATCCCCAGCCTGTTATTGCCTGGACTAAAGGAGGTAAGTGTGTTCCATTCTTACTTTTAAACTACTAGGGTAGTTTAGCAGTCATATTGGAATCACTTCTTTATTGAAAGGAACTCTCTGTATTAGTTTAGATGCTTCAATCTCTGAAGGAAACAGAGTTCATCTCTTTCTCCTTTATCTGGGAAAGGCAAAGTGTCCCACAGGAGATAGCTGCCCAAGCATTTTTCATTATTAAGTAAAAAAGAGTCACTAAAATATATGCATCCATAATAGATTCCTAATAATAAATGTTTAAGAAATATGAGGCAAATTGCATGTAGCAGTATGTATCACTGCTGTTGTACTGCAGAAGAAATGGAGATGGCTGTCATTTACTGGAGGTCTGAAATTAGGTGGGATGTGCTCTCTTCAGAAACCAGAGCAGTCCAGCCTGTAACTGGCATCAGTGTACCAGCATCTCTGTCACTTAGTGCACATTGACAGAAACAACGGGGTGCACTCTGCTGACTGTTTTATCAAGTTATGGCTCTAAAGGCATTAAGCCAAATCTAGCAGGAAGTGGATTGTAGTGGATGTTTTATTGGTAAGCAAAAATTCCATTTGAGTCAAGTGAAAAAACTCTAGCAGGCTAAATAACTCTTAAGAAATTCTGAATTATGGTACATAAAGCAGATTCTTAAAAAATTGTTCATCATTTTGATGCTAATAATGTCCCTGTTTCTCCCTCTGCTTAGACTGCTCCAATCAAATGAAATGTCGAGAAAGGGAGGGTAGGGTACAGACACTGATGTGCATCCATTTTTCTTATATTCCTTTTTTTTCAGGGCCATATGTATTTTTCTGTGGATTATCTAGGCCTAGGCTAATGAGATAAATTGTGTCTTACACACATGGCAATAATATGACATGAACCATAACATGCTGGTCTTTTTATGCCTTCTCATTTGGATGCTTTAGCATGCTCCTTAAATGAAAATATTTCTACCACAAACAGAGAAGAGATCAGAATTATGATTGTGTGCATATAATTTGTTTGCTTTTCATGTTTGTCTTTTTAGAAGTAAGGGTTTCAAACCTTTTCCCTTGGTGTGTTTTTTTTTTTTTAAGAAACTTTAATAGTTTCCAGTGTTTTATCAAATTTAAAACCTGGGTTTAATTTTTTCTGACACAAAGGGACTTTGTTGCTATAAAGAGCAAATGATGTTGTTGTGTGTTTCAGGAGGCCAGTTGTCTGTTGACAGAAGACACTTAGTTCTATCCTCTGGGACGCTGAGGATTTCCAGAGTTGCTCTGCATGACCAGGGACAGTATGAATGCCAAGCTGTCAACATTATTGGATCTCAGCGAATCGTTGTATACCTGACTGTACAGCCTAGAGGTACAGCCCGTTTACAGATGCTGGGAAGAAAAAAAAGAAAAAAAGAGAAATATTTAAGCTTACACTAAAATACACAGTACAATGTGTGATTGTTTCTGAGTATATCTCCTTTTAGATCCCAGGTGGTTTCCAATAAATAACATGTCTGGATACTTACCAGTATTTGTGCAGGGTATAATTCCTTTAGAACAGGCTGTCTTCTGGGAAAGAGGTTTATTTGATTTACTTTTTTTTTTCTGGTAAGAAGTGGAGGTTTGCTTTGAGGATGACAGTATTCCTATGCTTTGGAAAATATTTTATTTTGTGAAAAGTCTAGTTTCCAGTAAGGCTTTATGATGTTAGTTAAATGGTGTTATTAAGATAATGTTTCATGTCCAGAAACAGAATACTTTATTTTACAGAAGCAGAATGAGCTTCACAAAGAAAAGTCATCCCTTGTACTGAAAATAAACTGACACAAAAGAAAGTCCTAAAACACCAACCCCAAACTCCATTTTTATGTTTTTTTTCAATTAAATTCTAAGTAAGTTACTTCTAGGATGAATTATAATCATATAACCATTCATAATTTATTTAAGTACTTTGATATTTAACTGAATTCAAGGAGATAAAACATGTAATTCAAAGCATTTCTTTTTACTGACCTAATTTAAAACTTTTATTAGTAAAAGGGACTCAAATGAGCTTAGGAGTTTGTCAGAAAAAATTCTACTGATTTTTCTTTGTTAAGAATAGTATTAGGAGGCAGATTTGTCAAAATTGAGATGATTTTTTTAACCTATATAAAATGCTGATTAAAATTATATAAAACAAGTATATGTTTAAAAAAGTTTTATAGCTCTCCAGCTGTGTTAAATTTCACTGGACTTGAGTAAAGTTTAATAAAACAATTTCTGTGCAAAATTCATTCACCAAAAGATAGTAAATACAAGATTGAAGGCTGAATTTGTAGCGTAAAATAGGAGCTCTCCACAGATTATTTGCAATGCTGTTTTCAATTGTGCAAGAAGAGGAATTTTCTTCTTCTGAGCTTCTAACAAAAGAACTGTTCATCTGAGGAATGTCTAGTCATTGGTCACTGTGGTTAAATCAATGTTAATAAATATAGACTAATGGTCCAGGTTTGTTTGCTGGCATGACTCAGCTAACATCCACAGAGCCAGACTCTCTTACCTCCCAGTGCTGGACACCTGCCTCTGGATGCAGTATTTGAACTGGTTCCTGGTCCTTTACAGGCGTTTGTGTACAGCTTAACAGCAGGGCCAGATTTGGTTGGTAGTATAAATGACTGTAGTGAAGCCAAATACTTCTCTGTAAAAGCACAGCCCTCCACCCTCTCCCACTCCCCCCTAAATATCTGTATCATGACATCAGTAACATATGTTACATCTCTATATGTTACAGAAGAAATAGAATTCTTAATGTCTCCATAATCTTGTATGTGCTTCTTATGATCATATCTGAGTGCCAGGCATCAATTTGGATTTGAATAAAATTAGAGTTTAAAAACACATTAATTTTATTCACAGTTGATTTCAGTAATAGTGTACTCTGTCCTTAGAATTGAAGGTGATTTTTTGGTGTTTTAAGGCCTGAGGCTCATAGGTGTCATGGAGGTAAGACTCAATGCCTCAGCAAGTCAGGCTGAGAGACTCAACTGAATGAGTTGTGGAAGGTTTTGCTTTTATCATGTAAGAAATTGCAGTTGTTGCTACTTAAAAAAATTAAAACAAAAAAAAAAGATGACAGAAGTTAATGCAGTATTTATTGTGGTGACTTTGTACAGATTTAGCTATTAACAGAAATATTTTTCACAGCTCTAAATTCATGAAACTGAAGTGGTTTTGACAACTACTAGCCTATTATGTTAGAAGTTAAGAGTACTTTAAAATCATCCTGAAGCAGACATCAGGAATAAGGTCATAGAAATAAGGTTGGAAAAGACCTTTCATGAAGTCCAACTGTCAGTGTAGCACTACCTCCATGTTCACCATTAAACCATGTCCTTAAGTGCCATATCCACACATTTTTTGAACACTTCCAGGAATGGTGACTCTACAACTTCCCTGGACAGTCTGTTCCAGTGCTTGACAACCCTTTCTATGCAAAAAAATTTCCCTATATCTAATCTGAATCTCCTCTGGCACAACTTAAGGGCATTTTGTCTTGTCCTGTCACTTGTTACCAGCCCTTCTCTGGACATGCCCCAGCACCACAATGTCTTTCATGCAGTGAGGGGCCCACAGTTGCACACAGGACTTGAAGTGTGGTGTCACCAGTGCTGAGTACAGGGGGACAGTGCCTGCCCTGGTTCTGCTGGCCACACTATTGCTGATACAGGCCAGGATGCCTTCTTGGCCACCTGGGTACCCACTGGCTCATGTTCAGCTGCTGTCAACCAGCACCCCCAGCTCCTTTTCCACAGGGCAGCTTTCCAGCCACTCTGTCCCCAGCCTGCAGCACTGCAGGGGGGTGGTGTGATCCAAGGGCAGCACCTGGCTCTGGGCCTTGTTGTAATTCATGCAATTGGCCTCAGCCCATTTATTCAGCCTGTCCAGCTCCCTCTGTAGAGTCTTTCTGCTCTCAAGCAGACCAACACTCCCACCCAACTTGGTGTTGTCTGTGACCTTGCTTAGGGGGCACTTGATCCCCTCAGCCAAGTTATCAGTGAAAATATTAAACAAGGCTGGCCCCAGTACTGAGCCCTGGGGAACACAGCTTGTTACTGGCCACCAACTGGATGTAACTCCATTCACTGCTATCTCTGGGCATGACCATCCAGCCAGCTTTTTATCCAGCAAAGAATATACATCCACACCATGGGAAGCTGATTTCTTCAAGGAGAAAGGAATTTAATCCCTAAAATGAAGTTATAAGCAACCAAAAGCCTGCAGATAGAATTGTGTAATAGATTAAGAAATGTTCAGTAACTGATAAAAACAGAGTGCTGACCTATTTTTTTATCGTCTTTTGCACAAGTTGGATTTCATACTTTATCAGTGTATCATTTGGCTTTTTTAGTGACTCCTGTATTTGCCAGTGTGCCCAGTGACATGACAGTGGAGGTTGGCACAAACGTGCAGATCCCTTGCAGTGCTCAAGGAGAGCCGGAGCCAGTCATTACATGGAATAAGGTACTACATATTCACTTATTGCAGTGGCTTTTCCATCTCTTCATAATTAATTATTGAAAGTGCACGTTGTCAAATTATTGCTTCCTGTGGTGTCTGAAAATATTACCTGAAGTCCAATCAGTGAGTATTTAATATGGAGCATGCATATAGATACTAAACCTGAATTTTATGTAGGTAAATATACATATGTAGTTATGCAAATTATTATGCAGACCAGATAAAATTCATAATGTATGCCTTAAAAGCTCTGTATGTAGTGACAGTTCTGTGTGAACAGCCTACTAATATTCACACTTTCAATGATATTTTAGATATAAAACAATAAGAAATGCTGTATTGGAGCTATTTGCTACTGCTAGGTGTAGACCAACCAGGACAGGCTTTGGTAACTTTCTGGTAACCTCTTTGTGGCTTTTATTCCCATTGATGTAATAATTGCTATATCAAACCATAGAGTATTAGGAGAGTTACCACTAAATTAATGAGTTGCTAATATTGATATTCAATTTTTCTGATTATATTCTTCTCTTCAATTACTGCATATTACAAATTTACGCTAATGAACCTTAAATAGATTCTAAATGTATAGGACATGAAGAACTGATATACATCAATCTCTGGTGATCTATTTCAGTTGGTTAGTTTTGAGAAAAATAAAATACGTATGTTCTCAAGTGGTGTTATCTTATTTTTGTGTCATAGATCTTATGTGGTGAAAGCCTATTAAAATACTTCGATTTGTAATAATGAGAATTAAAAAATCTACTGTAAAATTTAGAAGTACATGTGATTTTTCTATATAAGCTTATCTAAATCTATCTGACTGTGAACTTGGCATACAAAATAGAAATATAAAATAAAAAACAGCAGAAGAGAAAAAGATGACAAAAAAAATCATGCATGAAAACGAGTGTGTTTTGAGTAAGTCAACTTTGGGCTTTCCTGCAGGATGGAGTACAGGTAACTGAGAGTGGAAAATTTCATGTTAGTCCGGAGGGATTTCTCACCATTCGCGATGTTGGCACAGCCGATGAAGGTCGCTATGAGTGCGTTGCCCGTAACACCATAGGATACTCCTCTGTTAGCATGGTGCTTAGCGTAAATGGTAAGATACATGACTGAGTATGACTTAGATTATTAATTTTGTCCCTATTGCCTAACATGTAAGATGAAAAAAAGTTGTCACAATACTGAATTAGTTATTTTATTCATATTTCTAATTTCCTCCCATGATTCTTTGTTCTTTTCCCCCATATTTAGTAAGATAGTAATGAGAGATATTCCTATATCTCTAGGTGTTAAGCTCCAAAACCAACTATGCTTTGGGCTCAAGTTAAACTTTCAGCTTACTTCTTGAGTTATTATTTAGATCTTTTAGAATTTGCTAGTCAAATACCCAGTCTAATTTTTAGAAATAACTTGACAAAAATCTTCTAGCATCTTCAAAGGGACACTTACAGCACTTCATTTAAAATTAGGCTGCTTCTATTGCAAAAGAGCGCAGGAAAGTCATACAGACCTTAAGAAGCTAAAAGAGAAAACAGAAAGAAAAGGAGAATATTTGATCTTGTTCTAATTGTTTAGAAGTAATAAAGGCAAATAATAGTTATCAGTTATTACTATGTAATAAATGGCAATAAAGCAGCAAAAGAGGCTAAGGAAATACCTTTGCCACAAAGATTGACCACAGTGCTTTTCTAATTTATTGACTAAAACTGCTGATTTTTCAGTTTAATTTTGATGGAAAATAAAAGAAAATGCTGTGATTTCTGTCTCTCAGTAGGGAATATAAGACAATACTTTTGTATCTTTGAAAAATTAGTATAGAACAGTGATTTTTTTGGTATTTTGAAGATTGGTGTGAAGATATCTTCAATATATTGGATATTTTTTCCCAGTGTTATTTGGGATGTTCTGTATTTTGCTTACTAAATTGATAAAGATGTATCAGTGATTTTTCTAATGTATTGTTTGCCACGGTATCAATAAAACTATGATGTTACCTGTCTTAGGTTGCTTTTAGTAGACTTTTAATGTATACTTCTATGAAAAATATTTCTTCAATCTGTAAAGATTATTCAGGAGAGAAAAACTGTAGGGCTAGGAATCATTCAGTAATAAGTTTCCATCTATGTGTATGAAGTAGGAAAGGAAAGAAAGTCTATGAAAATCAGTTAATCTGGCCTCTCTGGAGATGCATAGCAAAAAAACGTTTTTGTTTAGGAAAGATTAGCTAGTTCTCAAGTCACTAAGAGTGCTGAAAAATGAAACTATGAGTTGAAATGAGTTTTCATTCTACTTAGTACAGGTATAAATTGATCATTCTCATCTGCTGAAATCAGAAAACTACAAAACTACTTATTTGTTGATTTGCAGTAAATAATTGTAATGTGGGTAATTTCTTCTAAACTGTAGCATAAATAAACCTAAAATTAGTGAAACTATACTTAAATTAATCTATGTTCCATCTGAAACCATAAATGAAATTTCTCCTTCAAACTAGTGGGATATGAGATGCTGCTTCGCTATGGCTGCTTTAAAAACTGATGCTGTCAGAGGAACAAGGAGGACAAGTGGACAGATTATAAGTATTGGTTAATTGCTGTGTAGATAGTATTTATAATGGTATAGCCAGAAATGCCTAAAAACTTGCATGGCATTATTTCTTTTAAACAGGATAATGTTTTATGAATATTTCTAAACCAAAACACTTTCCTAAGATTGAGACCAAATAAAGGCAAGTGTATAGAAGCTGGGAACAGGTTTTGCTGGCTGTGTTGGATAATATTTTAAAGATGCTTTTCTTTAGCCATTTTTTTCTGTCCTTTTCCATTGTATTGTAAAAGTAATTTCCCCTCCCTGCCCAAATTAAAAAAAAGTATTGTGGAAGACTCTTACAAGGAGCTTTAACTTCTAACATTTGTCAGTCTAAAAAAAGAACTGCTAACAATAAATAGTCTAAACAAAAATCAAGTACAGAATAGTTAACATCTGACCAAGGTTTATAATTCAGCCCATGTATACCATTAATCAGAAAGATAGCTCTGCCAGTAAACACCAAGTTTACATCTAATGTAGACAGCACTAAGGAAGGAAACCAGCCACTGGATTTTTACAGACTACAATTTTGCACTGTTCACATCATTCAAGGAACACAAACACGCTGAAACAACTAAAATCTCAAATTTAAACCTGTAAATGACATTTCTTCCTAAAATAAGTAGCTTATCTGATGGTGTTTCTGTATGGCTGCTATTGAAAATGAAGCTGTCAAGCAAGTACAGTTGGTAATTAGGACAGATCAGGGACTATTGCCCTCAGGCACCGTGGAAAGGGTCAGCTGATTTTGGATGCTGGGAACGTATTGCCAAAAGCCAGAGACTGGCCTCAGGGCACAGAAAGGGGCTTCATCTGCAGCTATAGAGTTCCAGGGACTGTTTTATTTGATGGCATAGATGGTTCAGTTTGATTAAGTGGGTCTAGACTATGAAACTCATGTAGACACAATTTAAGCTGCCACTTAGGAAGGAATAATGAAAAGTTGCCTAGGGAAGAAAAAAAAAAAGTAGTAATGAAAAGCTTGTAAACAACAGTTTTTAGTCAGATGATTTTGTACATCTGCTGATTTTATTCCAGTATGTTTGCTTTGGACTTTTTCCCTACTTTACCCTTCTTCCTGTGTGACTTCTCTAATCTAAACACACTCTGGAAATTGTTAGCTGTTGCCCCTGGATCTGGTAGTTCTTAGTTTAGACTGAAAGGAAGGTTATTAGTCCTACACAGTTTGTACAAACATCCAGCTGCAACTAAGCACTGTATAAAAAGTCTATGCATTATTGAGTTTCCAGTGTTGTGTACAGTTGTTAAATAGCATTTAAGCATGTGAGTTTTAACCCTAGCATTAAAAAGATAATTGTAAAGTAGGAAACAAAGTAATGATTTAAATTAGTAAAGATTTAAATTAAGTAAATTTAAAAAATACTTACTGCCCTTTAAAATTAATCTGTGTTGCTTATTATACTAAGATGACGAAAAGAACAATGTTAATTTATATTCATTCAGTTATGTAAATTATGTTCATTATGTAACACTTGCAGCACATTCCTGTAAGCCCTTTAAGTTCTTACATTGAATTCAATACTAATTCAGAACTAGCTGAAATCAAAGGGGAAATCTCCATTGATTTCAGTGGGTATAGGTCAGACTCTTGATACTAACACCTGAAAACTGATAATACACCAGAAAAAAATTCTTAATAATGATAATTAATTTTTGATTTGATCGTCTGCATTTGAAATTGTAGGTCTAATTAAAAGACAGCTAAACACTGTATGCATTTATCTTAATTTTATCTTGGTTTTGAATTATAAGCTAGATTACTTTTAAGTTTAGGTTAACTTCTGTTTTAAATTAATTTTGTTCTACTTTAGTATGCCTTGATAGAATTCCAAAATGGTTAAGAATTTTATATTTGGATGAACTAACATTTAAAGAACAAGGGTTTCCTTTGTAGAACTGCAATGATGTCGTGTCTAGACTCTGTTTTATGGAAGTATCTTTTTGTGTGTGGCCATTTTTGCAATAACATGTGAATTCCTTTTTCTATAGTTCCTAATGTCAGCCGAAACGGAGATCCTTTTGTACAAACGTCAATTGTGGAAGCAATTGCAACTGTTGACAGAGCAATAAATTCAACACGTACACATCTGTTTGACAGGTATCTCCTTTTTTTTTTTTATGGAGAAGTCAGAATTAATTTTGTATATACTAGAAATAATGGGAAATTTATTAAACAAGAAACCATTTTGTCACTTAAAAGACATTGTTAGAGTCTGATTGTTTCTGAGAATACTAACAATTTAACATATAAGGATTCCTATTGTTTATACACTCCTGCTGAGGTCTCTGTTCACTGCAGCAGTTCTCCTGCTGAGATAATTTGTATTAAAATGCTACTAAATATTTAATTGCTACTAAATATTTAAACTTCTATAATTTTATTGAATTTTTTTCTTCTTGGTTTGCCTTCCATTTTGAGATGAGTAACCAAGGTATGTACTAATCACGTTACTGAACATTTACATGATTTATGTAGTATTGTTGTTTTATAAGTCCTGTGTACACTTACTATTTTTTTCCAAATTATCTATCAGTCGTCCTCGTTCTCCAAATGATTTGCTAGCCTTATTTCGATACCCAAGGGACCCATACACTGTTGAGCAAGCAAGAGCTGGGGAAATATTTGAAAGGACCTTACAGCTTATTCAAGATCATGTACAAGATGGTCTAATGGTTGACCTGAATGGAACAAGTCAGTATTCTTTCCTTTTTTTTTCTGTTTTGACATGTATTTGCCATTTTAAGTCATTATACTTCAGGAGACATTAATTTTCAAAGGTTTGGTCCCAGCTGCAGAACCATTACATTGAAATCAGTGAAGTATTCGACTTTGTAAAACTTCACCAAATTCCATCCTTGGTTTGCACATTGTTCACTATGTAACTCTGAGCTCTCCAAGTGGATTGTTTTATCTCACATTGACATATTAGGAAAATGTTCAGATTCTGATTCTTCTGCTGGTCAAACTTACTATACTGGAAGTGCATAATGTATCCTGTTTGTTAATTTTCTGTGTGCTAGTTTATTAGGATCATTGTCTCATAGCAGAACAGACTTTTCTGTTGTGTGTTAAAAATAAGCAGTGCTTTGTTACTGTTTCTTTAAGAAAAATCACTTAATATTAGCGTGCCTTGGAAAGGAGAAAAGTTGACATAACGAGAAGGATTTGTATACCTTACAAACCATGGTTTCTGCATGTACCACAATAGCATTCAAAGAATTATTTGCTACTTTTATAAATGAGTGTCAAACTAAGCTAATTGCTTTGTTTAACAGTAACCTGATATAATGAGAAATACAGTTCTTGTTGCTTTTTATAACTAGTAAAAAAAGTGTGAGGTTTAATTTCTGCCTTTTAGGTACTGGATTCCAGTCAAACTCATGAATTCCAGCTGGAGTACATACAGCTAATGTGTGTAGATGTATGTGTGGATATGCTTGAAACATAGGATTGAAGCATTTGGAAATAATGATAGAGTTTTAGGAGAGCTTTTGAGACTTGAAACATAGCCAAAAACTACACTGACAATCTAGAGGAAATACTTTTACTCATTATATTCTTTTTGATGTTTATAATTGAGTATTTATTGTAACTTCTGAAAACTTTAACACTGACCATGAACTAGCAAGTATTTATAAGACCAAAGACAACAAGTTTTGTGGTGTACTGTCACATTTGCTAGTGAAAGCAGCTTGTTACTCATTATTAGAACTGAGTAGATAATTCTTGATGAATTATTTACCACAAAAACGTACTCAAAATTCTTTTCAGGCTGATGTATTATCAGAACCACTCTGTTTGGTTTGGTTCTCTGATTAGATGCATATGCAAGAATATTGAATATATGTGCTATAAATATATAGTACTAACAATATATAAAACGTGATGTTGGTTGACTAGGATTCATAATAGTGAAACATCTAAGGTTTACCAGAAACTGGCAATAAGCCTATGGATACTAGTTAATAAAAAAAAAATCAGGCAACTTTTCGTGATACTGGAAATTCTGTTTGCAACCAGATCTTGCTTTTTAGACATACAGAACCCAAAGAAACCTGGATTTTAGGGAAATTTGAATAGTAAAATAAATCTGTTTTCATTTAAATTGCCCAATACTCCAATTTTTAATAGTAATTTTTGACCTTACTTCATTTTATTTTGAAATGCAGAGCCAAATGAAAGGTGTTATTTAGCACTTTGGCATTGGGAACAGTTGAGAAACATGACAGTTTCCCAGTCAGAGATTTTTTTTTTTTTTGTAGCAAAACTTTTGAGTATCCCAAGGAAAGACTATGGAGCCAAATTCTCCTCTGCAGTGCCAGACTGCATAGCAAGGGGAATGGCTATTAATGGAGGTTCAGATTAGATGTTAGGAAACAGTTTCTCACCAGAAGACCAGTGCAGCACCGAAACACCTAATCCAGAAAGTTGGAGGAGTCTCAGACTTTGCAGGTTTTCAAGCTATGGTCAGGTATACAGGTATCTAGTGCTGGAAACACCTCTGCTTCTAGCAGGAGCTTGGTCTGGGTAAGAGGTGCCTTATAATCAATATTTCTATGACTTTATGAAACGTCTTCCTTGCTTCGGAAAAAAAAAAAAAGGTAATATGTGAATTGAGCTAGCCAGCTTCTAAGCACTGGAAATGTCCAGCGCCCAGCCATTTAGAGAGCAGGGGCAAAGTTAGTGCCCACAATGTGAGAGGTGAGAGGTAATTAAGGATTAGAGACTGGCATCAGAAAGCCAAAATCTAAGCCATCATGAGATATTGCATCCCACTTGAACTTCTAAAGAGAGAACCTGAGCCTTTTATTTTAAATTAATACTGAAGGTCATGCCACACAAAAGGCTCACAGTCGAGTTTTGCTCCCAACTTGATTTCAGAAGTGGGGGTGGCAATCAGGGTAACCACAAATGTTTGTTTGAATGAATAATGGTCATGAGCAAAGAACTCCACAATGAATGACGATCGTTTAAACAGGAGTGTTATTATAAAAAGATAAGTTTTCTGGGTGTAGTTCTAGAATTAAACTGCCCTGGTAGCCAGGATATTTTAATATGCTATCAGTTATAACCTCAAAGTGTGTATTTTGCTGCATTAACCAGTGGCACTTACAGGTTTTGCTCTGTGATTTGTTTTTCTTTTTTCTAGTATGGAATATTCCATAAAATAATTTCTGTATGTCTACATGAGCATGTTAGCTTCGCCTAATGCAAGCACTAAATCTCTGATATCTTCGCTTTGACTTGTAAACCACGTGGAATACTCATAGCCTGAGAAAACAGCTTCCCTGGATGAGCATGGCTTCTGTCCTAGCTGGGCAACTTTGAGCAACCCAGTCCCTTTCAAGGCAAAGGCTGGGCTTTAGGTAGTTTGTTTGCAATTGCCCTGCATTGTGGAAGTTGGCAGGGAGCCAGTTGTGCCTAGCACACATTTATGTGCTGAATTTAGATGAAGACCATCGTCTTTGCAGGCACACTGGGACTGAGCTCAGGACTAAAAGTAACATTTCCCAACTATGTGCCATTAACCAATACCAACCTCTTGCAAAATGCATTCGGTTCATATTTTTGAGTGTTTGCCATCATGCTGGGAACCCCTCAAGCCTGTGGGAGCCCAGTACCCATTTACACTCACTCATTTCCTTTTTTCCTTCTGCCTTTATACTGCTTGTTTGGTTTTATTCCTGACTGCAAGCTTTCCAGATCAAAATCCGTGGTGGTATATGATGGTTTCTAGTTAGCTAAACGTACATCTATGCTGCCAAATACTCTACCTCCTGGACTTTTTCCTGGGTCCTGGAACCTTGTTCATCCACGCTCTATATCCATTAGTCACTCGTGGTGTGCCTTTTGCTTTGGATCAGGAGCTCCTTTTTGAAGTTGTCCCCACTTACTGTGCTTTTGGTATGATTTGTGATATGGTCTTGAACAATGTGAATTCTTTTCACCTTAAATGAAAAATCGGGTCCAGGCCCACATTCAGTCCAGGAGTACAAAGTAAAGATTTTCTGAAGGAAACCTACTCCTGGATACAGTAGGCATGTCTTACTCAGCAGCAAAAATTTCACTTTACTGAGACATTTCTGTTGATCTACACAAGTTGATAATGTAGATGTAGCCAGATTTTTTCCCTCTGAAATTAAATTCAAATGTTACTAAGTGAAAATTGCTTTTACAGTGATTCCTAATAGGCAGCAAGGACAAGGCACAGGCTGACTCCTCTACTATCTGCAGTCAGCTAACACTCTACTGGGAGGCCTTATGGTCTTCAGTCCTTCCATACGCCATCATACCACAACAGAGATCATGCAGTACATAACCTTAGTTTGAGGTTCTAAAAACATAATTCTAGTGAATTATAGCATATATTTTGTACGCATTATTTTTCCATGAACTGAGAAAAAAATACAGGAAAATGATAAGTACATTTGAGTCCCAGAGGTGAATGGTGTAGATTGCAGAGGAAATCTGTGCCAAATGCTACACAAACACTACTTTTGTATAGAAACTCATCCAGGGTAATGTGAATATGAGTTACTCCACAACATTTGTCCTAGAGATCATTCTGCGTTTGGCTCTATTGCTGATGGTTATTTTATTTTTTCATTGTTTTTTTTTCTTAAAATTTGCAACTTTCACTGTAATAAAGCAAAACAAGGTAGTGTTGTTCAGTGAAAAAGCAAGTCTCAAAAGCTAAATTCTTGAAGTCCATTTAAGTATTACTGACATTTTTTAAAATGCTTTTACTAACATGAAGAAAATGTTCTATTTGTCTCAATATGAGGCTTTTATTTCTGAAAATATCTCTGCTTTCCTAAGTGACCAAATAGGTAATGAGCTCCTTTTGTGATCATTTTGTAAAGGTTGCACTTGAATTGGCAATTTTAGAAAGTTTCCTCCTGACCTAGCACTGGTGAAGTTGTTCAAATGACCTAATGCTCAAATATACATATATGATTATTACTGTCTTTATGTAAAAATAGGGATGTTTAATCTGGTGGGAACTGTAAAATAAAAAAAAAATAAAATAGCATTTCAAATACATTCGTGATCTGTGGGAGGACCGTGAGTCTGTAATTCTCTGATTGTTTTCTTTGTTTTGTCTTTCAGGTTATCACTATAATGACCTTGTATCCCCACAGTACTTGAATCTGATAGCCAATCTCTCAGGCTGTACAGCCCATCGACGAGTGAACAACTGCTCAGATATGTGCTTCCACCAGAAGTACAGGACACACGATGGAACATGCAACAACCTTCAGCATCCCATGTGGGGCGCTTCTCTGACAGCTTTTGAACGCCTGTTGAAGTCGGTCTATGAAAATGGATTTAATTTGCCTCGGGGAATTGAACCCAGAAGACTCTCCAATGGCTACGCACTCCCAATGCCTCGCTTGGTTTCAACTACTCTGATCGGGACGGAGACCGTGACTCCCGACGACCAGTACACTCACATGCTCATGCAGTGGGGTCAGTTTCTTGACCATGACCTTGACCTCACCGTGGCTGCGCTAAGTGAGGCCAGGTTTTCGGATGGTCAGCACTGCAGTTCTGTTTGTACGAATGATCCTCCATGCTTTTCAATCATGATACCACCAAACGATCCCAGAGTTAGAAATGGCGCACGCTGCATGTTTTTCGTACGCTCCAGCCCAGTTTGTGGAAGCGGCATGACGTCCCTCCTGATGAATTCTGTGTACCCACGAGAACAGATCAACCAGCTGACTTCATACATTGATGCGTCCAATGTGTATGGCAGTTCGGACCATGAAGCACTAGAAATCAGAGACTTGGCAAGTCAAAGGGGTCTTCTGAGGCAGGGCATCGTACAGAGATCTGGCAAGCCCCTTCTTCCGTTTGCCACTGGCCCACCAACAGAATGTATGAGAGATGAAAATGAGAGCCCAATACCCTGCTTTTTAGCTGGTGATCAGCGCTCTAACGAACAGCTGGGTCTTACCAGCATCCACACATTGTGGTTTAGAGAACACAACAGAATTGCCACAGAGCTACTGAAACTCAATCCACACTGGGACGGTGACACAATATATCATGAAACACGCAAAATTGTTGGTGCAGAAATGCAACACATAACATTTAGCCACTGGCTCCCTAAGATCTTTGGAGAGGTAGGCATGAAGATGCTTGGCGAATATAAGGGTTATGATCCCAGTGTTAATTCTGGCATAACTAATGAGTTTGCAACTGCCGCTTTTAGGTTTGGTCACACACTCATTAATCCTTTTCTGTATCGACTGGATGAAAACTTTGAACCTATTCCACAAGGCCATCTACCTCTTCATAAGGCATTCTTCTCTCCATTTCGGATTGTAAATGAAGGAGGCATTGATCCACTTCTAAGGGGATTTTTTGGTGTTGCTGGTAAGATGCGTGTCCCGTCACAATTACTCAATACAGAATTAACAGAAAGACTCTTCTCCATGGCACGTACTGTGGCTTTAGATCTGGCAGCTATGAATATTCAGAGAGGCAGAGATCATGGAATTCCTCCCTACCATGATTTTAGAGTTTACTGTAATCTTTCTTCAGCTCAGACTTTTGAAGATCTGAAAAATGAAATTAAGAATCCTGAAATCAGGGAGAAACTTAGCAGGTGAGCCTGAGGTGAAGAAAAAGTCAATTATCTAAATGTGCATGCAAAAATGGTAGCTAAATGTCTTATCTAGAAAAAAATACTTGCTGAGAAAAACTTAAAGGGATTTTTAAAGAAACTTCCATCAGTACCAGAAAATAGATGTTAACAATTTCCACATGCAGATAATTTGTCTACTTCTACATCTCTATGAACAGTAAAAATATATACAGTATATATACAGTAATATATACTGTATGTATTAATGAAATTATTAATTTGAAATGCCTAGTTTTGTAAATGCTGTTAAATATGAGTGCTATTTCAGTGTAAGGTCATATTAAATGCCAACTTCATGCAAGTGTTTATATGTTCAATTCCATTAATTCTGTGAAACAGAAATGAAGTGAAACAAATGTCAATATTGTTGACTGTACTGTCATATGGACATCCTACACTACTAGTTATCAGTTCTTCTTTAGAGATTCAGTATTTGAAATTAAGTCTACATCTACCCGCCGCCCCTGGCTTCTTTGCTCAAAATTAAAGACAGAGAATTAGTCTCAGCTGTAGTGATAGAAAAAGGGTGTGCAGAGGCACAGGAAAGAGAAACAATAAAAAAAGAAACAATTCTAAGAGATCAGAAGGAAGCTGCTAGGAGAAAAAACAATTGCAGGCTAGACATGCAGACCCATACAATGTATACAACCTGCATTGCAGGATTTCTTGCATATACACTCACAAAAGATGCTTGTTCACAAAAGATGTAGTGCTATCACCACATTTTTTCCTGTGAATTATTTGTATCTCTTGCTGTCAGCTTCACCATGTTCTGATTACTTTGTAAATATAAAATATTTGTTATTCAGTATTTGTGTTTTTCAATTTATAGGTTGTATGGATCTCCACTGAACATAGACCTATTTCCTGCTCTAATGGTGGAAGACTTAGTTCCAGGGAGTCGGCTGGGGCCAACTTTGATGTGTCTGTTAAGCACACAGTTCAGGCGTATTCGGGATGGAGACAGGTACATTCAAATGCCATGGAAACCAAAATGAATTTTAACTTAAGGATGCTTAATAGCAGTTCAACGTCATGTTTCCAAAACAAACTCCATTTTATGTTCATTTATGATTTTAAAATATAACTGAAAAGATGAAGAATACATTTGAAGGGAGCCTAACTTCATGTCAAGATGGAAATTTGAGAATCTGATCATAGTACTTGGAAATTCATTGGCCAGTGTCTAATACTTTATGAAAATTATACACTAAATAGGTAAAATAAAATTTCTTGGCCATTCTTCTAAGTTTACTACTGGTTTTGATTTTTCATAAATTTTAAAGAGCCTCCTTGGTTTTTTGTTTGTTTGTTTGTTTGTTTGTTTTGTTTAAAATAGGTGGGGGAAAAAGTGTCAATATTGATACACCTTTGGGAGACAGAAACAATGTCCTAGTGAGCAGTTCCTATGTGTTAGAATGGTGTAAAATGTTTTCAAATTCTGGACAGTAACTTAAGAAATTTTCTTTTCCATGTAAAGCTTGCTTTTCATAGTAATGTATTATTTATATTTGTTATTGATAACAGTCTTTTAGCCCTTTATGTATGAAAAATGAACTATTTGAAACCATAGTGTTTCCTTCTCAAATATAATGAATTAACTGAGCATATATGAGAAAGTCACTGTATAGTCATAAAAATAGTTTAACAGAAAAAAAAAGTTAGTAAATTAAATCGTCTCACTTATCTTGATAGTAAACTAGAAATAGATTAACCATTCTTCTAATCTCAGTAATTCCATCAAAATGTTTTCATGACCATAAGAAAGTTGCCTAAAGAAAGAAATTATGGTCATTTAAGTTTCTTTCTTGAAAGAACCCTTCACTTGGTAGTCTGGTGCCATTTTAGATGTCTGGAGATACTCAAGACATTGAAATGAGACTAGAAGAGAAATCAAATAATTTCTTGAAGATTTCATCCCTTTCAGAGTGTCAGCATGACACCAGCTAGTGCTGAAGTGACACCAGGATCTAAAATTTTTGCACTTGGATCAGTCCCTTGGTAGAATGTTAAGTAGAGAACGGGATTTATTCATAATTCATTTCATTCTGAACACAGTATTGAAATATCTTTGAAAACCTGCCTCTTGTTTTTTTCACTAGCAGACTTGTCTTTTCTGTGAGATTACAGGTTATGGTATGAAAACCCCGGTGTGTTCACGCCTGCTCAGCTCACTCAGATCAAGCAGACATCTCTTGCCAGAGTTTTGTGTGACAATGGTGACAACATAACCAGGGTACAACATGATGTCTTTAGGGTGGCTGAATTCCCACATGGATATAGTAGCTGTGAAGATATTCCTAAACTGGACCTCAGGATGTGGCAAGATTGCTGTGAAGGTCTGTACAGAGGTGGATTTGGGGGCAGTGAGGTGTGTGCAGTTTGTTAAGTGTCTATTTTAAGAAGATATTTTACTATTTTTTGGGTTTGGTTAAGATATTACACGTTCTAATCTGAAGCATAACCCCTGTAAAGTGGGAAATCATTCCATATTTTATATTTAAATAAACACCACATAAAAATAGCATAGATTTGAGCATTGCAAGGTGTAGATAATTGTTTACTTGTTTTCTTTCTTTTGTGGATAAATATTCTTGTTCATTGCCATCTCCTTCAAAAGTTAGGAGCGTGGGGTAATTAGTTTTTCCTGAAAAACAAGCTTTTTTTTCTCCCAAAATAGGATTTGTTTAGCTGCATGGAGCACAGGACACTACTTGGTGGCCTGTATGTTGCCTTCTGTCTCACAGATTTTCCGCATGCCCTCTCTTCAGCCATCGTCACATCAGAATTCACTGCAGCTCTAACATAGTTAGAATCCATTCCCAAGAGAATCTTCTGGATCATGCAGAATGATTTTAAGTAGCATCAACAACAAAATGCTTCAAAGGACAATGACCTCTCTTTCTTGAGATCTCCTTGACAATGTTGTTATCATTTTCTTTGGACAAAATTCAAATTACATGCCCAGACTGTAAAAGGATATTCAGGAATTTTGGGAACTTTGCTCTTGAACTCTGACTACTGACAAATTGCTGTCAAACAAATTCCTAGTATGAAAAGCCTTGCTCTTATTTTGAGAGGATAAGGATAGTATTGGTTGATATTATTAGAATCTTATAATTTCCCTAATATATTTCAATACTAATACCTTGCAGATTTGCTGATGAAAGGTATCCAGATCTGTGTTCTTCATCTTTTTTACTGCTGATTCTCTTGAGTTTACTACTGCTGAGTAGGCTATTCAATATTCTGTGGAAAGAAATGCGTGAATAAAGAACTGGTAGATTTCATTTTTCAAAGAAGTCACAATCTTCCACTAGTGTCTTGTCTATTTAACTCTTCTGGTAAGATATAATTGTCCACAACAACGAAGTTATTTTGTGATATGGCTCAGAATTCAAAGCAGAAGATAAAAGTTAAAGTGATGGAGGATATCTGTTCAGTCTGCTACAGATACAGTAAATACTGAGGAAGGATTTATAATCATATGACTGTACCATGAGAACAAACTCAGATATCATTAACAATTAAAAAGGTAGATAGAGATTTACTATTCAAAGTTACTGCATAACTTAGCTTTTAAAGTGGTTACTGTATTGTCTTATCCAGTAAACAAGTCTTTAAAAAAAAATCACTCTCTAAGAAAATTCTTTCTCGGAAGACTCTGTTCAAAATGTCAGTTATCAGTGTGAGACTAACAAAAAATAAATACTTTAAATTTCAATACGATCTTGTACTGTATTCCCCATACACAATATCTTTCAGGCCTTACTCTAATTTTTACAGCTTTTTTTTATTGGTAGGTTACTCGGGTTTTTTTAAACAAGGTTTACCAGGTTTGCCATTCCCAAATTAATGATAATAGTTTCTAAAAAACTAGACGTGATTGACATATTGCAATTTTAATACAAAGTCTTCTAGAATCTCTTCAAAAATTCCCTGACAAATGCCAGAAACATTGGTAGAAAATCAATTATCACTCTTTAAATGCTTTACCATAAAAAAGCACATTCTTCCAATTCAGGATAAGTTTACTTTGCCATGGTTCATGAAGCTTGACAGACAGTTTCACAAATACATTTTTTTATATTGAGTTGGAAAAAAAAAAAGCTGTTCTGAGAAATTATGTGTTGATTCTCTAAATATTATGTTATCACTGAGCCCTTTAGAACAGATGCTATCTTTGGAAAGTCTTTATAGAGTATTCTTGTGTTCAACAACCCAGTTTGCATTTTCATTCAAGAAAGTTGCTACCAGAGAGTGCCACTGGATGCAGTACAGTTAGACAACTGTCAAGAAAAAGAAAGGGTAAATAAGTACTGTTTTGTAAAAAATTTCTTATTTGTATCCCCTTTTTCTGAACTCCTGAAGCCTTTCAGGGGTTAATGAAGAGAAAGTGAAGTATGCATGGCTTGAACTGCTTTTTTGCATGGATGAATGGCTGTGACATTTTCTGTGGGAATCCAGTTTAAGTAACTGATGTAAAAAATTTCCCTGCTTCCCTGGCCGCCACTCCTCTGAGGTGGGGCACACACTCAGGAACAGCATTTAGTTTGAGTTGAATACATTAAAGGGGTTCATTTATTTAAATTTATTGTTTGTTTATTATTTAAAAGAAAAAAGAATGAAACCCTTCTCCACCTTTAAAATGCTTCTAATGATTTTAAAATTAAAATTATCCCAAGTTTAAATTTCAAGTACAGAATATTGCCCATTGCCCTTTATGTATGTTTCATAAGTGGCCCATGTGTTCAGCTGTTTCAGCCTGGTTAAAAACACATCTGGTTTTGTTGTCCTTCCTGTTTTGTTAAAATTCAAAATACTTTTCCATATGAAGAATAGAAAAATTTCTTAGTTACAAAAATCTGCTTTGTAGATTTTGTGAATAAAGCTAGTATTTACTTCTTACAAAGCAAAGTATTATTCTTCTTTATAATAAAAAAAATTACCTTTAGATTTCAGTTAGTAAATCATACAACAGAATTACTAGTTTATGATGGCAAAAAGTAGGAGTTCTACTGAAGTGCACAAATTTTCTTCTGTTTTCCTTCACTTTCTACCTTTCTTTGTCTTGTCAGAGATGATGAGTAATTGCTGGATTTGCTACTGCTCTTTATTTGTGCAAAGAGCACTCGAGCTTTAGATTTTCCAGACAAGAACTTTTGGTGCTTTATTTCAGGCTTTCTAATTCAAGAAGTGTATTTTGAATTTTTTTTTTTTTTAAGTAATCAGTGTATGCTTTCATGATTACTCAAATGTGAGTCTTTAAAATTTGGTTCTCTTTTGTTTTGTTTTTTGGGTTTTTTTTTTTTTTTTGTAAGCTGAAATAAAAAATTTCTTTAACCTTTTGTTTTATGTCAAAACCCATGAGGTTTCACATGGACCCAGGAGGACAATGGACAATGACCCTGGAGGAAGTGATTCAGATAAGATGCAAGTCATCCTTATAAGTGTAAACTGATTTAGAAAATTTTTTTAGAAAAGTTAACTATTTCTCAGTTAGTGAACAGCCTATCTCCTCTGTCAGATATTGTTCTTTTTCTTTGTTTAGTTCAGGAATACAGCCTTATGCAAACTATGATCAAACATGTTTAAATCCCACTGAATTTCATTAGAAGAGTTAAGATACATTCTTAATCTGAATGCTTTCAGTAGATTAGACCTACATTTATGAACTCTTATATTTTAAGACCAAAGGAACAATTATGCAGTCTATTGCTTCTCTACTGACATTAATCTCTTACTATGCACTTCTCTATGCACTATGTCCTTTAATCTTCAGTGAGAATACTAAACAGCACTGGGCTAAGCACTAAATTCTGTGGAATATAGTGGAAATAACACTTTAAAATATTAACAGAAATCTCTGTGTAAGACTGGAAGTTCTTTTTTGACAAAGGATATTGTTCACCAAGAACTCCTCAAAATACCAAAATAATGTGATTTATGCCTGAAAAGGTTTTGTCTTTACAAAGAACTTGTATGCTTTGGTCCGGTAATATATTTTTGCTTTCTACATTCAAGTTATCTTTTTACATTTAAATTTACATTTAAAGACAGTGTCTGTTAGCTTAGTAACAATTCAGTCTATGCCAGGCTACTAAAATTAAGTTCCAGGGTCTTTAATTATAAAGATGTCATCCTTTTTTTCTTTGAGTGGAAGTACATTTAATATAGCCCGGTGTTTTTGTATGGTTACAAATTTTACTGAGAGAATCAGTATTTTTATTTGTACTTCATCCAAACGAAAAATACTTTATCTTTCTCAGGTATCTGTGATTGATTGAATACAATTCTACATTCATAAACATAAAATAAGGAGACTTAAGTTACGACATTGCTTTGTCCTTGCCACCAGGAGTTTCATGCCAGTAGCTGCCATCCCTTGCGAAGAGCAACAGGGAAGCAATAGGCTTCAATCATTGTGTTTAAATTCAAACTCCTGAATGAGTTGCCAGATCTGTCAAAGTCCCACTGCTGGCAATAAAGAGATGCCTCTGGAGGACAGTCAGGCTGCAATCTCGACTTATGTCAGTGTCCATTGACTCTAAAATCAATATAGGTTGGAAAGCATCCTAATTGAAGTGTCTCAGTGATTTCTACAAATCTAGGCAGCCAGAGGATTTCCTTCTTTCCTGTGGACTCTTGCTGCCTTTCTGAGACACTGTTGACTTCACAGTCTAGTGGGCAGGGCAGTTCTTAGGGTCTTTATTTAAAAAATTTTGATGGATTTTCAATCTGTCTGAAATTACTTTTTCTTACCGATTTGTATTCCAAAAGCTGCATGTTCTGGATCTTCAAAATTCCCTAACTAGTCCTATTTAATTTTTCCACTGGAGAGGTTGGATTTGCTTTGGTGTCAAGCACCTAATGTTTCTCCTGTATCTACCTGCAGACCATCCAAGACCTATTTAGATCAAGAAAGCATGATATGTTTTTAAATGTCTTTAGTCTGTCATTAGCTATATATTAACAAACGGGACATTTGCTTTCCCAAGAACAACTGAACCTTCCAGTTCTGGTAGTAGACTGATCTCGAAGCTCAGTCTGTGAGCTTTGAGATCAACTACAGGAAACCTCTTTATTCTTAAAATTCCTCAGTCGGATCAGCTGGCAGATGAAAATCTGACTTGTTACTTCATCTTCTACCTTCTCTACCTTTTCCTTTTCAGATGTTTCAGTAGTCTTTATACAAAATGATCTGAGAAGATTACTGTTGGATTTCAGACCACCACATTACATCTTTGGTGCTGTTTAATTTATCTTTTGTTAGAAAGTCTTATTTAACAGAAGAAATGAAGATATGCAGTGCAGTGTGAAGGGTTGTGGCCCATTTTGGCAATAACAAAACCAGCTATTTTGAGTAAGGGCTTCATTTCATGTGAAAAGTCACTTTCCTATGTTGTGCAAATTTTAAGTAGCTGCTTTGTGAAAACATCTACTCAAAGAAATCATTTTACATCAAATATTTTCAGTGTTTCTCCACCCTTTTACTGGTCCCACTGGCATGTCTACAAGTCCTTAATACAAATGCTTACGGTAACAGCAACCTAATTCACTACAATAAATCTTGGAGAATCAAACTAGTATCAAATAGATATATGTGCTTTGCTTCACATTTCCTCAATCTTTCAAGTTGTTTTGTTTTAATCTGCTGTTAGATTAATTCTCCATGGCCTAGATTTTGAGGAGTGATTCATAGAGAATTAAGACTGCTCAATAATTCTCTGTCAGGTTTTTTATTATCCAATCTATGTAATAGTTGCATTTTTAAAACCTTGTGGGAAACAGGAATTTCTAAAGATGTGGACATGGCTTCCATATACAAATAGAAATGCCAATTTCATTATGGAAAGGGTTGTTATATATTTCAACAGGCTGCCCAGTGAGGTGGTGGGGGGTCATCATCCTTGGAAATATTCAATAAATGACTGGATATGGCATTTAGTGCCATGGTCTACTTGACAAGGCGGTGTTTGGTCAAAGGTTGGATCTGAAGATATCAGGGGTGTTTTCCAACATAAATGATTCTGTGATTATATGTGATTCTGTAAATGGATCAGCTTGACACTTGCAGTGTAAGAATAGCTAACTTCTGGAAGTAAAAACTGTCCACAGACAAAAAGAATTCTTAGGTTGCTTTTCAACATTCACTTTTTCTGCAGAAAATTAATTGGAATGGGTATAGCTAATCTGGGGACATTTTAGTTGAGCTGGGGAAAAAAAAAAGCAGAATTTCAGGCTTGCTTTTTCTTATTTACTGCTACTGCTAAGGTATTTGTCATTAAGAATAAAAGTTTAAAAAAAAAAAAAGCTAGAGAGGAGAAAGTTCTTGATTTAGGCTTTCTCAAAGCTGATGCATTTTGTCCTGCACCTCTCAGCAGTGAATTCCTCCCTGTTGTACCTGAAACAGAAACTACCAACAAGAGCTGGTAATTTGGCAAGTTGACATATTTGAGTTTTAAAAACCTCGGGAAGTCAGATCTGTGTACTTAAAGCTGCCACTGAACATATGGTTCTCATATTTACCAGTCTAAGGTGATAAAACCGTCCCAAGATTTCAGACCTTTGTTTCAAAGAAACGGCCTAGGAATGAAAAACACAATGGGCCATTGTGTCATTGTACAAAAAAACCCCAAAAAATCTGTATTATGCAAGATGACTATAGCAGTTACTAAACAAAGGAGGATAGCAGAAACCTTTCACATATTGCTTCCAAGAGAAACCAGAGATTTCGTGATACTTGGGAAAACTTTTAAGCAGCACATTGCTTTAAGAAAAAATTCCTCTGACCAAAATTAGTTCTTTCTTCAGGAACTCTTCAGTATGATCCTTTTTCTCACCATACTAAATATAGAAGTGTCTAAGTGTGTTCAAAAATGCCTTCATGCCGAGCTTCTTACAGACAGCTTCTTCTTCGTTCTGTTCCCATCTGAGAGAGTTTTCCTTCTGAGTGGACAGCAAGGAGGTTATGTGGGAAACAGCCGAACACACAAGAAGAATGAACAATATGTTGGCAGCAAATACCATGTAGTTCTTTGGTGGGGGCTGTTATTATAGGAGGAAAGTAGTGCATTTATTAAAGAATGGGACAAACTGCAAGGAAAGAACTGCAAGGGAAGGAGAATTGTGGATAACTTGTGTTCAAGAATGATCTGTACATATTGGTTTAGATCTGATTTTTTTTTTTTGGTCAGTCATCTTCTTCTTTTTTTGTGTCTTAAGTGGTATTAAGCCATTAAGACGAACTTAAGTTCTTCCTAACAGAGAAACTGTAATATTTTAATATACGTAAAAGTTCAACAGAATTAAAAGTAGTCCAAGATACCTAATTTTGTGTAATCAGGGCAACCATCCATTTGTTTCTCTAGTTGCTCATTTCAGCAGTGTTTATAGACTTGAAACGTTTCCAATAGTTTGTGTTAGTACTTCAGGTATTCAATCTAAATTCCAGAAAAATACTTTACAAATGTTACTAAATTACTGATTTAATTTGTTTTGGTGCCAGTTAAGAGAAACATTGTGGAAAATGACTCCTCCTCGTGTTCAGTTGCTTTCATGGCTCATTCTGCTAATATCAGACTTAGCTGAGAAATGTCTATGGCATCCTGTATTTAGGTTTTCCCTTTGGTTTTAGCAGACTCTGCTTCTAGCAGCTGATCATGTAGTTTGTTCCTGCTTCAGCTTGGCCCATTATAACTTTTAGCTTTAAAGCTTCTGTGAACAGAAATGAGAAAACTTCTATTTTCTCATTGTCTCCTCTATCAAGTGCTGTTGCAGTTTTGTTTTGTTTTCCTTTTCTTTCTTAAATGGGACTCTTTCCAAATACTCACTGCATTTGAAAGGCTAAATAAACTGGAAGAAAGACACACTTCATCCTGTCAAGATGTCCTCTTCAGATCTTAGGAGAAGATTTCTGTCATTTTCAGGCTTGAGGTTTTTACTCTGCAGTGGAAGAAGTTTTAGGGTCTGGTGATACATTCAGATTCCTCAGATTTGGAAATAAGACTCATCAAACTGTAAAGCATGTCTGCAAGTTTGGAATTTAATTGAAAATTCTCTTTCAGATGGCAAAAATAACAAATAATAATGGTTGGGATAGATGAGGGACTCACAGAGTGGTTTTTCTGTCATTGTTTTTCTTCATATGTAGCTGCCCTGTTTGCCCAGAAAATAATTAAAAGCCAAGAGAGTGAAAATTTCAGAAGTGAAAAGAATAGTTAAAGTAGCACTGTATGGGTTTGTTAAAATTGTATTTATTCCTTTGTTTCACACTAAAAAGCTGGTCTGTGGGTAATCACATTCTCTGCATCTAACTGGCTGAAATGTTCTGTCTCTGAGATACATTAATCTGCCATCAACCAGTTCCAGAGGGATCAGAAAATGTATGACTTGCCTTTACCAATTCAGAAAACACTGCAAAACCATATTAATATTGTAACTGCTGAAATATACTGTAGTTCATGTGTAATTTCTTCTCTGTTTCCAGACTGTAGAACCAGAGGACAGTTTAATGCGTTTTCATATCACTTTCGGGGGAGACGTTCTCTTGACTACAGCTTTCAGGAGGACAAACCCCTGAAGAAAATGAAAATGTCCAAATCAATAAGGTGAGACTTTTTTTTTTTAAAGAATTATAAAAAACATTTGTTTTCAAACTTGAATGAAACTGAATGACTTCTTTGTGAGCACATGCCACTTTTTTCCAGTTCCTGCTTTTTCAAGTTTATAATTGATGTATTTTATTCTGACACTTCTACATATCTGCTAACAATAAACCACTTTTTTTAAGCTCAAATTTGTGTAAAACTCTGTGAGTAGTATAAGTATAGTACTTTTGTTCTTCCTGCAGTTTTCATGAAAAAAAATCACTAATGAAGTGTAATTTGGGGATTTGAAATGCCACATTCCTACAGTGCCTGCAGTAACTAAATTAATCTAAATTATTTCATTTCCTATTTGGAGATTTTAGATTGTCCTGTAGAAATAAGAGGATAGCAAGTGTTGATTTCAGTTGCATAAAAGTTTGTGATAACGGTAAGGATTGCTTCTCATACCAAAATACTTCAAGCAGGAATGGAGAACAGCAGTGCTAATAATATTGTTTATAACTCCCCAATCCTCAAAATATAGCAAGGAAGTAAACCACAGTTTTAGTCACAAATTATCAGCTGCACAAGGTCCCTACCCTTTCATGGGAATGAAAACTTACGTGTGAATAAGTGACATGAAACGAGTTCTGCTCAGACCATTTCTTGTGAAGATCCTTCGTGATGAACAAATTTGAGACACCTGAATTACAGCTCTTTCTATTCAGCATGCATTCTTTGAACAAATAAAACTTTCTATTTGAGTGATCAGGTAGAGTCTACCCAGTCTGGCAAGGAAAGCATCTAGACAGATACCTAAAGAGGTAAATGAATTTCAACAATTTCAGATACTCTGCAGGTGTTATAGTACTTGAAGGAACACCATGATTATATTCCACTTATTTGAGAGGAAACTGTCCCAAAATAAAAGATCCATTAGGTGTTTAGGATTTTAGAAAAGAGAAGACAGCAGCTATGGATAAGCTGGCTTATAGATAATGTGAAAATGTGGGTTCCTTTGAAGTAATCCTTGAAGAAGGATGTTTTGTCCATCTTTGCAAGTGAACTGCTAGAAAAATTTACCAAACAGCAATTCACTTTTTACGGATGCTGGTCCCATAATTCTAAAATTGCAATAAGGACTAAATTAAATCAAAATGAAAGCAAGAAAAAAATAAACACTTATATCCAAGTACCAGCTTATTTGACTGTGTCTCAGTCCAATTAGTAATTAGGAGTACAAAATAGTAGATTTACAGTACTTCATTTGTAGCATAAATAAAGCTAAAGCAACCTCAGTCATTGAACATTCCCAGGAGTTCTCATGCTTAGTGTTGTATTTAAATTGTGTTTGTGGTGAGAAGGGTTTTTTCCTCCTTTTTTTTTTAGCTTCTCATTTTCAATAACTTGAACAGGTGGGGAAGATTAAATATTTTGTTATACAATAGCAGCTGGTTTACTTGAACTTTGGCATGTTATGTTGTTTAGAGTTCTTTTTCTCTAATTTAGATGAAAAACTATGGGAAACTAAGTAGCTTGAGCCCCTGCCAGGAAGTGCTGTTTTAATTTATGCAGAAAGATTATAAATCCTGAGCCCTGATATATGAGAATTTCTTTGCCAGTTCATTCTTTGGGTATCCCTTAGCACTGGAGACATGACATGTTAACATGACATGTTAACAAAATATTAATGCCTGTAATTATTAATGGGTTCAAGAATCTTCAAAAAAGTAAATGGATTCAGGGATCCTAATGTAATAAGTAGTTTAAAAATTAGTGTTATCCCTGCTTTTGAATGCCTGTTTTTTCAAGTGTACCAGATAATATATTTTCATTTACCGACAGTTCCTTTTGTTACTCTTTCTCATCAACAGATTGAATTGATTAACACAATTTAGTGTTATATATCTGTTATGAGATATCAGCTGGAAAGCACTCCAGACAAAGGATTTTAGATTTTGTGTACTATTAGCAGTATTGATGCCAAATGTTAGTATGTTCATATCTAGAAGTACTTCTCATTTATTTATGAAACCAAATTTTCTCCTTTTTAGTGTCATATTTCTTAAAATACGTGTTTTGCAAACAAGCCTGTAGAGGAAGAATATACGGTTCAGAATGTGAAATGTGAATTTCATATTGGAGGGAACACTTTTTAAGACACTTTCACTTTAGTCTGCTTTCATATTGGAGGCTCAGGGGTGAATTTAAGGTGGTGCTGTGTAGTGTCACTGGTGAAAACTTTGTGTGTATCCCTGCATCAAATACATAATTTTTCTATGTACAAGAAATTCCCTGTTGTTAGTGATATTGACAGTAATCTAGGGCTCACCTGTCCTGAGTCTGTGTTCAGCACCAGCTGGTCTTGTGTGCTGTTGTGGTTCATATTCCTACACTTGTTGGTTGCTTTTCTTTTACATCTTTGTTAAGTGTCCTAAAATATGTAGCCAAATAAAAATGAGTTAGATGAATATCCTGACTTGGCACTCATTTATTGCAGTTCTGTGAAACAGAGTAAATATTTTCGTAATGCAACATCCTCATCTAATGAAAATAGAAATGTACCCGCAGTGAATGACTTCAAAGAATTTGTTTTGGAAATGCAAAAAACTATTTCAAGCCTCAGAAATCAGGTAAGATGCTATAATGAACTAATTGTAGTCTATCGTGCCTAATTGTACATTTAATTAATAATGTTTTCCTAACATCTGTCTTACATTTTTTAATATTTAGACATCCCCTGCAGACAATACCCACCACGTAGTATCTCAAACAAAAGCCAACACAGAAGATGGTGTGTTATTCTTTATTTCTGTGTTCTTTTGAAATCATACTGAAATATTCTACAGCTGGACCCTCTTGACTTTTGAACCTGAAGCCTTGTGTAACCATTGTATACTAAACACAGAATTAATCTTTCTGTAGAAATTTGTGTATAGTGTTAATAAAATCTTTTTCCGATTTGAGATGTATACAATTTGTGTAAAGCAATGATTAAAATGCAGACTTCATAAGAAGTAATGTGCCAGACTACTGCTGTAAACAGAGTTAAGATTTAGATCATTTAGAGAAGACTTTACAATGTTTGCTGGTAAACTTTATTCGGCCATAGTGGAATCCAATTTTTAAAATGTACACCATACAGAAGTTAGTTAAAAATTCAAGTAAACATTTTTAATTAACGTGTTTTTAAAAAAAATTTAAAATTCACCTCCTTTCCAAAACATTTTTGACAGTTTACATTTGTCTTTCTGTATATGAAACATGAAGTTTTTTCTCTTTGTATGCTCTAGCTGTATATGTCAATGGTAGGAAAGATGTATTTTCTGTTAGCTTTCTTTTGAAAGACTATCTCCATATGTATTATCTGTTTCTAGTCTTTTAGCATTATAAAAAATAAGTAGTTAGAAGAAAATCCCAGACAAGTATAACAAGGATTAAATAATGTGTATTATAAGAGAAAAACCAGAATACTTTACACAAATAAAAACCTTTTTGGATTCAGTTGCTAACTTTTTAAAATGTTTTCAGATAAAAAAACTTGAATCACGGCTCAGTAATTCTGATTGCACTGATGAAGAGGGTAAATCATATTCCAGCAATGAAACCTGGAAAAGGGACCCTTGTACTGTGTGTGAATGCAAAGTAAGTTATGTGGAAGTTAATTTTGAGATAGAAATGATAATTTTGCTTCTAAAACAGCAGTACCAGTTTTGTGCCTGCTAATTTCTGGGTAATACTTGAAAAATTTTTTTATGTCTCTCAGTTCTTTTTTACAGAAAATTATATTGTTCAGATATCCCTGCCCTGAACATTGTTTTTCAATCCAGCTGTTATCTATTATACTTCTATTTTCATGTATGTATAGTTACATGGGTAAATTTAACTGCAAAGTGAGACACTTTTGAAAAAATCCAACCAAATCCATAAAAATCAATAAAAGCTCATCTGACTTTTTGCTAGATTGTCATTTTCTATCAGAGAGAAATTTTTAAAGAGGTAGTAAAAAAACATGTTAGTGTTTGGTACCCCGGTCGCACCTGAGTGTTAGACAAAAGCATATATGCTGCTTTATCAAAAAATGTGGTAATCCAGAGAGTGCCTTAACCTTCTCAATGTAAATTTATACTAAAACTGACTGTGTGGATTTACCATATTAGTCAGGTTCTTACAGAGAATGAATGTGTTATGCAATAACATGAAACATGTATTTCTTGTTTGGAACATATAGCTAAGTATGTATTTGTTCTGTTATTTTTCTCCTGGCACAGGTTGGTCAGATTACCTGTTTTGTGGAATCGTGCCCGCCAGCTGACTGCGAAGCTCCTGTGAAGGGTAAAGGAGATTGCTGTCCAGTCTGCTTACAACAAAATGCTAATAAAAAGAAGCCATAAGTCTGCTTTTTAAGAATTTAGGGTGCATACTCCTCAAATCATATCAGTGCCTGCTGATGGCAAAAACAGGTAACTGCAGTCCTAACAACAGCAAGAAATCAAGATTTACAATATTCTAATGGTGCTGTAACAGTATAACATAATGTATCATTTTATTTTCTGCCCATGAAGGTAAATCACAATGCAAAAATTAACAAAAGGGAAAATAGCAAACAGGTCAAAGTTAATTGTGTGTTATATTTCTCAGGTTAGACAAACTCGAACTGGTGCTACTTTAAAAGAACACTGTCGGGTAGATTTAGGTACCCAAAATGACTGGGTTTAGGATTTACTCTAAAATGAACACTTTGTTTCCTATCTTTACTTAGCAACATTAAAAGTTTACTCTCCCTTTCTAGTACCAGTCTATCCTGATACTTAACTTTTTGCTGTTATTTAGTAAAATGCCAGGAAAAGGAAAACACGAGGTCGCTGTGCCTGAAGCAATGCCATAGCCAGGCCAGTTTCTGCAAACATCAATGCATGGAAATTCTGTTAAATCACACTATCACTGCTGGGCCTGGACCAGCAAGGAAATAAAGAAAGCTACTTGACACCTTTCAACATCCTTTCCTTAATTTAAGGAGCAAAATTAACCAAATTTTCAAAGCAATAAAAGCTAGAATTAGTAAGGAAATATAAATAACTGTAATTGGAAGAAAAGCAAAAGCAACTAAATGTGTATTATAGATGTAATTGACAGTGTTCCTCATTCTAGGGAAACATGCATGACAGAGTGGCATTTGATCTTAAAAATTAGCATAATCCTTTTTGTCAAAACATTTGTAATTGCAACATTTTGTTTGTTTGTTTGTTTGTTTCATTTATTTTAAATTTTGTGACATAACCATCCAGGTCAGTTTGAAAGCATGCTTCTCTTTATCTCAGATCAGCCCATGCAATTGTATGGCCCTGTTTTGAAAATGTGAAAAGATGTCACATGCCATTTTGTATACAAAGATTCCTACTGATTCATTGTGCATATTGTCAATAGACATATGTTCCTGATTATATTGTGGCACTGTTGAAAAAAGGAAAAATCAAAATCAAGCAGCATGATTAATTGTGGATTGACTACTTTTTCTGACAAGGTATTTGATTTTTTTTTCCCGGTTTCATCTAATGAATATATTTTTACCTCAATATTTTTATTATTTGTGTTAAAAATGGTCCATCAATGGACTTCATCTCCCATTTAAATGTTTAACATTATAGAGTATATGTCTACACTAGCATTTCAAAGTTGTGTACTTTTTAGGATGCAAACTGCATGGTTTTGACCAGGAATTAGATTGAGTGAAGGACAACTATCATACCTCATTTTACAGTTTTTTCCTGTTTATTCAGAATTAATTATTTCCCTGAATACTTAATTTGTTAGAGGTTATTGCCCTGTCTTTTAGTCCTAAGCCAGGACTCACTTGAACCAGAACTAGTTACATGGTTCACTGACTTTTGAGTTTAAATGTTTGAATTCAAGGGACAGTGATTTGGGTATCAAAGAAATCTGCACAAAATTAAACCTTCATATGCTATGCATTTCAGATTATGCAAACAGACGGAGTACTTAATTATTGCATGGTAGAACAAATACCTACCTGTCTAATAACTAACCTAGCACAGCAATATGAAATCCACTATCATATTTTGGCACATAATTTCTCTGATTACTAACATTAATAATTTCTAATTTGATAAACTATTACCATGACACACATTCAAACTTCGGTGTAACTTTAAAGCTTACTACGGAAACTTTGTTTCATACTATGGTAGGAGCAATATGTACATGTGAGTGCTGTGTTAAAGGTGTGTGGTACACATGGAATTATGGAATTGCAATTTATATTTTTAAGAATATTTTAATTGATTTTATATACAATGTTTTGATTTATGTAATATTCTTTGTTAATACTTCTAGAAATTGTGTGGCGAGCATGTTTGAGTATCACATGGTTCCTAAAGGTTGTCATTCCTGTATTTCTTTGATACTCCGTGTTTTGTTGACTTTTCTTCAGAGTCCAAACCACATGTCTCGTCCTGTAATTCCAACTCAGATGGAGCTCCCATTGACCTATAGCAGAAATTCCTCAAAGAGGAAGGGTTGCAGAGCTAAACCAAATATAATTTAACTGTCCAAACAGTTAAATAAGGCAGTAATACATCCAGCTGGTTATTACTTGCATTCTTTCTTTTCAATTTTATATTAAATAAACTTTCTCAAGATTTCCGCTTATAGGAGAAGAGAGTTTCCATTTTATACATTATAAAAAAGTACCTTATATCTGATTGTTCCTTTTCTCCAGCCTCCAGAGTAAAGTGGGAGGTTTTCTTTGTTGTTCACTGTTTATTCATGTGGTACATAAAATGGGCTTAGGAGTCTGGATATGCTTAAACAAGTGTAATAAGTCTAATATTGAGTTATTTTCCGCCATCCATCTGTTTATAAGCCAGGAAAACCAGGTCTTTATCCACAGTGTAAAATGTAATCAGTCATGGATTGTACTAGTTCAGTTTTATTGCAGTGTCTCTAGAATCAGCGTTCATTTTTTAACATTTCTGAAACAGTGGCCAATGGCTAGATGACCATTTCCTCAGTCTCCACTGTGAGAATCTTGCTGTAATATGATGCAAATTTTACATATTTATTTTCTTTTTTATTGTTACCTAAAACAAAGTCGTCATCATTGTTATTTTAATCAGTAAATTTACCAAAGAACTGTTTGCACTGTATAATGAATGCTTTTCAGTTAAAATAAAATGGGCCACATTTCCAAGTAAATGTTCTTCTTGTACATGTATTTTTAGATTATTTGCTGAAGTTCCAATGTGCACACTTTGATAAGATTCATATTACTTATTTTAAGCAGTATTGTCATAATCAAGACTGTTTCTGAGAAGTAAGCAATGGGCTAATGATTCATGTAGATTCAGTAGTTTATGTAATATTACAACACATAGAATTAAAGTGCCTCTTCCCTCTTTTCTTCTGGATGATTGGAAAAAGATACCATAGGCTTAGGAAGGATATTTAAAGATACAGTTATTTCTTAGCAAAATGCATTTTTTAGACCTTAGAGCGGAACTTTTTTTTTACAGGAATGTTGTAACAGTTAAATACAAATACATACAAATTTAGGCCTGTTCTTACAGTTCCTCATGTCTCCAAATAGATCCAGTCATGACTTGCCTTCCCAATCACTTGATTCTACATTCATTCTTTTTTCACATCATTTCACCAGCAGATATTCAGGTTCATGCAATCTCAGCTCAAAATGAGTCTTCTGTGAAAGAGATCTTTACCTCATTTATTCTTTTTATCCTGGGATATGAATTACTGCTGGACACACGATGAGTTTCTCTCATCCTTTGGTGAGGTGTTAGGATCTCTAGGACACTAGGTCAGTTCCTTTGTCAGATTTACTTGTCAGAAGTTAAAGAAGGACTCCAAGAGACAAGGTTAAGAATTGTGGTCAGGTGTATTTAATTGCACTTCACTGTAGTTTATATAGTTTATAGTTTTTCACAAGGCAAATCTAGAAAAGCAAAACTGCAATAGGTCGTTTGTCTGTTTTCCAGCAGGCTGCTGAAATATACTGCTGCTCACCCACACTTAGTGTTAATTGCCTGGAAGTTTGCTAACAAACCACAAAGTGTAGACATTTAGAATAAAAACCTTGCACTGATACTGATGTATTTTAAGGAAGACTCGCTTACATTTGAAATAAATCAAGTAAATTATTTCTGGTAGTTGATTACAGCTAAGAATCATTTGGCTGCAGTATGATTAAAGTTGTCTTTATAGGGAGTGACCTCCCATAATCATTAACTTTGTTTTGTAAAATGCTATTTTGCTGCCATAGCATATATCATTATATGATCTGAAGTATTTTTCCTCATATTTTCTTTTGAATCCTCAACTAGCTTCATGCTTTTTACCTGTACTATGTACCAAATCAGTAATCTCTGCAGAGAGATCATTAGGCATGTTGGACTGTTCCATGGTTTTAGTTTGAAAACTAGATTAAGGTATCAAAAGCTAGTATATTTGACTGATTTTCTCAAACCATCTGAATTATTCTGTTGTTGTATTGTTAAAAAAGTTTAAGTTATGCACACACAGCGTAATAAAATTACCAGTAGAAGAAAAGACTGCATAATGTCCTCTAATGGTCTCTCATCTACAACATGGGGTTCAGTGACATATATTTCAGAATTCACTAGACTAAATTTTTGTTTTGTATAAGAAAAAATGTGATCCAATATGTGAATAAACTGTGTCAACAAAAAATACTAATACGAGCATATGCACATAAGACTTCCAGTGGAATGAAGCATTATCCTTAAAACTAATGCAAACCAATAAATTGCTAAATGCTTAATAAATTGCTCAATACTGATACAATCCTGACCGCTTTTGGATTATGATGTCAGGAGCTTGTTCTGAGTCATGAAAAGGCAGTGTTGTCATTTAACAGCATATTTTAAAGCAGACATACTACGAATACCAGACTGTTGTTTTGCAATTGTCCTGGCTGCTTAGTTCATGGAGCCATAGAATCAGCTGAGTTAGAAGGGACCCACAAGGATCACTGAGTCCAGCTCCTGGCCCTGCATTTCCAAGAGTCACACCATGTGCCCGAGAGCATTGTCCAAAGGCTTTTTGAGCTCCATCGGGCTCAGTGCTGTGACCACTTCCCTGGGGAGCCTGTTCAGTGCCCAGGCACCCTCTGAGTGAAGAACCTTTTTCTGATACCCAACCTAAACCTCCCCTGACACAGCTTTGTGCCATTTCCTCGAGTCTTGTCTTTCATGACATAGTTCTCTTACTTTCCTTTTTTTCCCACTTAGCCTGCTATGACATGGCAAGGAAACCTCTGCACTTCCATCATACTTCTCCTTTTATTTTGGGCCCGATGTATTTGCTGTCCAGCTGGCAGCAAATGGTTATGAATGGTCCTTTCATGGGGCTTAAGCATTACAGCCTGCTAACAGATGGAGCAGAGTACAGATCAGATATGTCTAAGTTACAAGAAGATCTGGCTAGCTGTGCTCAGCTGAAAAGCTAAATGAATTGAATATATGTTTAGATTCAGAAGTGGAACAAATAGAACAGCAATTCCTGCAATAAAGGAATAAACTTAATTGTTGCATTTGGTAAAGATGTTTGTGGTTTTTTGATGCCTCCCTCAGTGATACAACTTTACATTCCCACAAGTCATGTGCTGTTGCTGAGTTGCCAAAACAAAACTCATTATTTACTTATATCTTTATGAGATGCTGTAAGTGGTTAATCTGGTGTGCAGCCATTTCAAGGATTGAAATGGCAAAGTGTTTCATATCTCTTTTTATAGAGATAAGCATGACAAAGGTGTCCAGAGGGGGAAAAAAATGTCCAGAGAATAGTCAGGAATTGTCCAGAGAAAAGGAAATAAACTACTGGTTTGTTTTAGCATGGAGAAAAAAGGAAATATTTCATCAAGGCCTCTGAATTTTTTCAGGCAAATGCAAAAATTCATTAGGAATATAGGAACAGATTAATTATACCAAAGCAACATGTATACTACACTGCAGTAGAGAGTCCTGAGGCACTGGGAAGAAATTTCACCATTTATTGAACCAGATACTAGTGCTAGTAAGGCAGGATTTTAGTCCCCTACCTCCACTCTGTGCATTGCCTCTCTTGCAGTGAAGATTTTTTTTCTGTCCTACCTGCTTTCACAGCTAAAGAAAGGACTTAAATATGAACTCAGGACTGAAGCTCAAGATGTTTATTAAGGCAAATCATCAGTCTGACCCAGAATGGCAGGTCCTGGCTGGTGAACAAGGACAAGAGAGTCCAGAATGAGATGCTTCAGAGAAAGATTCAGAGTCAGTCAGTAAAAAACATTTCCCAAAGGGAAAGGGAAATACAGGGGTTCCTGTTCTTTCACTGTGCTTGGGGGACAGATTTGGCACTGTTAGTTATGGATTTCAGTAACACAGATTTCACACCTCCACGGAACTCTGCTAGGAGACACCAAGCTGAGGGCTTGCTCTTTCCTAGGTCACTCTTTTTGTACAAAGCCATCTTCTTGCTACACCTGAAAGGTAAGTGTGACAACTTTTATACATAGCTACTCAGCTGCTGAAGGAATACTCAAGCTGTTTTAATCAATAATTTTCTCTATCTCTGGGTAAAAATCAGTTATTTAGCAACCTACATTTTTATATAAAAACTCAAATCTTGTCACAGAAAAGGATTTTTTTAAAATTAGGATTTATGGAAATAGCTTTCTTGAATGGAGTGCAGCAGACTGGAGACATTGTGGAAGAGGAATAAATGTTTTGTTCCATCTGAAATGCTTTGGCATGATTGCATACAGCCTTGCATTTTGCCAGGCTGTTCTCTTAAACTGAGAGTATTTAAATATTACTTTGGGATTATTTGGGTTTTCTTTTATATCAACAATCAATTCAAGCAATAACAAACAATAGGTGTCTTGCAGTCAGAAAATGACAGCTTGTTTCTGCTACAGGCAAACATTAATGTAGATTTTAAAACCTTTATCCTATGGTGTTTTGTTTTTGTTGGTTTTTTTTTTTCAGTGGAATGCTCTTGTTACCCCAAATTCTACCTCACAAGCAGCTAGTATTTTTTATTTGATCTGCAGATATATATCAGAAAACATCACCTTACCTTTTTGAGTTCAAGGATTTTGCACATTGGGAGTGATAAAAAGGGGCATAGCTCCTACCTATTGCTTTAGATTAACAATAGGTAATTTAAATTTCTCAGGGCTTCTTTTTAAAGCCCTGAAAAGTCACTGTTGCCTTGTCTAGTAAACTCAATTTGTCCAGATCTTCTCACATTAAAACGCTATCTTGTGTTTGAATAGTGTCTTTAAAAAGACTTATAGTCTTGATGGAAAATTTTAAAATGTTACTTCTGCATCACCATAATTTAAAGTGAACTGAACTGCTCATCCTAACCCATAGTTTCACTTTTAAAATAGATCAGCCTTCTTTTTGTTTTAATTTCAAAACTGCAAGGTTTAGACGGGTGCCATTTGCAGTGTAAGATGACTCTTCTTCACTAAATGACACCAAGAATTCATGTTCAGCCAGATCTTAGAGCTGCTTTTAGCTATTTTATAGGCCTGATTTTTTTTAGTAGGAGTCACATTCTTTATTCCCCCATGAATGATTTTGCATTTAACTATGTTATTCTACTCAGATAAACAGTCTAGAAAGTAAGCCAGATTTATCAGTAATTGTTTTAATTTTCTTTATAAAAAGAAATTTACTTAAGTTTTCAAGTTATGTAATCTGGTACAGATGTTCTGATGCAGCTACAGGTGAATCCATCTTGTAGATTCTTTGTAGCAATAATTAGCCAAGTATGACTGACCACACTTGAGAGAATAAGAAAACAAAGGAAAAACAGATGAAGGCTGAGCTGCTGCTTCCCTTCTGTGGTGAGAAGATGTTCACAAACAAAAAAAAGCTGGTGATGGTCTCTGGCTTTTTTTCCCCCCCATATCTGCTGCTATTGGCTTCACTCTTGATGCACCATTCAAAGGTACAAGAGCTTAGAGAGCGGCTTTGATAGAAAGTCAGGATTTACACTGTGTAGTAACACACAGTGTAGGTTGCATGCTCCTAGTGATAATCTTGTCTCTCCTTTCCTTTTCAGCTTTCCTGTATTGCAGCCCTTAGTTCTGCCTCTAATTTAAATTAGATTAAAACAAGAACAGCCCACACTTATAAAAGAGCAGAAAAATATGGCTGGGAAAACTGTTTTTATTAGAAGTTTAAAGAGTTTGGGCTACATTAAGATATAGCTGTGGTCAGGAATTTTGCATATTTTAGTGCTGGATTTGCACCACTGGAAAATAAAATGCCTTGGCCTGCAAGGTTGGCAGATGTGAGAACTTCCTAGTGCCTCTGAACTCCACCACAGCTCTGGAAAATTAGTGTGGTGGTTCAGTGCTGGCAATTTGCCATGGCAATTACTCAGACACATATGAAGACCTGAGTTCATTCAAGCCTTGGTGTCTCTGTTGAGGCTAACACTGCAAGTACCAGCCTTGGTGGGCTTTGTGGCATCACTTGTTCACAAGCAGTTAGAAAGGAGTGTGTCTCTGTTCTGTGCTGAATTATTGGTTATAATTTTGCTTCTCCACTAGAAACCCTGCAAACCATCTTACCTGTCTTGTAGAAGCATTCGCATTAGCAGTATTTAACTATGGCCACCTTAAAATCCATAATATTTATTATTTGGACTATTAGAATATTTATACATAGAAAAGTTGCTTACATGGTATTTTTAAAATTAATTACTACTTTAAATAATAAACATAAAAGGGATAGAATAGAAGAAAATGGAAATGCCACAACAATTACACATTTATTTTGTAAACCAAATCTTGAGTAGTTGACTGCTTATTACTAGGTACAAACTAAAGTGTTAAGCCCAGACTTTCACAGAAAATGTTATAGCTTTACTTTCACAGGTTCTTGCAAAGCTGCCAAGCTACTAGTACTAAGTCTGGTCTGAAGAAAGCTGATGGTAGTGACTGTGCAGCTCATTTCAGCTGTTTTAAAATCATCATCTTAATTTTCCTGTGGGATTATAGAAAATTTAAATACTTACAATTTAAGCTCTTAATAAGGTATGATCTTGGAAAAATGTTGTAGAAACTGCTTCCCTAAGTGGACCATTATTTTTCTGTTTTGTCTTTCTATCTTCAACCAAATAGGTGGCCTTTTTTTCATTCTGAAAGCCCATAAAAATCTGTTAAGAGATAAGACAGGGCTGGAATCTTCTCTCTGCTAAATCAATGTGGTGATGTCATTGACACTTCATGGTCAGTCCTGGGAAAGACACTTTTTGGGCAGGATTTCCACCCAGATAAGCAAATAATATTCCCGTAATTCTGGATTTCATGCATTAAGAAGGAGAAGGAGTTTGGTGTCTAAGATACAAATTTACTTAAGTTTTCAAGTTATGTAATCTGGTACAGATGTTCTGATGCAGCTACAGGTGAAATTACAGTTTCAGTAATGTCATTTTACTACAGTTCAGTATGACAGCACTGAACAGTATATTTTCATTAGGAAGAAATCCTATTCTCTGTAATGTCCCAGGCCTCTGTCCTAATTTTTGTTTGTTTACACAAGTGCCCAGTGCAAGTAAACTGAATAAAAAGAGAAGTTAGTTGCAGCTCCTGAAAACAGAAGTATCCCAAGGAACACTCATGACTAATTTACTTAGAAATCTTCCCTAATAAGATTGCCAGGGATAATATGTGATTACAATTTAAGGACAGGATTTCATTAAATTGCCTTTAAAGAACACCAATAAAAGCCTTGGTGATGTTATCCTAGAGAATATTGAACTTTTTTTTTTCCTAGGTAGATTTTATTACGCAAGGTCCATCCTTGTGAGTGCTAGCTACAAATGAAATTGGAATCCACGTAAAAACTAGCTTTTGTGGTTTGGGCAAGATATCAGGAAATCCTTCACTCCTTAGAGAATATCTTTGAGTCTTCCAGCAGATTCAGAGAATTCTTTTAGACAGCTTGCCAGACTGTCAGGATGATGGCTGCTATCTCAGATCTCAGTTAGCACATTTGGGTCTTCAGTGAAGATTCCCAAGGCTTGTTACATCAGCCTTGGCACAGCACACCAAGGAAGCATGCACAGGATCATGACTTACATGAACACATTTCTCTCTTGGGCCCTGAGTAAAACCTCTGGCAATCAGGCAGAAAACCCATACTTCCCTTTTGTCTTGTAAATTTGAGAGTCAATTAGTTAAATATCTCTATAGAATACATGAATTTTCAGCTGGAGGCAGAAAGGAAATTTCCACTGAAAATGGTATTCCTTTATTACATGTATTTTCTTTTAAAATATTTTGAAATATTGTGAAATATTTGATATTTATATGAGTTAAAGCTTTTGTGTCTGTAGTAATTACATGTATTTATTTCTAAGATTAATATATTTCTTACGCCTGACTTCTGTAGTCCACATGACTCTTTATTGTGTGACACTGGTGACCCTGTACCTAAACAAGTGATCCAAAATCGTCGCCAAAGTGTTGTGTCAAATCCATCCTTTGGTGTATGTTGTGTTACATACATCAAAGGATGGATGTAAGAAAAAAACAGCATTTATGGTCCCATGGGGACTGGCTTCCTAAGGGTGTTAACAGACCTTTTGCCAAGCAACCATCATGAAGTGTCTGAATATGGCAACAATTCACAATTATTTTGAAGGAAATGTTTGGAAAAATGGAAGGAAGGGTTTTTTGAGGTGGTTTAAATAGAATGCAATTTTGGGAGGAGAAAAATGGCCACTGAGCATTGAGCTACTCTATTAAATTCTTCAAAGTGTGGAATAATCCCTGAAGTAAACTGAGGGAATGAATTTCTTCAGTCCTTGGTACAATTTACGCAAAAGTGAGTGCAGGATGCACAAAAATAAATATATATTAAATTTTTAATTTTCAAGATTTGTAGCATATCTAAATACATCATGCCTGCTTTTACTTATATGCTGATCTGAAAGTTCATCATCATCATCTAGAAAGTTCTATTCCTTATGAAAGGAATACCACCATGTAAGAACTATCTGCACTATTTAAAAAGGGTTTTTTTAAGTGATAAGTTGCAATTACTGTGTTAATAGATTGTATACTCATTTGATAATGATTTTAACATGATGTCATAGTTTCACCCCATCCAGCAATCAAGCCCCATGCAGCCTCTTAAGTCCCCACCAATGGGTTTGGGGAGAGAATCAGAAGGGTAAAAGCTAGGGAAAAAAGCTAGAACACTTATGGGTTGAGATAAAGACAGTTTAATAGGGACAGAAAGGCAAAACAAAGAATTAATTCAGTGCTTCCCAAGTTTAGGCAGGTGTTTAGCCATCTCCAGGAGAGCAGGGCCCCATCACACACGACGAAGACTCGGGAAGACAAAGATTGCCTCTTCTTCCTTCCTCCCCCCACTTCATATTCTGAGCATGATGTTGTATGCTCTGGTCAATCTGGATCACCTGTCCTGGCTGCGTCTCCTCCCAACCCCCCATGCACCCCCAGCCTCCTCACCAGCGTGGCAGTACAAAAAGCAGAAAAGGCTTTGGCTCTGTGTAACCCCTGTTCAGCAATAACAAAAACATCTCTGGATTATCAACCCTGTGTTCAGCACAAATCCAAAACACAGCCCCATACCAGCCACTGGGAAGAAAATAAATTCCACTCCAGCCAAAACCAGTGGTTAGGAGTCTTGTTCCTAGTATCTGATATTAATAGGTATTTTTAACATGTTTATCCATATTTTAGTTGTTTTTCAGTAACTGGGGTTTCTATTTTCTATTACAATTCTGTTTCTCTGACCTGAACGGCAACAGAGACCTGTGTACTGAGAAGTGGAAATGAACCGTTTGGGAGTACTCTACAGTCTGCACAATATATCCTTTTTAAAATGTGTTTTATATACATGATTGAACGAAAATAAAATGGTTTTTTACAAAGTAAAAGTCAGAGGTAGAATTAGCTGCCCAAACTAGAATAAGAAAGCAAGAAAATGGGTTTCAACTCTACTAGTCAAGCTGTGAGTTAGCCAAAATAGTTAAATAGAATTTAGGAGGGAGTTTTGCTCTTAAAGGCATTGGAGAGGACACTTGGCTAATGGAGCTGCTCACCTTCCTTTCTCCAGACTTATTGGATTCTACATTGATACTATTTGACATCTTGATCATCAAAAATATTCTGGATCAAGGCAGACAGAGGGAAAAGCATCTCTTAACTATTGTTTGACTGGATTTGGAACAATTAATTGAAGGCAGGATGGCCTTGAAGATAAGAAACAGACTGGTTTCGTTCTTGGGTTAGTTTTTGGCATGCTCAGGCAATTAATTTAAGATCCAAATATTTAAGTCTCCCATCTGTAAGAAAGACATAATAATGCAAGCCTCTTAAAGCCTTTTAAAATCTCTGAAGCTCACTGGTGGCCTGTTGTGTCTCAGAGAAAGCTTACTCTTGTTCCTTCTTATGTGTTATTTCCTTTACTTGTTTATTTTTCACTTGGTGATCTTTGCCCTTATTTTGAATAGAAGTTTCGTTGATCAAAGGAAGACAAATCTGCCATGTACAACACCTCCACGATCTTTTAGCCAGAGGGGGAAGCTGAGTCTTAGATGATCTGATTATGACAGAAATTTTCCAGGTCTGGGAGTGTCTGATAATGGCCTTGCAGTGCCTGTCATTTCCTACCAGCTGGTCTGTAGTGGAGATTTAGAGTTCCCTGTCCTTTCTTCCTTCCCCTCATGTAGATGGAGTTAAGCATGTGAAGAGTTAGTGAGACCATACTTGTGCATATCTAATTCCTGTCAGATAGCCTGTGCCCTTAAAAATAAATCCTCAAATCACTTGAACATCAGATTACCCATCTGAAACTAAACTGAAGGAAAAATGCCAGTTAATATCATTTGAAAACAATCACAGAGCATTCCAGAATTTCACTGACTCCCAGTGAACTTGAAATCATCATCAGACAATGCATAGACAAAAATATTGTCTCTGCTAGCAGATAGAATCAAGTTTTTATCAGTTTAATATTCTGAGAGGTTTGATGAGTCCAAAATTCCGTCTTTCATCAGAATGTCTGATTTTTTCAGACAACCTTCATCCTAAATTCATCTGGAAAATATTGTCTTCACACCTGTAGGCATATTTACCTTCCTTAAATTTTCCCAGGCAAGCATGGAATCAGACAAGACATGCCTCTACTTTCTCAAAACACTGGAGTTTCTGCAGCGATGCAATGTTCAATCATCCTCAATAACAAGTTTTTTCTTCAAGTTGTTCATCAAGACTTCTTGATAAAGGTGTAAAGATGTCCCTTTCATAAATGTGCTTGATGAAGGCTGAGAGGTGGGCTAATTTCACAGCTGAATTCACATTCTTCTGACTGAAGATAGGTATATCTTTATAGCATGAATTAGATTTTAATTCCCTTCCTCCAAAAGGAATTAGAAGTTTAATTCGAGATTTCCCTGTAAAAAGTTGAGCATAGGTAGAATTAAGCATAGTATTTCTTAGATATACCCTTACTCTCTGTTAGTCTTTGGATTCCTTATCTAGTTTCCATGGATGTTTTTACTAAAAGATTTATATGATAATCCCCAGTGATCTTGTTACCCTGTGGCAAATTTTCTGAATGACCATTAATTTCTTGATTGCTTGATAACATAAAAGGTAAAATTTTATTTATATATACTCCTAGTATGAAGAACCATCTTTTGTACTTATCTAGATGCTGTTGACAGAAATTGCTATGTACAATGGTAGACAATCAATATAGTATTTCTCCAGTGAGTAGAAATCTCTCTGAAGATAGCTACGTTATGAGAAATACAACTAAAATTATGGCCAGAGAAACATGTGATGTTGGATATTAAACTTAACATAATGCACAATGACAGTTAAGAAACTAAAAATGGGCTATATGATAAAAGAATATGCTTAACAGTGAGCAATCTACACTAACCCAAGGGGACATTTTCCTTCATGTACCTGGGAAAAGGCATGCTAGTGCTAATTTTCAACTACTTGATAATACTTAATGTAAAAGTTTACTGAAACTTATTTTTTTTAGTGCATTGACAGTAATTTGATGGCTTATAAAGCATCAGAGGAGCAATGTAGCAAAGCAGTTTTGCCAATATAGCTCATTATGCTTGAAAGGCTGAGAACTAGGTGGTGCCTAATATTAAATGTTCATGGAATGAAGACAGAGAAAATGCACAGACTTAAGAACAGTTTTATCTGAAGGCTAGGCTGTTCTACATGCAAGAACAGATGACTGTAGGCCAGGGCAGTGATGCAGACATGCTGTTGACTCCAAAGGATCAGGATGATGAAGCTCTGTATGACAGTAAATGAAACAATGCCAGGCTTCATACCTGTGAGTGAGCTAGAAAGAACTTGCACATTTCCATCTTATTCCAACTAACACTTTCCAAAAAGTTAACACAAACTGGCCAATCAGTTTTAAAGAGTGGCAATTTTTAGATATCTAAAAACCAGTGGACTAGGTGATGCCTGGGATAACTGACAATTATGTGAGCTGCTTGAAGACTACAGTTCCATGTAATTTATACATTAGCTGACAATCCCTGTTTAGATCCAGCCCTGCTGTCACTTCTCTGATGCACCCTTCAGTTTGCCTTCTCCTCTGCATTGTCACCTTGGTTGCTTGCTCTTTTTCCCTTCCTTGTATCCTTAACTACTCATCTTAATTCTTCTACTCCCATTAGGTTTTCATCCAGGTTTGCTCATCTCACTCCCACTTTGACTCCAGATTGGGCTTAGTTGGAAAAATCAAGTATGTCATCAAGCCTCAGCAGAGCAATTTTGAGTCTAACATAAGAAGACATTGCCTATAAACCTGATATCTGGAATTATATCCATGATGTAAGGATGACAAATGGCTTACTAAATAATAGACTTCTTAAATGCATTATCATTTCAATTAAATGTTCTGTAGCATTTCTGAAAAGGCAATAAGAAGTGAACTGTAGTGCAATTCTCTGCTGAGCTTCACAGACAGGCCTAATTCTAGGTCTGTGTAAGATGCTGAAAAAACTAGTTGGCACGTGATATCATCACCAGACGCTAGAGTCATCACCAGAGATATAATTTGATGTATTTCTTGTGGTTAGTGGGCCACATTATTCCCCTTTGTATAAAAGCAATGATACATCTGTTAGGAATTGCACTAGGCCTTTGGGATTTTCAAATGCAGCTATGTAGTTTTGCAGATGTAGCTCATTGTAAATTGTTAGATAATGAAGATTTAGATTTGGGGGGGGTGAAAGGAGAAGAATGTATTCCATATTTCATTTTTTTAGTCTTATAACTAAATGTCCTTGTATTCCAGCTCACTTAGCAGAGGAGAGGCTTGAAAAAGAAACATTTTATTTGGTTTATTTTTTTTCAAGAAGTGTCAAGTTCTCTCACACTGATCTCTTTACACAGCACTTTGCCATGTAAATGTCATAATTGATATTTCAAAGATGAGATGAACTGACTGTGGTATAAAGAGTTGGTCTTACACAATGGCCAGCACACAAGAACAATGCAGGAATTTTGTTAGTGATGCATAAATATTTTTTACAAAATCAATTTTAATTTTAAATTAAAATTTTACCATTTTAATCGTTGCCATTCGATCTCTTAAATGCAGAGACAAAAGATAACTTCAGTTAAACTTGATATTCTCTTGGCAATAGATGCAGATTGTTTTCTTTGAAATTTTAGAGTTCCAGTGAAATAAAAAAAAAAAAATTCAATGAAATATATAGATCTGAAACCTAGTTTGGAAATTCCAGTCTATATGCCTTGCAGCTTAGCTGTAACATGTAAAGGAGTTAGTCTACATTCTACAGGGTTGTAAAGCCTGCAAGCACAGCCAGACAGAGAGTTCTTTCTTTTAGAATACTATCTACCCGAACATTATTTTTAGGCCAGCAGCTTAGGATGTCCGGTGAGGCAACTGGTCTTTACGTGTGCTGCTGAAATGTGTATATCTGGGACAAAACCTCTTGTCTCTGACAAGTGTTTCTTGCTGTATATACTATGTCCTCCCTATTCACAGTAGTAGTTAAGAAACACCTCATTTACCTAACACTGATGACATTTCATGACAATTTGTGAAAATAATTCAGGCAAAACCTTGTATATCTGAATGTGGGAAAATTCTGGTCAACCTATGAAGACATTTTAAAACACTATGAACACTATGAACACTATGAACACATTTTAAAAGTAAATCCACCTGAGAAATCCTGGATATTAAAGCACCACGACAGAGTTGCTTTAAAGGCTTATCTCTCCTGTCAATATCCAGATTCTGTGGATTGGTCTGTAACAGCCACGGCCTCTGCATACAGGAAGATTCATTATGCACTGTCTTTAAGAACCAATGCCTACTTTAAAGAAGCTCCATCTTTGAGCCAGCTTGGGAATTTCTTGTTATGGATGCCACCACCTCTGAGGCCACGAGACTATATATGAGCAGAGCAGCAGATGGAGCCTTGCAGCTTAGCAGGGTCTCCTCACATACTCCTGACCCCTCCCTGAGGCTTTGCTCCAGCTACAAAGTCACAGTTGGCAGATGACATCCAACCATTCAGTGTGCTCCTCGGCCCAGGGCTGTGCACGCAAAGTTCCTCTTTTCAGCCTAAAGATAGACAGGCCCCTGTCTCTCAAAGAAGGGAGTGGGGATTACGAAGGATTTGGCCACATTTCATTATATTGAGGGCAAGCAAAGGAGGACCAGCAAATGTTGTGGCTGGTGATATTTGTATATGTGAAATAGTTTGCTGGTAATTTCAAGGGCATTTCCAACAAGCTGAACATCACTCAGATGGAGTGATGTTGGAGAAGTCCATTCTTTGGGCTGCCATTTGACCTTTGCCACTTTTTCTTTTTTCAAAGATCTTTTGCTCTCAAAAGTGTAAACTTAAGTGTGTCTTTTCCCCAGTAAAATAATTTAAGAACTTAAAACAACCTTATGAATTTCTTCTAACTCCTGCTAAAACTGCCTGGTTTACACTGAATTGCACACAGATTTGAGGCCTTCTCTCTTCAGTTTCAGGTTTACAGGACAGGTCTGAAAAGTGCATTCACAAATCCTTAATGTACCCCCAAATCAGGACGCTAGGCAAGCTACTGTGTGTTGATTTTAAGACTTGCAAGCCTCCTGACATTTTTATGTCTTTGACAGAAAGCAGCAATTATACGTTTACTATTTGTTTTGCAGCTGAAAAAAATCAGAAATATTTTCTCTTTTATTAACCAGACCAGTTTGTGGACACCAGGGAGTCCTTATAAACCAACTTTTTTCAATATTTTACTTTCTTCCAGGTGGCTGAGGAAAATAATGCATCTGTTCCAAATCTCAGCAGACCCACACATTACAGACGTTACCGGAGCCCTAAAACAAACATGTTGTGTAAGGCTGGAAATATTTCAAGAGTTCCCACAATTATGAATTCTTCTGACATTCACTTCAGAAACGTAACAGCTTGGAACAAATTATATTTCTAAACTAGCTAGCTACACCTACATTTTCCTCAGTGTGTAGCAGGGGTAAGAAGGCAGAAGGGTAGACAGATGGGTTGAACAGTGTCTTGTACTGAGCCAAAAAGGGGCAGAGGACAATCTCAGCAACCCAAGGTCTATGACTGGGAATGAGATAATAAGTTACCAGTCCCAGGTTTTACTCTTCTCTGGTGGTTTGAGCTGTAGTATCCATTGATTTAAGTTGACAATGATACATGAGGAGAGAGCCACCTCTCAGTAACTCAAAGCAGATCCCTTCTGCCAGAATTAACTCCTTTGCTTACTTTATTGAAGCTATTTATACATGGTTTCATCAGGAAAATCCTCCTTGTGACACACGTCACAGTTTCAAGGCATTTCTAGGATATCTTTATGACCCCATGGATATTTTAGTTTGTCTCTATTTGGGACAAAGCCAATACCATTTATGTTTTCTGTGACAGGGCATTTTAAAAAGTTTTTTTTTTTTTTTTTCTTTTTAAATACTTTTCAACAATATTTTATACCCATTTAAACAACAAAAAATGTTCACCATAACTATTCCAGGCCATATGGCAGCCTCATTTTCACAAGTTAGTTTTTCTTAATTGTTCATCTTTATAGATGGTAAAATGAAAACATTTTTATCTCTTCAGAAGCACTTATACTTTTTACTGCCTTTCTGTTATTTTGAGACATAATATAGTAAAAACAATTGTGCAAAAATTCGTGTTGCATTAACTTAGTATTATTTAAAAATGTCACCCCTTGTCAAAGACCCAGAAAAATACCATTGCTTGCCAGTATAATTTAAAAAAACCTGGGTTTAAGTAGTCTAAATAATGCATTTCTGAGCAGGAGGAAAATTTATCTTGAGGAATAGGACCTGAGGGAAATGCAAGATGCATGAAAAAACCAAAGAAAACGGGAGAAAGAAAGACAAGCAGAGATTTTACTCTGTACAAAGGCTTAAGTTGTTGATACAACCAGGGCATTTTTATGACTTCTTTTTAAAGAAGTCATATTTAATGCCTTAAATTATTTTAATTCCCATAGCTTGAACTGATGCCAGCCTCTATTTAGACTGTTGCTTGTTTTTTGACTTATGCATTTTTCCAATTTCTGCTTTAATGTAACCTCTTTTTGGTATTTTTATATTTATTTTTCCTTATTTATATTGTTTGTTACTTCCCCTCCAATTTTTTGCCATGAAGTGTATGGCAGGGAAGAGCTTCTGCCTTTGTACAAATCCCTTAAGGCTCTTCCCTAGCACATGCAGGAGTAAAAAACAGCTCTGCACTTGGATATCTGAACTGGATGCCCAGCCCAGGATGTTATCAATATTTGCCATCCTCATAATGTCTGACAGTGAGCTCTGATAATCCAGAGATCTTGTTCTTTCTCTTCTTTTGTCATGCTCTACCAACAGCTTGTTGGAAGTGATAAAATCTAGTGTGACTGGAGAAAACGTACAACTTTGTAAACGCAGCACTTTTTTACTATTTGATTAATGATGCATTCATGTGGTTGAAGCGACACTATTCTTTTCCCCAGGACTCTGGGGCACTAGGCACTTTCACCGATTTTTTGAGGTACACAGACAGACCTCATGCTGTTAGGGGTGTTTGAAGCAAGAGATGGGTCTTGATAAAGAGGAAAGGAGACAAGAGGGTGAGTGCATATGTTCTTGCTTTGGAGTTTTGTCCAACCTGGATCTTGTATCCATCTTCTTCCTGCTGCTGCTAACATCCTTCTACCATGGCCATCACTTTTCTGAGACATGTGTTTTTCAAAGAGAGAGAAGGGGTGTTGGAAAGTAAATAAATGCAGAAAAAACGCATGAGGGGTTTAGGTTCCCTGCATCAAGAGAAGACAGGCAGCAATAATGGTAATAATTTCTGCTTTATGAGATATAAGAGATGAAAAATATAATTTCTAGATTTGGAAAGTAAATTGGTACATGCTATTAATATGCCCTAAAGGTAAATTTCTTTACCAGATGAACATGTATGAATTTGAGGATTACAGAGACATGTGAGGATGATTTGTCTTTTATTAGCCACTAATGGTAATTACTACAGTGGAGGCCAGTAATGCATGATGTATACTGGGACTGCTGTATTAACTGTATTCTGTTTGTGGTTCACTGATAGATCATGTTTGGGATGGGCCAGACCTAGTGCAAGTGTACACTTCACCTCTGAGAGGTCAGTCTGTGCATCACATCCAGTGGGCCCCATGTGTCCTGGAACCCTGTCCAGATTGTTACACATATGGAATTATACACATAACTGTATAATACACCAATTATACAGTTAATTTGGAATTCCAAATTAGCTGTATAATTAACAGTGTTTCCTAGATCAGAGACACAACATAAAGGGTCCCTTTCAGTGGCAGTCATTTTTCCGGTGTGAAACCCAAAAGAACTCTTCAAGCTTTAGAGTGAGATGCAAGAAAATGCTTTTAAGCAATCATTTGATGGAAAACACTATTTTGCTAATTTGAGCATTGTGGGATGCTCAGTTAGCGATTTAGACAATGACTAAAATCAGTTGTGGCTATGTTCACTGTTACAGTTATTAATATAGTTGTATTCTAGTGATATTTTTATATGTTTTGGTGCATAGATATGTATTTTTGGAAAGTGTATTAAACATACATGGTTTTAAATATTTGGTAGAGATTTGATATTCACATGTAAAATCATGTTATGAACTTCAATTACTGTGCCAGGTGTTCGTCTTCCCCAGCTACTTCCTCCAATTCTCTGTTGCAAATTCATGCTCCAGATCCTCTTCCTTTCCCTTGTGTTCCTCAGGAACATTTCCTTCCTGCTCTCTGAGATCTCTACAGCAAAAAAATGGTTACGTATCTTCAGTATACCAAGCTGATCTCGCATACATTCAACATTATGAAAAATTAATATTTTTCTCTATGAAAATTCACATGAGATTATGATGTGACAAGAAACTCAGCTTAGTGTGTTCTGGTGGGAATGCTGCAGATATCTTATGCAGGTGTTAATAGGTACTTCTGCCCTGGAGTAAGGAAACCCTACTTATGCCTGGCAGTGGCTTGGATGTATCTCTAAAGATGACTGATGTTGGGTGCTGAGCAAAATGAGCTGTGGGACTTTGTTCAGAGGATATCCAGTAAGAAACCCTGAAAGAGGAGAGATTAGTTTATGGAAGCCTTGGGAGTAGCAGGGAAATAATAATTACAGGCTGAAAATTACCTCTGTACCTCAAGCCCGATCATAAAACCACAGAGCCTTGTGCCAGCTCTGTATTTTTCATCCCCTTTGTGAATCTTGGATCTTTGTTTGCAAAGACATACTGCAAGTTTTAATGCCAGTGTACATTATTTCTAGGAGGCTGCAAATATCATGCCTTTTTCTTGCTCTAGTCAGAAATGGTCTGTTTTTCTCATAGCATTTCTTTTCCACTTGTCCTCAGAGCAACTGATTGTTCCTTTGGTTACCATAGTGACTAGAAAGACATTCAGCATATTCATACACAATATTTTTAGAGGCTGCCTTAAGCCTGCACAGTTCCAGTAGCTCAACACCGTGCTATCTATATTTATGTAAAACTTTATCTCCTCTCTTAAGGAAATGTGCATTATGAACTCTGGACAAGCTCACAAGAGGTAACAAGTAGCACTAGCCGTATCATTAGCTCATTTTTTTCCATTTCTTCATTCTGTCTTTTAAAAGAAACTTAAAATAAAAATGGGGGGGGGGG
>VXAX01003859.1:122044-148485 GCA_013399835.1 Leptocoma aspasia
GGGGGGGAGGGAAGTCAATTCAACCCCTTTTAAAACCTCTGTGTCCAAAAGCAGAGATCACCCTTAAGCCAACAGAATTATAATTACTTTTGTCTTACTCTCTTAGACCTAAATGACATACAGATGTAATCAAGACTAGAGAAAGTTAACACAAAGGCCATTTCATTTGTGTTCTGGGAGTAATAGAACAAGAATCATTCCATGTTATTATTCATTATATCAAAGCTGCATTATGCAGGAATGTTGTATTTATGTTCTAAACTTGGATTTCCCTCAGCAAAGAGCTTTAGGTCCAAGCTTTGGTGATTAAATTAAATAATGAAAGTCTGACTAAGTACTTCAATGAAAAAAAATTAAAAATACTCGACCAATTGTTCAGTTTTATTTCTGCCTTATTTTACTGAAAAAAATAGTTTTTAAAGGAGTACCCTGGTGGAATATTTTCCTGTTTATTTTTTCAGAGCATCTAATCATTTACACGTCAAGTGATTTTGGATGTTTTGGTGCTACAGCAGAGATGCAAGGCACTTGAAACTGTCCTCTGCTTGGCCTGCAAAATTTCAGGGATCTAAAACCACTCAGCAGTTTAGAGATCCTTGCCCTATCTTTAAAACAATGCCCTCTTTAAGTGGAAGCTCATTGTAAAATTGTTCTGTGGCTGAACCAGTAAATCCTCTATCCCTAACACTGAGATATTTTCTTAAATGTTTTCCCTACATTTGCTGGGCTTTGGCATTGTAAGAAATGGTGTCCTTAGTCTTTTTGGAAATAAAGGGAAATGGAAAAAGCTCTGGAAAATTCCAGTTAAAATTTGCCCCTTTCTCTTACGTGAATAACTATGTCTCAAACATTCACAAAAGCTGACCTTCCTTGGGCTTTGTAAAGGTGACCCTGTTTTACTTCTACTGGGAAGGCCCTTAAAGGCTGCTTGTCAGATGATCTGGCCAAGAGAGAAGAAATAAGGTTTCATTTCTGGGTATGGGTCAGAAAACTACAGTAGACCCATCAGAAATCTCCTATTTACAGAAAATTTCCCCTAAGAAAGAAACATTTTATTAGAGCCACTTACAAAAGACATATGGCTGTCTAAAATGCACTGAACATCCAGCTTTCCCCATGCCATCTCCAGGTTAACAAATTTTAGCTCTGTCCTGCAGAGTTATTCTATACCCCAGCTACCACAGATTTTCCAGTTTCTCTTCTCCATTTTAATCTTATAGTACCATTTGCCTCTGGATTGGAATATGCAGCAAGTGTTTGTGTGAAAAACACTCAGCGGGAACCAAGTTGTGTGTTTAATCTGATAAAGCCTCACATCCCTGACTCCCTGAGCTGTTCATGCTATGAGGTTACGTGAGAATTCATGCATACTTGGATGTGATGGGCTTCTAAAAATAACGAACTCCAATGTACATACACACTGACAGCAGAAATGCCAGACATTCCTCGCTGCTCCAGGCTTTTCTACTGAATCTGTGTGCATACAAAAAAAAAAACTGTTTGAGGAATGAAACCACCTCCCATTAAGGCAGAACTCTAAGAATTGATTTAGCATTTTCTTTGCTAATTGTCCATAGATTCTTTGTTTCAAGTAATTGGCAGCTGTAGCCCAAAGTACTGTAGGTCTCCTCCTGCCCTTGGCTATTCTGTCAATTTGACTAACTGTGAAAAAAATCAAAGGGAGGGCTGCAGTCAAAGGAAATTTGTTATTGAAACAAAAGTGGATCTGCTTCCCTGCCAGACTTTCCATGGACAAAAGGGTATTTGTTTTACCCTTGGTACCCACTGTGGCATGGCTTTCATTAGAAAGTTAGTGGGCCAAGGTTACAGCTGTACAGGATTGCTAGCCAACTTTTGCAGCCAAATGGTCTAAAGCAATCCATGAGAGCACAGCTGTCTCATAGTACAATGAGGTGAGGAGCACATGATGAATAGCTAAGTCTGTGTCTGTGGGGGAAGTGGGGAAGGGGACAGATCACCAAGGATATTGCAGAATGCAAGTAATACAAATTATTCAGAGCATTTGCTGTCAGTGAAATGAGCTATGTATCTGATAGTGCCTGAAAGAACAGATGGATTGAAACTAGTATGTCACATCCAGCTCGTCTAAGCTCTGGCCAAGAAGGGCGGGGAAACATTTGAATTCCCAGCTTCAACATAATTTCTTTGCTTATGGTTTCCAGTAAAATCCCAAAGCTGGAAGAGCCTGTTTCCCATTTCAGATGCAGCCAAGATTTTCACAAAACAACAATTCTCAGGAGATTTAATGAGATTTTTTCCAAAACCACATAACTATTAGAAAAGATTTTGGCACGGTTGGTTCTGCCATCAACCCAAGATGTAATTTTGGTAAACTCCAAGCATAAGCCAAGACCAAAAATCTTTCTTTCAGCCCATATTTACTAAAATATATATATAATATATTTTGCTGTTGGTAGAAATGTCTGTATTTTAATTCAATAGTAGTGAACAAATCATTGTATTTATTGAATTTTCTCCATCTTCCTTTGGACTTTAAAATGCTGTGTAGCATCAATTGTTTCTAAGAGCACCTACCCTTAAAATCAGTCCGATGTGTGTTAAATCACAAACATGTCATTTTTTGTTCCTTTGAAACTTTCCAGAACCATGAGAGAACTGATACACCTTGCTAATCCTGCTGGCCTTCCACACCCCTTCCTGTAGGGCCAGGACACCATTTAAGCTTGGCCACAGCCTCTCTGTCCGTGTCCAAACTGTTTTGTGTCTCTTTGCAGCTGTTTCCATCTTCTTTGTGCCCCTGATCGGATCCTTGGCATCAGTTGTGGACCCGGATCTGGGGCTGTTGACGGACCCTGCTACCAGCCCATGGTCCTGCCCAATTTGCTCAGCCCTGTAGGACTGCACCCACTTGGTGAAGGCATGACTTGCCCTGGATCACCTTCACTGTCATTGCCCTTAGGAAACAGCTGACCCTTGCTACTCCCTGGCTTCAGATTTTTATCAATGGATTTCTTTTTTTCCACAGCACTATTTAACTATCAGTTGATAATTACACTTGGATTCTGCCATTAAAGAAACAGAAATATGGTCAAATTTTGTCATGAAATTATTTGTGTAGCTTGCCTTTGTTTCTTACGCAGCTCTTTATGTGGTGTAAACACTCTTTGTACAAGTACAAGCTGATGCATAGTATGGGGAAAAAAAAAAGTTTACAAGATTGAACAGTCCTCAGTGTTTGGCAGCAGCTTCATATTTTCTGAGAGCCTTCGGTTGCCAAAAGCCTAGCTCATGAGGGTGAGCTAAACAGTAGTGATGGATGAACTGGCTGCGTGGACCCTGCTCCTGATACACTTCCATGGGAGAAATAAATCATAGTGACCAAACATCTTTAGTACCAATCAGCACCAGAAATGGCTTTGAGCCTTTATGTCCTCCTTGTTCTTTTTGTCACTTTTAAAGTCAGAAAAAATTAAGTCATGCCAAGTTTTCTTTCCTCAGCTCTATCTGGATTACTCAGTCCTAATTCCTTCAACATTTATGGGCCATGTTTTCAAGCCCTTCGGTCATTTCTGTTGCTTGTCTGGACTGACCCACATTCTTCTTGATCTGCACTGCCCAAAAATGGACATGGTGCTCCCCCTGAGATCAGCTACTGACAAGTTACTTCATGTGTTTTGCAAACAGAGCTATTGTTTATCTATCCCAATATGGTATGTTCTGGTTTTTGTAGCAGCCTAACACTGAATAACTTTCAACTCATGGCTCACCATACTTTAGACACTCTTTTCTATAGTACCAGAGACCATAATTATTCAGCCTGTCATTATACAGCTGATCACTCTTATGTACAGAACTTGCAATTCATTCCTGATGAATTGCACTGTATTCTTCCCCAGACAATAATATTGCTCAGTGGTTCTATTGAAAGCCTATTTTTAGAACCAATTTTGTTAGCAGAGGTGGCTAAAGCCACTGTCACTGGTGCCAGATTATCACAGGTAATGTTCGCAGTGCCAGTTCTGTCACTCCACTTCAGAGTAGCCCAGACACTGACAGCACAAAAGACACCTCCACTTAGATGCTTGGGGTTAAACATCTACAGGCATTTTAAGCACTTAAACTTTCACTGCAGGTATTGAAAATATGGTTCAGAGTGACTTACGAATATTTGAGGATTATTTACTTAATTAGCCATCAGTACAGTGATTCCTGAGTGGCATTTGAGATGCCCCAGCCTGGCAGCAGAATGACAGAAGTCATACAGGAATTTGGGGACATCTGGGCCCCACTGGATGGCAGCAGGGTGTCAAAAAGTAGATGCTTTCAAAAGGGCCTTTGAAATGGTACGGGATCCCTCTGATAGATGGAATAAACCCCTGCACAATTAATATACAGTTAATCTCCAGAAGTCACTTCCAACTCTAAGTATTCTGTGATTTTGTGATCGTCAGTGAAAGGAGGCAACTGCCACAAGTTGTAGCAAAAGGAATTCCAGCTGGATATGGGGATAAAAATTTCATTGTGACATTGGTTAAGCACTGGAAGAAAGGCTATGGGATCTTCATCCTTGAAACAGTAGAAACTCAACTCGACAAGGCCTTGAACAGCCTGACCTGGCTTGGCAGCTGGTCAGGGGTTGGACCCTGGGGTTGGACTAGACAGCTTCCAGAGATACCTACCAACCAAACTTTTTTATTCTAAACAGCATGCAATATTACTGTAATTTCTTTACTATTTCATTCACATCACATTTAATTAGGCAATAAAGAGACAGAGAAAAAAGAGAAGGGTAGGAAGTAGTTGAAGCTGTTTGGTTTCTTTAATTGAGAAAAAAACAAAAGTCCATGGCAACAGCTGCCATTTAGTTAATTCAACACCCTTAATTAGAATGAATAGCATTTTTTTATCAAGCCTCTTTACCAAGTTTATAGTGTATTTATTCCTTACATGACACTTCATTACTGTCAGCCATGACCTGACAAACTTGACAGATGGAGAAAGAGCAGCAGTTCCCTGGCGGAACTGGAAACAGAATGTGCTCTTCCAGTGTTCGAAGCTTTAGACAATTTTGCCTGTTTCCTGTTGGGAGAGCTCTTTTTTATACTGCTATTTTAATGGATAGTCAAAACTAAATATGCATGTTCACACTTGGACAAAATATGGCCAGCTTGCTAGGTCATGTTAGAGAGCACTTCACCAGCAAGGATCTCTGCTGATGTAACTTCTAATTTATTTGTTTTAAATGACATTAATGTAATCTGAGTCCCCATGTTCCAGTGAATTCCTGAACAGAGTAAAAGGAAGTCATACATGGACTCTGTTGTTTCTCCCAAGATCCCAGCACAAAATAGAAATGGGAAGAAATAGCAACCATAGGAAAAAGATTTTCTGTTCCATCTGTTTTATTATGACAGCTTGAGCCCCTGAACGTTTTGTCTCCCATTGAGCTACTCCTTTTCCTGTCTTGTTTTCTCTAGCCTGACAGCTAATTTACTGGCTCCCTATTCAGTTCTGCCTTCCTTCAGACTTTTTTCACTGCCTGTTTTATAACATTACTATCCTTTCTGCATTCATTTTTGGGTCATGGTGGTGTGGACTTCTGGCAGGTCATTGTAATTAATCATATGCATGAGTCCAATCTGCTTTGCCTCTCTGAGGAAAACATACAGCGAGATTCCAGTTTTCCTGGAAACTTTTACTGTTTCAGCTTTGGTGTATTCTCCATAAGTTTTGACAGGACAGGATATCTTACTATTTGACTCTGCTTTTTCCTTTGACAGTCAGACAAAGAAACCCAAAAGTCAGGCACTATTGCTTTACTTGCAAAGTTTGTACGATTTATCTGGGTTTATTTTTTCCCCTGTTGGCTGAATAGATTTATTGTAATTGAGTTTCTGACTTGGATGCATAAATCAATTTGTTTCCCACCTTTTCCTATATGCATTCATTTGTACAGTCATACCTGATGAAAGGTGATAAATAAACAATGGGCATGACACTGGCAAATTCACTATATTAGGACTGTAAGTAATTGTAGGAAATGTTTGCAACGAATGCTACTAATGGTGAAAGCAATAAAAGATGTTAATTATTGTCAGAAAACTATGTGTGTATTTCTGTCCAGCAGTTGTTGGAAGCAGATGTTTCATCTTGGTGTAACAGGCTGCTGTGGCAGATACTACCTATGGGGAAGTTCTTTCTCCTTCAGCAGTTGCAACCTGGTTCATACCTAAAACCTGAGGACTTACACATCAAAGAAAAGTTCTGTGAATATTTTCTATTCTCTGAATCATTTTACTATTCATACAAAGGTCCAGTACATTGGAAAACAGCTAAGCTATTTGGCTTCAGTAATGTCATGTTTGAATCTTGTAAAATGTGTTCACTCTTCACAACCCCTAAAACATATGGGAATATCTCTTAACAAAATTCCTGCAGAGATGAAACAAAACAAAGCACAGTGTTTAGAGCAGATAGAAGTTCTGCTAAAATTATGAGCTGGAAAGGAAGGAAGATCTGGATTTTTCAGTTTAGCAGACAGTAAATGAATAGCATTGGAGCAAATATAATGTTGTTAAACAGAAGTAGTAACATCGGTCTCCAAAGGAAATAACTTGTTTTAATCCCCATATCCAACTCCCTCTTACATCAATAATAGCTACAAATGACAATTCACAGTAAAAGAAGTCTGTAGGTGTATTAAGATGACTGCTTCTTGGAAAACTGGAAAAAATATGCACTGTGGATAATTCAAATCTTATTTGTTCTAACAACATTGATCATAGAACCAGTTAATGAGCGCAGACTCCACTAAGCACACATAGAAAAGTCTAAGCATTTGTGGAGGAAAACAGAAAAGAAAAACAGCTGATAAAATTTAGTACTTTGCTGAAGACTGTTTCAGATATTGAACTGTGCTAAATTTGGATGAGATCCATTTCACCTAAAACATCTATAGCAATAAATGAAGTAGTCCTATAAAAGATCCAGTTTACAGTTTAGATGAAGGCATCCTGCTTTAGTGGGATAAAAACATTTATTATTAATGACACAAACTGTTTCATGCCTGTTGCCTCAGTGCCAAAAGTAGTTCATGGGCATTTTTAACTTAGTACTATAGCTGTAGACCTAAGGTCTCTTCCTTCCCAAGTACGAATTTGAATGCCTAAAACTCATCTGTGTTTCAGACAGGAATCTTAACAGTCTTAACTTCAAGATGTCCTGAAATTACGGGCATCAGTATTAACTAGGCACATTCTAACATAGCTTGAGAGTTTCCAAGACTCTTTAACAGATATTTTTCATTCCATTCATCTGCAGAGGGGGGCTGTTCTTGCTTCTGGCTTACTTCTTACTTCTGTGCTCAGAATTTTGCCTTCACAAGAGAATGAAGGCAAGGAGCTTCCATCCAGCTACTCCATATTTGTGTGCTTAAAGGTTCCTCTTGTGAGCAAAACTGAGTAAATAATTAAAATTTCTGCTTTGCTGCTGGAATTCTCTAATCATTACTCTGTTAGGCCAAAGAAAAATAAGCCCACTGTATACATGGTCTTATCAAGAAAAAGCCAGGGATAGGCTGCAGTTCTGTGTAATTTTAAAGACAAATGTAGACTTCTAAATTACCCAGAGCCTGAAGTGGGAGGTGGATTTTATTTATGACACTGGAGCTGCAGAAGGTGCTTCTGCTGGGCAGAATTGCTGTCCCTTTTCTGGTTTACAGCAGCGTCTCCAGCCTCTAAAAAGGCAAATCAGGCGCTGATTTTAGACAGTCATAGCTCATGTTCACAAAGATTATACTTTAAATGTTATTCAAGTAAGCTACCTTGATTTCATTAAATGCTTATTTCATACCTGTGAAATGTGAGACTTCATCTGGTAAAAGTGCTGCCTAGACCATTCTAAGCTTGAAAGACAATATACAAAATTATGGGTTTCAAGTTTTTTTCATGCTGTCCTTTAGAAAAGTGCTAGATTTGTTTTGCAATGCTGGGAACTTAGAAAGCCAGGTGAAAAAAAAAGCAGCAGACATTAAAAAGACTGAGAAAGATTCAAGACCTACTCTGAACTAAACCTATTTATTTTTACAAGGAGCATGTTATACCCAATAAAACTGTCTACAGGAAACTTATATTATCAGGATCACAATATGAAAATTGGACGGAAAACTGGTGTTTATAGTACAAGGGTAATTAAGCCCAAAATGCAGCTTGAAAATAGTCATATAAAGTGACTTTGCTCCAGGAATAATTAAAACTTACAGCCAAAAATGTGAGAGGACATTCATTGGCTCAGAATCTGAGACATTAATTTTGAATGCCTTTATTTGATCTGTCAGAAAAGTCTACATATTTACAAGGCAACTATGCACCTGGGACTATTCTGTGGCACTGAGGCCAAGGGGCAGAGAAGAGAATCCATTATCGTCTTAGACACCAAAGCAGGTTGTACGTCCTTTGAGATCAGTTCCCAGACTGAATTAACATTCAGGCCATACCTGGAAATTGTTTGAAAGAGCACTTGCTGGCCCAGGACAAATGATGCCAGGGAACGTTCTAAGAGTTTAACATATTCGAGTTCCAGTGCCCAGGAATGTTCCCTGGCAGTGCTTGATTTGTTAACACAGAAGTAGCCAAAAGCCTTTTGTTTTAGACATTTAAAATGACACTTGAGACACCACCAGCAAAAGATAATCTCTATAGAAAATTAAAATACTCACTGCAGAAAAAAATACAAAGGAATTGTGGGGGTGATGGATGAGGGGATATAAAAGGCACAATTAAAAATGTAACGTTTTATTGGATAAATCACTGAAAAAATCAATATTGATTAATCTTACTTGATTTTAAAATCCCAAGACAAATAATAGCACTATGTTTTTAAAACTATCATTCTGATGGCATTATGCCTGTCCATTCTGAAGCATTACTGTGATTCCTTCCACATTCAATCAATATTGATCATCTTTTCTAACATCTTCTCTATCATTTGATGGATGTACCATTTCTATGGAATAATAGACCTATGCAACTTTAATCCTTATGTATTGAGGTATTATTTTTCATTGTCCTTATTCTTGTTGTGTTTAAATGTTTTATATTCTCTTCCTTCCAATTTCCCAACTTCTAATTTATATATTTTTAGTATTAGTTTTCTAAATTTTCAAGATATCACTCTAGTTTTATAGCTGCCTTCTTATTTTGTTTACTGGACTTTTTGTTTGTTTGTTTGTTTGTTTGTTTATAGGCTTATTACCTTTTGGACATGAAGCAAAATACCCATAATTGATTTCTAATTGACTTAAGATTTTTCTGCTTAAATTCTTTCTGTTAGCTGACTTGGCTCATAATTCTTTTCAGTTCTGGGAAAAGTCTCCTTTCAAAGCACTAATTATGGATATTACTGCTTTGAACTTTATTGTGCTTAATGTAGCAAGACTGATTAAACTCAGTTTTTGTACTTATACTGTCATTAATTTTTGCTTACACAACAAATTCAACTTTATCTCTCACAATGGGATTTCAATTTCTTGCATATACATTCATATAGAATAAGAGAACTACTGTGTAATCCATGCTGAAATTTCAAGAATGTTTAAGTACTGTCAGTATCACATTCTTGTATTTCATTCATATTGCTTTCACTGTATAAGAGATTTATTTTCCTTAATCATTGGGCTGATGTTTACAGTGCTGCTCATTCTGTTCTATAGAATGAATCAAAGATTTTCAAAAACACAACAAGCAATATTTCCATCTTGTAGTCTGTCTTCTACAACTTTGATTCTTAAAATTTTAAGATTATTTTTGGTCTAAAAAATAATTTCTCAGACAATGATTTCCATATCAATTACATAATACTGAGCTTAAGATTCTACTAATTGATTAGATTAATATCATTGAATGAATTATTTAATTTCATTTAAGAGATATTTATTCCAACTCCAGGTAGGGAAGAAAACAGGATTTAGATCAGAGTTGATGTTCCAGTTGCCATAAGAACAAATTTGGAAAGAGAATTTTTTATTCTGAGGTTATATATTTAGAGAAGTGGAGAAAGTCTGATGAATTATTTGGGCTTCTTTATTATATGGTGTAGAGTTCAGCTATACTTCTATGATTTTGCATTTGTCTTTTTAATTTTCCTACTTCCCAATCTTTTATTTATAAGCACTGCTCTTAAGTGCTATTGATATGAAAATATCCACATATATTTTTTCTGTTCTGTCATCTGTATTCTAAAAGATGTGTGAAAACAGAGATGAAGGAGTTATTTTTTACCTATAAATTAGAGCTGACAATACAGGGAATCTAAATGAAAGCTCATGCACAATCTGATATTTACAATTTTTTTGGCAGCACATTGCAGTAAGTAACAAGAAGGTGAGTGTTACCACATGCATTGTTCATCACCACAGTAACTATTACCTAAGTTCAGATAAAATGGACATTCTCCAATTTATGGTAATGATCACAGGCTCTATGATATTTGAAACTAATTCTAAGGAAGAAATTAAAACCTTATCTGGAGAATTTCTCTGCCAAATGAGGGCAAGTAGGATAAATTTTCAGCAGCCTCCATGACTCAAGCTGAAAGAGAAAAAATTGCATGTCGTTCCTTGGATGAGGAAACAAGGGTTGTGTAGAAAAAAAGAAATAGGTACTATTGTTTCTGTAAGCTCAGCGAAGCAATCCTCGAGAATTATTCTGTTTTAATTGCATTTTTATCTTGATTAAAAATGATACTATCCACAGTTTTGGTTCAATTTTTTTATTCTTTTCCTAGAGGACTAGCAGGATTGCTGCTTGTACAGTGTAAATATCAGATCCTATTCTCTAAATACCAAGATGGTGAAAGAACTTAAAAATCACAGGTGTTGCTGATGGAATATAGCTTGCAGGAAGAGAATATCATAAGCAAATCCAATTTGGAAGTGTTCCATATAGAGGAACAGGAGTAGTATGTGCCAGAAAACAGTGCTGGAGGCATTTTATTTAGATATTTAGAAAAATCAGAGAAACCACCCAAATGAAACTATAAACTAATTGTGATCTATATTCATAGCCAAACCAGGAGAAATTAAGTTAATAGATTTGTTCTTTTAGTCTATAAAGCTGGCTGTGCCCTGGAAAGCCTCAGACTGCGGTCTATAATTCTCTCCCTAATGGCTGCTGAATTGCTAGCTCCCATTCACATATTAATTCTTTGCAAATGTTTTTTGGTGCAAAGACTCAAGATGTTCAGTCTTGAAAAAGGCTCAGGCTTCAAAGCACAGTTTGTCTTTCCCTCTCTCACATATTCCAACCAGATTTCTTTTTTTTTCCATAACAATGGGAAATACCTTTCTCACTGTGAGATTTACTGCTCCTTACAAGCATCTGACAGTTAACCTTGGCAGTCATTTTATTGCAAGAGGATGCAAGAAAAATTTATGAAAGTTCTGGGGCTCTGTTCATCTGGCAGCTGAAGGATTCCAGCAAAGCTTTGCTTGGCCTCAGTCTGAGAGTATGGAAGCTCTAATTGTCCATGTGAATACCTTAAACCAAAGGGAGCCTGAAAGTTGAGGGGCATTTTCCAGTATATCTGCCTGAGATTATATATTGGAGAGTTTATCTGTTCCTGTGACTATTTCACAATATTTTAGTTGTCAAAAATCTATTGTACTCATTTGCATTCATTGAATAATTACACTGTATGGCTATTAATGCATATGAGCAGTTTTCCTTATTCATTATCTTTCTCAAAATTCTAAATCATATAATGTAACAGTATGATTTCCTGTTGAGTCTAGGTATAATTTCAAATGATTTGCAAAAACTTTACAAACTGATGCACACTGATATTATTGGGAGTATTTCCATTCCATAATAGGCTGTAAATCAGACACATTCTGGTAAATATAACATTTTCAAGAAATATTTTTGAAAATTTTTAAGAACATACAAACCAATCTCAAAGCTGGAAGAATTATAATGTGTGGCAATAAGCTTTGTAATATCATAAATACACAAAAGGTGTAGAGAATCCCCAGGTAAAGCTCCATAATAGTTTTAAAGCTCTCCTAGTTCCTAATTTGACTTTGTCTAATGTGAACCTTAGCAGAACCCTCATTGGATGCCATGTGGTTTTGCTTGTGCAAACAGCTGCATTCAGGAATGTTACACTTGTGTGAAGTGGTGGCTTTCCCATCCCTGTGATGTATCCGATCCAATGACAGGAGAATAAGCTGAAAAATTAACTTCTGTGTTCTTGGACATGAGGACTGGAGAACTAAAGGGCATTGTAACCAGGTTCTTACATTAATATTTGCAGTGAGGTGAAGTTTGCACCAGCTGGAGATCCAAACCATGTATTTCAAATATTGGGTTTCTGCTACTTTTTGTGACTTTAAGTTTTAAAATACATTCTCTATATGGAGGTCTAGCAGAGATAATGTTAGGGAACTATGAAGGACAAAGAGATACATTACTTGTAAAAATTGCTTCCCAAGACAGACTCTTAATCCTGGCAGAGAATCACAGGTTTGGTTCAGGAGAAAAGCAGAAATCAGCCTGACAGTGCGTCAAATCTAACTGGACAATTTTGACTATTCCAGCCCTTGAGATTTTTGCATAGTTGCTTTTCTGTTACATTAGCTGTAAATCAACATGTGAATACAGTAAATAGTTAATTAGAAAAGATCCTTGTAATCAGTGAAAACAGTAGTTTAATTTCTTTCCCCTCATAGTGAAGAAACAGCATTTAAGAACAGTTGTCATAAAATCATAAAAAACTGTGAAACAAAGATATCTGCATATTTTCACACTCTTGACTATGTGCTATTTCATGTGCTATTTTTCGTCTTACCTGCTTGATTTCAGAAATGTTTAGTTGAATCACTGCAATTGGTACTTAACATTAAAAATTCCAGAGAAGGGGGCACACTATTCACATTAACAAAATTACACTCATATTATTTGCAATAACAAGATGTTCGTTGTTATATGGGAAGGGCCAAACGTCTTTGAAATATCAGAAGAGAAATGGTGTGAAGCATGTATTTCCTCTGGAATTATAAAATATTTTTATAATGGATGAAAAGCGAAAATATTTTGGGATAAGCTTTAGATGAGTAAAATTCAAATCAGAAAGGGTCTCACTGAAATGAGGATTACTAGCAATCCCTTGAATTTATGGTTATGCTAGTCTGAAAAGCCTTTTTATGTCTAATTGCTAAAATGGAGTTTACACCTAATGAAATGGGCTTGCATTTCTTCTGGTCTACAGAGTAATAATTTCATGGACTTTGTTTTTTTTCTAATAAAAGATTTCCATGGAGAATACTTTTCAAATCTAGTCTGAATATGCTCTGCCAGAATGGCTTAGTTCCAAAAGTTTTGCGAATGTGTGTTTTTAAGTGTTGCCAGAATTAATTTTGAAGTCTTCTGTTAGTCATATAGATTCAGTGCATAGAAAACCATCAAAAGTTTTAACACATTGCCTCTTATATACCTGACTTTATTAGAGGATGATATATTATTAGATCCTCAGTCAACATAAATCAATCTAGTACAACCATGAGGATTTTTGCCAGCTCTGATCTACTGTCTAGTCAATCCTTGGCCTGTTCACTAAAACAACAGATAAGTTTGCCAAGTTGGACATAGTAGCTTAATTTGAATGCTTCTGCTTTGATATGAGAAAGTTGGCCTATAGTATCGATCAAAAATGTTTTGTTTGATGTTGCAGGTAAAGAATCTACCCCACCCTTAAATTAATTTCATTGCCCCTTCTCTTATACTTGGTGAGGGTTTTTTCACCAAGTTCATATTGCAGGTTCAGCTAGCAGTCTGTCATTGTTTGTTCTGGACCTTGACCCAGCTTCTGCAGAAGTCAAGGGCAGACTCCCACCGGCCTCTGAGACAATCAGTCATCAAAGGCAAAAAAATCCCTGGAGTACTAGCTCTCCACAGGGATACGCAGCAGGAGATGATCACACAGCAACAGTAGTCACTATGTAGAAGGGAATTTTTTCTGGAGACGAAGCATTCAGGATGTTTATTAGAGCTTTTGTCATGTTACGTTTTGGAATTAGCATGCTTTTCTATTGCAGAAAATTAGCTGGCTTTTTGCCAGGTAGGATTTTTGTTCCCATTTCCACTACTTTTCGGATTTCCCTAGAAACATTTGTGACTGTGCATGAATATTAGACTGTTTTTCCAGTACATGCTAAAATTTTGTTTGTATTTACTAAAATGTAAAAAATCCAAGTAACAGAAATGAAGCAGAAAACATTATGAAATTTGGATATGATCTTTCAAAATTTTTTCCCACCAACTTTGAAGATATTCCTCACGAGAATTAAGTATACTGAAATATATATCATTGCTGGCCTCATCAGTTGAAAGGAAATTTGGGTCACAAAATAAGTGCCACAAAATCCATGTGCCTTAAAGTATAAAAGTATTTTTTTCAGTTTCAGAATAAGTTACCTGTTGGGTAGAAACTTGGTCAAGAAACTAAGGCAATTCCCAGAATAGTGCCCCAGACACCTTTTCAAAGACTGAAGACCGAGAGAGGAAAGTTTAAGAGGAAAAGAGATGTTTCCCCACTTCCTATTTAAGCAGAAGATCCTTACTTCCCTTTTTCAACTTGTCTTTCATGATCTCATATTTACACCTCACTTTCCTCATCTTTTATGTCTTCTCTGAGACTGCTATGGACAGCTCCACAGTTCCTGACAGTGTGCTGGCACAAGATAATATTTGTATTAGCAGTGTTACTAAAGGATTTGGAAAGATTTGTCCTGTAATACCAGTACTGGATACTCAGGCATCCAGACAGTGTAAACTGCTGGTCAGTCCCACCAGTGCAAAGATTTAATGCATTGTAATTGGTGAGTGAGTGTTGGCTGCCTTTGCTAAGGTCAGAAGCTGTGCCACATGAGATGCTCTACTTTTATTCTAGAGTACATAAAACACTAAAATATGACTGAAACAATGTTTCACACTATGAAACAGAAAGATACCAAATATCTTATGATTAAGAATATACCTAAGATGGGGATTTTCGCTTGTTTATGATCCTAGCAACGACATTTGGTTTTCTGTTTTTCTCTTTCTTAGTTGTAAGAGTTATTCAGGTTAGAGGAGTGCATGTTTATTGTCCATATATTCTTACAGCCATACATTTCTGGTCACTGTTGGGACCTAACATATTTATCACACAGTGATTATTCCCTATTTGTTATGGACAGATGCTTGTTTCTAGAGTAGAATTTTGCCACTTTGTCTAGGATTTTTTTTTCTCCTTTTGCTCTGGGTGTCAAATAAAGGTAATTCTTTCATCTTGTGCTGTGGAACTACTCCCTGTTAGAGAGCTCTTTATTAAAATATGTTTTTTCCTCATTCTCTTGCAATCCTTCTCACAATAATTGATACAACTCCCTTTACTTCAACAGATTCCGCTGCTAAAAGGTGTTGCAATAGGATCTTTCTTGAAACTAGATCTACTCTTTTCACAGCCAGTCAGAAACGGGTAACAGACATACCACAAATCCTCATTTGAACTTTGCTGGTTCAAGATTGTAGATAATAGTATTATTGAGTCTTTTTTTTGCTGTTTTAATTTGCACATTTATCCTTACAGTAATTTTGTTTCAGTCAAAACAGTTTCATATTTTTCAGCATTTATCCTAGAAACATGATACAACATTGCATCCTGAAGGAAAAAGTTGATGTCTGCCTGAGACATTAAAGATTTACTTATAATCACTTTGCAACAATTCTGGACCATAAACCTAAAACGGTAGCCAATTCATTGTTTCTATTAGGAATAATGAAGACAAAATAGGATGTGAAGATTTATTATTTAGATGCTGCTTTTCTGAAGCTAGTAGTTCTCATGAACGTGGGAGACTTGCTGGGGCTTGATTCACGTGTATTTTGTCAGAAACAGTCTCATGGTTTGAGGGATAATCTCATTTCACACGGTTCGGGAGGAGGGCAATTTTTAAGTGCAGTCAGTAAAATGACATTAACTACAGTGAATACACATATGCAAACAAACACAAAGTCCTGTGTGAACTGATCCTCAGCTTCCTGTGGGAATGACATCTTCAATGGATTACATCTGAGCTCACTGAGAATCAGCTGGGATGACAGCTGAGCTGGAAGCTTTGCCAGAATACTGGCTGCTGTCTGGTTTTGTATATGTTTGTGATACCTATGCATAGCCTGTGCTGCCTGGGGTAGAGACAGTAGAACTGGTATGATGGACAATGATAAAAGCCTGATGTGTGATTCTTCTGAGCAATTGTAACATTATTTTAATAGAATAGAATCATTAAGGTTGGAAAAGACCTCCAAGATCAACAAGTCCAACCTCTGTTTAAGCATTACCACTCCAAGTGAACTATAGAAGTGAGTGCCACATCCAGTAATTTCTTGAACTCTTCCATGGACAGTGACTCCACAGCCCTCTGGGCAGCCCTTTCCAATGCTTACCCACTATTTCAGTGAAGAAACTCTTCCTGATGCCCAACCTGAACCTCCCTGGACACAGCACCTGTCCAAGCCATGGGCTTTCTCCAAGAGAATGCTGTAAGGGACAGTCACAAAGGCTTTATTGAAGTCCAGGCAGACAACATTCAGAGCCTTTCCCTCATCCACTAGATGGGTCACCCTGTCCTAAAAGGAGATCAGATGGATCATGCAGGTCCTGCCTTTCCTAAATCCATCCTGGATGAGCCTGATCCCTTGGTTGTCCTGTGTGCGCCATGTGATTGCACTCAAGATAAACGGTTCCTTACCCATATGTCAAGATGTTTCCTGAAATGTGTTCTCTATTTATGATATGTTTAATAGCTCAAGGATTTTTTTATTTCAGTTGGTAGTACTGTCTATTTTCATGCCTTATGCTTAATTTATTTCTTGATAGCAAGCTAATTTCTGAAAAGTAAAAACTCATTATTAAGTGTAGAAATTAGATGCACAGAATAGAATCAGCAAGTTATGTATATGGGCAACATAGTACAAAGCCCTGAACAGAGATCTGGCTCTACCTTGATGGCCTCTCTGTCTGTGAATGTGTACTTAGAAGTGCATTACTTTTCTTCATCATAAATGTAGGGACAGTATGTGAACAGATTAAAATACTAACATCCTTTGACAAAAACCATGAGAGTGATGTGAACCCTTAGTTTCTTCAAAACTACTGCCACTAAGTAACGCTATTAGGGTCTCATAGAAGTGATTTATTGATGTAAAAATTATAACAGTGATATAATCTATATTTCAAGAAGAAAAAAACATCACATAGGAATAAGAAGGCTTTTATGCTTCTCCTGTTCATGGCCCTTGGCTGAATTTGCTCCAATATGTCAATGTCTCTCTGGTTCTGAGTGCCTCAGAGCTGTAGTCCAGATGGGTCCCACCAGTGCTGAAAAGAGGGGAAGGTTCACCTTCCTGATCCTGCTGGCAACACTCTGCCCAGTACAGGAAGCTATTTGCCTTTGCTGTGATGTCCCTTTGCTAGCTCATGGTCGACTTCATATCACCAGGGCTCCAGGACCTTCTGTGCTTTCCAGCTGCTTGTCCCCATCTTGTGCTGTTCCAGTGAGAGAGCACAGGAAGTAGTCTTGGTCTCAGTCCCCCTCAGAGGAACTGGTTTCACACACAGTTCAAGGCATAATGGCTTTTCAACTCAGTCAGCCTCACTGCATTTGTAAAACTGGCTGTTGTGAATATCCTTCCCTTCAGCTTGTACAGTATTTTTAACTATTCTGTCATACCCTTATAAAATGAACAAGGGTTTATGAGTAGCAGCCTCTGTCTGAATAGAAGTTAATCAGTAAAGGAATCTAAAGGGCAGGTACGTGATAGAAGTGCTAAAGTGGAGCAGCTTCACAGGAGCTGTGATGTACATCCTTACTCCCTTTGACTGAAGTTACATAGTTTTGAAATTATCATTACTGCTTTTGACTTGCCAAAGCAACACTTAATATGTAATTAAAAATAAATAACTTAAATGCTTGTTTTTAAACCTAATATCTAGGAACTATCTTCTTTCAATTTATTTCTAGCTGAGGCTTAATGTTGGGACAAATCTTTGCAGACTTAGAGTATTTTCTATCCTTGTTTGAATGTGCTAGTCCCTAAACAACTTCTTCAGGACTGAACAGGAAGGAGTATTTTTCTTGACATTGTGCAACTGCCATAATTCCATGGTTTTTCTTCAATCCTAAGGTTGCTTGACACCAGCATGTGATTTGTAGATATAGTGAAGAATATGTTCACTGTGTCCTGCCTTTATAAAGAATCATCAGAAGTCACTGCTAATGGATAGCTTGCCAATTGGAGAATGATTTAATATAATTCAATCTCAAATGAAGTTCATAGAGTTCATATTGAACACTATGAATGCTAACAGCTGTCAATTTCAAAACAATAATTTATACTAAAATCTCCAGGGTATAAAAGAAAACAGAGTAGCTTGACAGTATAAAATGTTGTGTGTGAAGAATGTGTTCCCTCTAAATTATTTTTGGCTTTTTATGCTTTGTGCATTGAATCAGTGACACTTCATTTATGTATATTCTCTTTGAATAACCTGAGAAAGTGAGGGCCAAATAGAAAACTTTTTAAAGGCCTTGTTGATTTCGTTTAGGAATAAGTTTCATTATATACTTCATATGCTACTCAAAATCAAGTTGTTTGTCATAATTTGGCAACGTTTTACAATCTGCATTTCATTCAATACCCTTTTAATCTTGACTGAGTATGCATTTTATATATAGTAGATATACAGTACACAAACTGTGGACATATTATGCAATCTCAAGGAACCTCATATGTAGCAAAAAATTATCTAAGTCTTCTTTTAATTAATTAATAAATTAATTGGTGTTTTTGAAGGCTTGAAGACATGGGACTGTATCTACCATTACAATACAAAAAATATTTAAAAACTGTTTTATAAACAGGGCTCATCTAAATGCAGCAACACAATCTGTCTTTAGTTGGAACAATAACTTGGATTGGACTCAAGAGTAGCCCCTTTTCTTACCGTGAAAGGAAGAAGCTTTGAGATGAGCAGCACTGTAAAACTTCTGTGTGACACATTTGAAAAAAATGATTAAGGATGTTATGTAAACGCTTTGCAGGGAGAGGAGCTCTCTGCTCCCATCTTTTGGTGATCAGCAGGAAATCTGCTGGTTTTATCTACACATTATGTTTTATCCAGAGCTACGTCCGGGTGGGAATTCGAGTCTTCTGACTGGATAGGTCTTCCATATGAAAAGATCCAAGTAACCATGAGCTCTTTTCACTGATTGAATAAGACCTGAACGCTGACTCCAAAATCTTTGCAGTAAAAGTCCCTGGTAAGTTGCACTGCAGGAATATAAGGAGAAATAAGGGTTCCTTCTTCAGGTACAGATTCTCCTCGAGGAGAAGAAGCTTCCGTGTATACAGGTTATTTGTGCCAACTTTCATAAACATAAATTGCATTAGTTTTGCTTACATGTGGGCAGTTTTTAATTCATTATTAGAAGTGTAGACTAAGCATTGATAACTATAGATCCACTTTCCAAACACTAATCCATTCTCTTTCTTAGAGACAATTTAGGACATTATTCACTCAAAATAGAAAGAATATGTCTTAAATATGCTCTAGTACACCATAGATACAATGCTTTGAGGATTTTTGTATTGAAATTACTGTAATTGACTTTATTTCTACCTACAATACATACAATATCTGGAAAAAAATTCTTGCAAATCAGTAAACATGGTATTCCTACATGGTGTTTCACCTGCAGCCAGTGCACTGGAAAAACCTTCTGTATACAGAGGCTTTGGTCTTCAGACATGGAGCTGGACAAAATGTTTCTCCATAGTTTAGCCACTTGACATGTGTGAGTAAATAGTCTTCACTCTCCTTTTGTTCTCAGAGCGTCTTTCCCAAACTCCGTGTCACTCTCACAAGTTCTGTCTTCATGAGCCTGTATATTATATTATCATTATCTGAAGTAAACAAATAAAACAAGACCTAACTCCATTAGACTGCAGTGAAAGTGGAGCAAGGGAAAGAGAAATTAGGCCCCAATTATTTAAAGTGCAGCTGTGGCAGAAATTAGGCAGGAAGGAGAAATGTGGGAGCATGAGTAACAAAACCAGAGAAGTGTACGGGAATTACTGAGTTTTCTCAGGGGCATTCTCCGCCCCATAACACAACATGTTTGGTAACTGCAGATCTCCAACACAGTTATACAAAGTCTTTCTCTCTCTCTCTCTCCCGCTGTAACCAGTATGGATTTCATCTATTTACCACTGACCTCCTTACATGAATCTTAGTGTATCATTTGAGCTAGTAAATGTAGATATCTGAAATGTCTGGCAAAACAACTTTAATCCATATCTAAGATATCTGGCAGGACATTCAGTTCTTCTAGTTAGTTAAGCCTGGGGCAAATTGCTATCTTTTCTGGGCTAAACTTTCTTTCAGGAAAGGAAACTTTGCAATTGGCCTAATCCTTTGAGCTCTGAAGCAGGGAACTTTCTTTGTTCTCACAGGATGTTTCTCAGCAAACAAATGTATTTATAGTAAATAGAGTTAGATACAATATTAGATTTAATTTGCCTCATTGATAAGTGGGATAAAATACATAAACAATAAAAGGAATGTCTTCAAAAGCTTCCCAACTGTAATAATATTCATTTTTTTAAAGCAAAGTACCTCCACTTTCTGAAAAGCAAACTCTAAATTTTTCAAGTCAAGCCCAAAATACTAAGGAAAAAAAATACTCTCAGTATTTAGATCTGAAATATGGATGAAGAATTTGAAAGGTTCTAGCTATAAGATCCAACAAAGTCACAAACAAAACTCCTCAATTTTATCTATATTAAATTTGCTGACTTATTTATAGTCACACTTCAAAGGAATAAAAATTCTAGTTTAGGACATGGTGACTGGTAAATAAAAAAGACAGTGTAAGAGAAGTAAACAAACACAAAAGTTTCCCTGGACATGAATTAGTTTTGTAAAGAAATCAATTTCAGTTTATATTTAGTCACAAAACTTTTTCACAGGCTAACAGATTGAGAGCAAGGGTAAGCAGTGGCTCTAGGAACTTTTTGGGCAATAGTGTGTCCATATGTGCTTTCTGCATATAAATGAAGTCAGAAATTGAGATTTTGAATCCCATTTAAGACCCCATTTAAGAGATTATGACCCCATTTAAGATGAGGCATGAAGTCTCAAAGCCTGATGCTCAAACTTCAGTTCTTCAAATGAAGATTTGCTGAGGGCTGATAGTTGTGAATCAAACCTTCCCTGTGCCAGTGTAAAATTACATGTAGAAGCACCATGTGAGCACAAATGAGCAGCATGGTGGCAGTAACACAACACAGAAATGTGAGCAGGAGTGTTCCTGCAAAGCGGCCAAAGTTCTGTCCGCAAGGGTGAGGACAGAGCCTGCAGGGACATGCCACAGATACCAACAGGTTGCAGTGGGGGTCTGGGGCCTGTGGGTGTGGTGGCCACATGCCACTGCGAAGACCTTCCTTTATATCTTGGTGTAACTGGGCATGAAATCTCATAGTCCACTGGTAATCAAAATCTACACAGGCATGTGCATGTTTTGTAAATGGATGTGACCTGTGTTTGAGGACACTGCAATTAACACGGCTAGTTCTTACATTTCCCCCTTAGCTATTTGACAGCTCTTTAACATTATTGGAACTCTCCTCTTTTACCCTCTCCAACAGGAATTAAAAAATTAAACATGTTTATAAAAATTAACATTGTTCTTAGACTTTCAAAATGACAAAATGGGCATGTCAGGCAGAAATATGTTCTCCAGGGAGACTCGACACCAGCAAATATTATATTCTGCTTTTTAATGGAAAATTATATGCCTTCCAAAGAAAGGGCTGACTTCGCTTATCTGTGCTGTCTTTCCTTTAAGACCCTGCTTGAAGTCAGGAGATCCTTAGAAAGACTGCAATAATCATAACATGAGTAGAATGCTAATGTCAGCAAAGGCAAACTTTCAATTATTTATCAAACACAGGAACCAACAGCTGTTCTGCCACTTTTTCTCCTTACATTCTTCTGGAGAAACCAGGAAATAACTAATCACCCTGCCTGAAAGTTACTGCATTGCAGTCCTTTAGCCACATGCATTCCTTGAGGAGTGATCTGTGAACTACTGGAAGGTGCTCGTGTACAGGCTGTAATAAGATAATTGTCAGCTCATGTGTCTCAGCATGACTTGAGTTTTCATCATAAAAAATCACTAAGAAATGAAGAATAACAACTGGTGAATTATTGGCCTGTTGAACGGTACATTTCTCTTCCACAGCATATATTTAAAGCTGGCTGGTGATAACCAATGTATCATCTTTGCAAACATGGCACTGACACAGTCTTTATTAAGGTAATTATGTAAAGAATATATCTGAATTTACTCAGTCATTGTATCTTGTTTTGTGACAGAAATATTTGATTTAGATTGTGTGCTTATGCCAGCACAGGAATACATGTCAATCTTTAATCTATTTGAATATTTAACTTCAATTCACTTGATGTGATATACACAGAAAATACGAAGTAGTCTTCATACAGTTACATACAAGTTGTGTTTTGGAAAGGTGACATATCTAAACAGAATTCATACACACGAAAAAAAGAGGGTTCAAGATTTCAGTTATAACAGAAAGAAAGATCCACAAAGAGAAGGCCCTGCACTGGGTACAGTTGCATGATGAAATCATGTAGATTACTTTAGGCTGGATGCTAGCTCATCAGTGCTCAGAAAGGCACCTAGAACATTTTGCCTTTATGAATAGGATAAACTCTGAGGAACAGAAAACAATTAGCTGTTAGCAAACTAGACATTGCTAGAACTACTACTGAGACACCTCTTGGGCCAATTTGTTTCAGGAACAAGGTTTGTTCCTCAGAGCAGTGAGTACAAACATCACTGCCTATGAGAAGTAGAAGAACTTTGCTCCAGAGCATTTCCTTGGAGAAGTTTAACAGTTGTTATACACTGATATATTTCCCTGGAAAATGCAAAGTGTTAGAATGAAATGAAAAAGACCAGAATAGCTGGAAAAGGAAGGGAAATTATATCATCAGTCTCTGATAATGGGAATAAGAAAATTGAGGAAAAATGGATTTTAAGGAGAAAAAAAAAAGGATTAATTGAAAAAGAATCATTACATTGACAGGCATTTTAGCATGTGAAATCTTTATTGTACCTAACTAAAAATAAACATTGAAATTTCACTACTGAGAATTTCTGATATATATGGTAACTACTGTTGGAAAGGAAATGCTACATTTTTTTCATTAGAGTGAATTTTGAAAAATCAGTGAGACTAGCTTGTAAAACAGATACATCTGCCCCAGCCATATAGCCACAGGAAAATTTACGTCCCTAAAGAGTAACTGAAAAAAATAGGGACAGCAATTCCTTTACATTTTGTGAGGTACAGCTTTGCACATGTCACACAGAGCACTCAATGACAGCAGTTAAGAGGCAGACAGGAGGGAGTGTTCTGCTGTGATCTGGTAACTCTGAGGGTGATGGACACAGGGCAGGGAAGTGTGGCAAAAGTGCTGGGATGCCATTTGTTAGCCAGAAATACAATGTATAACATCTCTACATTACAGTTTGCAATGTCTCCTTCTTTTCCTGCTCCTTTTCCTTCCTGTTGCCCATTAAAGGTATTTTATCTTCTTGCATGTTTTCCAAAAGTATGCTGAGTTTCTGAAAATCTCTGCTGTAATCTGAATTTAAAACACTAGAATCATGGCAAAACAAAATGACAGGTGACAGACATTTCAGATTCTCAAAGAACACCAAAACCTGCCTGGATTCCTTCTACTTCACTTTAGAAAACTATAAAGTGAACATCTGTGCTCAGACTAGTCAGGCTCATTTCACCACCATAAATGAAGAAAATCAACACTTTTACAGTTTGATAGGATCCACCCTGTGAATGGCCATGCTGTGCTGAATCCTGCCATAGACATGGATCATTCCCTTCGCTGATGGCAGAAGGAACCAAGGGTGATGAGCTCAGATGTAAACAGCTACCTTGCAGTTATCCAAAGTTACATGGAATGACTCCTGTCGAGGTTGTCCCTTGTGAGCAGACAACTCATACATATTTTGCACCACTTTGTTTTGCGGTATCCCAGTGAAGGGGTAGCAGCTAATGGTTGTTTAATAGTGTCTGCTTCAAAATGCTTTCCATAGTAGCAGTGGAGGATGTGATAGCAGCCACATACCTACAGTGAGTGCCAAGCCTTCCTTTCCCATGAATGGTTAGTTAAGTCAGCACAGCATTTCTTCAAACTAACAAGAAGCTTATGAATATCCCTACAAATCACACAAGCTCAGCTTTTAGCAGGAATGACATTGTTAATTGAGTGCAGATGGCTTAGGTTGCTGATCAGATAAATAATCAGATAAGTAAGAGTGACCTGATGCAGAGGAAATTACAACATCAGCGTACAGAAAATTATTGTTCTTCCTATGTAAATTAGCCAGCTGTGACTAAATATACATACCCAGCAGCGTGAATTACAGTAGATTAATTTATAAGGATAAGGATACAGTCATTCCAGACCACTCAGCTCAGGTACTATTTCTAATTGCTGCTATCTGTCATGTAAATGAGACCTGTAAAATTGTAAAGTTCCTTCCTTCCTTCCTTCCTTCCTTCCTTCCTTCCTTCCTTCCTTCCTTCCTTCCTTCCTTCCTTCCTTCCTTCCNCTGCCTGCCTGCCTGCCTCCACAACCTACTTTATCTACCATTTCACTAATTTATTGAATATATTGCAAATGTATTGCTTGAATATTCACAGCTAATAATAAATACTAAAGAGTAAACAGGTATTTATATGGTTGCTCTGTTTCAAGACAAGGAAATTCAGAGGAAAAATGTAGTAGTTCATTGGTAGTAGGTCCCATAAGAATAATTAAAATAATTCACTTGTGCCCAGGTCCTTAAGACAAACAGTTACACTGAATTATTTTATTATGGATCGAATATAAAAGGGTCAAGAGTTAAACCCAAACATGACTTGTATGACAACAGATTTATTTCCACTGTTGTTGCTCGTCTGAGTGAACTGAAGTGTCCTGGAATCATCCTACTGATTACAAGACAAAAGCCAAACTTAGAAGCAGGCTTGCCAGTCTTCCTGGGTTCCTCTGAGCTCACATGCCATCTAGCAGGCTCCTCCATTAAAAAGGGTTTCATTTTCTCCAATATGGGGGGATACTTCTGGCCTTTTTTTAGGATCTCCCATCTACCTTTCTATATGAGTATTACAAAAGCTGAGAAGAAATTATTTCTCATCTCATTTTACCTTTAAGTCTTCTTTAGGCTTTTCCACACTGTGCCACATCAAGCAAAAATATTGATTAGGCTTATTATTTGACGGCTGGTTGCCTACATAACCTATAAGGGCAAATGCCTGCTTGCTTATGGGCAAGTGCCTGGCTGTAGATGCTGGGCTGTCTGGCTCTCTGAAGATGGACCTCAGCTGATCAATTAACCCCAGAATCCCTTCCCTCAGTTCCACTTTGCTTCTGATAAAATGTAGCTCTGTGGGTTGGATTTACTGCCCATAAGGAGGATATCTACAAGGTAAATGTTCATACCAGTCATCGAGGTGCCTTTCGTCTTGGGTGTAATTCAGCTCATCCTGGAATATATAATCCATAAGTAAGGAATGTGCCTTTATATGCTTCTCTCTCCATTGAAAATCTCTTCAGCCCTTAGGGAGAGACCTGGATGATATCTGTCTATATTTAAAGGCTAATGACATTACTGTGGTTTTTTTAATACCCTTCATATCTTCCCTGACCAGAATCATGAAGAGTGTCTGTCCAAGGCTCCTCTCTGTGCCCAGCAGAAAGATCTGGAGGTCTATTTTACCATGAAGATTTTTAACTTAACATTTCACAGAATCACAGAATCACAGAATCACAGAATCTCAAGGTTGGAAGAGACCTATAAGATCATCGAGTCCAACCCAGCCCTAACACTTCAACTAAACCATGGCACCCAGTGCCACATCCAGTCTTTTTTTAAACACATCCAGGGATGGTGACTCCACCGCCTCCTCGGGCAGGCTATTCCAGTCCTTGATCACTCTTTCTGTAAAAAACTTTTTTCTTATATCTAACCTAAATTTCCCTTGATGCAGCTTGAGACTGTGTCCTCTGGTTCTGTCAGTTGCTGCCTGGAGAAAGAGACCAACCCCCACCCGACTACAATCACCTTTCAGGAAGTTGTAGAGAGTGATAAGGTCACCTCTGAGTCTCCTTTTCTCCAGGCTAAACACCCCCAGCTCCCTCAGTTGTTCCTCACAGGGTTTGTGTTCCCAGCCCCTCACCAGCCTCGTTGCCTCCTCTGGACGCGTTCAAGTGTCTCAGCGTCCTTCCCAAACTGAGGGGCCAGA
>VXAX01003859.1:151858-218946 GCA_013399835.1 Leptocoma aspasia
TATATATTAAATATAAGATATTGCTTACCAATATAATATTATATTTTAGGGATATAAAAATGGAAGAAGGAGTTTTGTGAGCTTGAGCAGAAAAGCAGGACTGCCTAGGAAGACAACAACAAAGAAGATAGGGAAGCAAAGGCTACTGCAATGCTGCCACTTACTGCCTGAAGAGGAAAGAGCTGCCCTGAGCAATTATCATGCACTTTCTGAGAGTCTAAGGTCTTTAGAGCAGGGATTGACTGCTGCTGTGAGGCTTCATATAACATGACTGAGATTTCTGCATACCATCTTAATTTTAATAATAGAATAGTCAAAATTAATGAAGAAGCAGAAGGTCACAGTCACACAGTTACACCTGGCTGTGCAGTCTTAAGCCATTTGTGGCAATTGGTGTTTTCACAATGAAGGTAGAATTAAACAGTAAAAAAGGAGTTGTATGTAGAGGAGATAAATGGCAGCTTTGAAGGTCACATGTCCTGTGGATTGACCGCGAGCTGCAAATATCAATGCTTTCTGCTTCTTTCGGGTCTTGAGATAATCACAGAGCTGATCTGCAAATAAAATTATGACAAATTTTTTAAAACTGCAGAATATAAACTACTGAATACCTATGTCTGCCTGTTCTGCAGACTTCTGACTTTTTTTGCCCTGTGAAAATTTATTGCAGAAAATTACTGCTGTTGATGTTTGGAAATCTCCTCTATACAAATGAGAAACTGAAAAACAAGGAGACTGAATCCTACATTGACAAAACACCCAGTTTTCATTGAAATTGATTTAACTGATTTCCATGGCTAGGTATATTTGAAAATATGTAATGTAAAGGCATCTGACCAGATCTCAAGGGAGGTGTGTTACAGGAGAATGATCTGAACTTCAGCTTGTGGAGTTCATGGTTGTTATCAAATTTGCTTGAAGGCTGTATCCAGAATATTTCTTTAAATGTTGGCAGTCACTTCATATTACCAAAGAATAGAATCCAGCTATTTATTCTTGAACATAGACCAGTACATTTTAATATTTGGGGGCTTTTAAAAGAGTTTAGCATAATTAAATAAATACATCTAACACATAAGCCACGAAGACTAGACTTTATGAGCAGTTAAAGTCTTAGAGAAATAAGTAGACCTAATGATGTAATACACCCTAGAGTCTGTGTGTACCATCAGCAAGTATTTGTTATCTCAATTGGCACTTACTGTAGCTCTACAGGCACAGAAAAACAGGAAAAAAACACTTTCATTTTTAACTGTGTCAGTAACAAAATATTTAAAGCTCTTTCACAATGAGTATTTCATTATTAGAAAAAAAAAACCTTTTCATACAAGCAACCTGTTAAATATGATAAAATAACAATAGTTACCTGAATTCTGGCAGATATATGGAAAATCTACATTTGCACTTAATTTATTCTGGAGCTAAAGACTTAAATGCATGTGTCTTCAGTTGCCATTTGTTTTATGACTAGTTCTTTCTATTTATTGCTTTCCAATCATAATCAGGTGAGGAATATCTTGTCTGACAGAGTAGTTTCCTGCATTATGTATTTAATGTAAATGTTGCATTTTTTTCTGAACATGTGGGTTTAATTATGCTTTTGAAAGATTTCTCTTTCCAGTGTCTCCATGGTGTGGCTCCAAAGAAATAGGGAGAAGTGAGAAAAATAGAAATAGGGAAAGATAGAGCATCTTCAGATAGATATCTTCTACAATTTCTCACTCACTACTCTGAAAAAAACCAGTGCTTTTGACTGGATCCAGTCGCAGGGTTTTGTGCCCTTTTAAGCTCCACTAGTCTCTGGATGATGACTGATTGCTATTCTGAGCTAGGAATGCCCAGCTATTAATCCCAGGTCTGACAGCTGGCAGTGGGACTCCCACAGTCAATGCAACAACCTACCTGGGCTTCTGACATGCTACTTGGGCACATCCCCAGTCCTGTATGACTGGGTCTGGAGATTGGCTCTCAAATTGCAGTCCAAGGACTGAATGACAGAGCGTATCTGTGTTTTGAGAGAAAACAGAGATCTTGTCTTCTGGACTCAAAATGCATGGCTTCAGCATAAGAAGTAGTTAGAAGCTGTGCTTATGCCTATTTTAGCAATGTGACATGTTATGTGACATATTAGGAACAGCTTTGAAGGGAGTGAGTTGGTGCTCATCACTTAGTGCCCGTGCTTCACATATTTTGGGCAGATTTTAGATGACCAGCAGCCATTAAGCAGCAGATCCTGTGGAGGCAGGGTAGCATTTGCATTGTGCCAGTCTCCTTCCTGTGCAGAAAGTCATCACTGCACAACTGAAACCCACAGACTTTCAGCCTGTACACAGATCCCCTCTCTCAACCATTCCAGACTTTTCCAAGGAAAGATGGCACATGCTCACTGGAGCTCCTCCTGGAGGAGATACCAGGCCATGTCTTGAAAGAGACCAAGACCATAAAAACACTTATTTTTGCTGCATATGGGTGCCCTCACTGTGGTCAGTCACAGCTCCCATATGGACAGGAGCTGTGACTGACCACAACCCCTCACACACTACTGGAGCCACAGCTGGTAATATCTCTCTGTTTTGTTTCTCATTTCTCGATCTCCTTTTCTATCTTTCTCCTTCTATCTCTCCTCTCTTATAGTGATTTTAGCTCCCAAAATGCCTATAGACCACTTTTTCCAGTTATGTTTGTCCAGTTATGGTTTTTCTAGTTGCTATTCCAGAGCTGTTAAAAATAAAAGCTATTGTTGTTGTTATAATCAGTTATTGAACATTTTTTGCTGTAATCTGCTCCAAGGGATCCTTTAGTAAAGAACCCAGTTGTCCTGACTCAGAGGTAGGTCACGACAGGGGACAGCTGTCCAGTCTGTCCCCTCCCAACTTCTTGTGCACCCCAGCCTCCTCACTGGTGGGATGAGGAGCAGAAAATACCTTGACACTGCACAAGCACTGCCCAGTAATAGATAAAAAAATCCCTCAATACTGTTTACAGCACAAATCCAGAACACAGCACCATGCAAATTACAAGGAAGAAAATTAGCTCTGTTCTATGCAAAACCAGTACAAATCTTTCTCATCCACTTCTTTTCTCATTTCAACGTATCCCTAAACTTTCTATCTTGTGTGTTTTCAGACTATCATGATGCTTTTGTGCATGTAATTGAAGCCTCCAGAATCATTATTTGAATATAAGTCAAATATATCTACCTGCAGTCTTGTAAGAAAACAGTTTTCCTTCCTGAGCTGTACCTCATGCTCCCCCCTCTCCCACCCTGCTGCCAGTGTGCTGGCTGCCAGAGCCGGCAGAAGGAAACAGCACCAGAAGCTGTTCCTCACTAAGGTGAGGATGCTTAATGGAACTGAAGTTCTAATTAATGCACTGACAATGTACAGTCTTCTACTTTCCTTTTTCCACTTGACTTTTTTTCAGTAACCTCACTACCCTCACTGTTTTCCTCACCTCTGAACATCTGGCCAGGCACTACTCTCATCACTGCTTCTAAAGGCTCAAGTGATACTTTTGTGATTCTTTATGCATCCTTTTCTTTGGCTAGTCTAAAAAGGCCCAGGTTATTGTTCCTTTACTGGTCAAAAACCTCATATGGAGAGCTATTTTTATAAACAAGAGAAGGCATGATGGAGGCCATGAGCATTTGGAAGAAGTTGCTGTAGTTTGCAGTATAGTATAACCTCAAAGACAGAGGTAATATGCAGTAGCTCGAATGGTGCCTGCCTCCTGAAGCTTGCACTTTGCAATTTGCTGTCACTCCAGAAATTGCCTCATATGGAAAAAAAAAATGAAGGGCTGAGATCTTTAGGTGAAAGTGATGCCTTAGGTTTTAGCTTTCATATTTTCCAGGTTCTGTACTGCATTAGTATATAACTCTGAACTTCATATAGAGTGTTAGCAAGTTCTCCTCACAGTTTACCTAGACAAAACAATCCTTTTCCAGCCCGAGAACCAACACTGCTGCAGCTTTAGGCCCAAAAAGTGTAAACAACAGTGAATTGAAGAGAGCAAACTGGGAGGATGGGACTTCATAACCTGAAGCTGTAATTGGGCAATTCACCCCAATATGTAAATGGACCAAAACTTATAAAAGTGTGAAAACTTGTGACCCATCGTCCATCTTGGGTGTAGCCTCGGCCGGGCTCTTGTCCTGCCCAAGGTGTATCCTTTGAAGGCCTTTTAATAAATACCTAGTTTATTCCTTTATCACTGTCTAGCCTCTGTTCTAGGTAGCCTCTCAAGGCATCAAAAGAATGTGTGTGTATAAATATATATTTAAGCATGTTAAGAGATTGTTTTCAGAGGCAGCTGAGGTGAGGAAAAGGATGAAGACAGCTAGGAAGAAACTTTACTCATTAGATTCATAAGAGTGAGCTTTGAAGGCTTGGATGAAGTGGCACTGCACCAGAATCTGTAGCTTTGAAGTATGAAGCAAACAATTTATAAAATGTGTGTATCTCTGCAGGCAATATTTGATTGCATTTGTGCATAGGAGTGTAATTATGCATATTATGCAGGTATCATGGAAGATGACATATAATGAAGGGAATGGGGGAGTCAAGAGAAAAATACCCACTGAAACACATGGAAAATGTAATTGAGCAAATGCATAATGCTTTTTTTGTGGCTCTTTTGCAGGAAAAATACTATGGCAACTCCAGAGTGCAAGTACAAGGGGTGTGTTATAGAAATGCATTGAAATCTCATCCTGTTTTGAAGATCATCTGGTTTCAAACTACGCATATCAGATTACATTAGTGTGTGTCTGTACTTTTGTTCCATTAAAAACAGCAAAGAAACATCTCTCAGATCTTATGCAAATATGGAGCAATAGGAAATGTACCACGATTTCACTGAGTAATTTTCAGAAGATATTGGTATGATTGAGAGGCACTACAGGTAGCATCTTCTCTTCCTAATAAAATAGTACATTAATTTATTGAGCTAAAAATATCACAGTTGATTTAGTTAAGTACAACCAAAACCAGAAAACCTGTAAAATACTTAGTGCAATAGAGTTGGCACAGTAAATCACAATGAGCACCTGAATTGAGCAAAACTGTATGGCCTTTTCTGAAGGAAATTGAAAAAGCATAACTAGGGATACCAGAAGATCCAGTGTCTGAACTTTGTATCTTAGGTAATTTTAAAAAATTCAGTGAAAAAAATTCTTATTTTTGCAAGACATGAATCCATGAGACTAAAATTCTGTCTTTCTCGAAATTTTAACATGTTGAAATACTTTTTTTATCATATTTTACTAGAAAGGAAATGATTTATGCTTATGCTCGCTAAAACTTTTTCTGCAACATTACTACAACTGCTCTTTCCAATTTTTGTCTGAAATTTTTGTCTGAAAAGGTTTTCAGAAAATAAGTATCCCTAGAGGAAAGTGAAAGATAATAAAAGAAAAATTCACTGCTTTCAGATACACCATGTGACATACATACATTTTATCTTTTTTTGGTCATTATTTGCAATCATGTAACCTTACATGCTCAGTAAGTCTGTTTATGTGATATACTATGAATGGACAGTTGTACTTAGCCAAAGATAGCATTTGTGATTGATATTTGTGATTTGGATTAGATAGGCTAGGAGATTCTATGAAGTAAAATATCAATAAATACTAAAGAGGTAACTTGAAAACACAATTAGTAAAGCAAATGTATTGTTTATGATATACATGTAAAGTTATGTTTTAAAATACATATCAATTTAATAGGTTGTTTTTTATTAGAGATGTTAATTACAATTTACTCCCACTTGTGTAAGTTTGACAAGATTGAATTCCCATTTATTATACAGCAAAAGTCCTGCTCAGCTATTACTATCATGGGAAATGTATTTATAGGCACTTTGTCAGGCTCTGTAGTTAGAAGAGTCAGCAAAGCTTACTCATGTTCCTCATGAGCCTTTCCCCTCTCTCCCCTCCCCTCCAACTGTCTCTAACAAAAAGCTGGGGCTGTGTTTGCAGAGTACTGTGAACTGTTCCATTGCTGGCAATTAAAAACAAAGGAAATCAAGCCTTTGTGGGAATTTTTGAAAAGGTAACGAATTCAGTACATATCATCCACACTATTTTCAAACCTCTTCATATGACTTCTGTTTTTTGGTTCTAGGATAAAGAACATGGTGTCTGCTAAATACAATTGCTTAAAAGAAGGAAAATCACTATGTCATGCAGTGTTCCCCCTTTTCTCCCAGTCTCCCCCAAATACCAAATTTATAATAGGAGACTGGGAGGTGGGACGGTAGTTCACCATAACAACCTAAATGCTATAAAAGCTGAAGACTATAGATGACAAAAAGCTGTATGTGTTCTTGTCAGACACAACAATAAGCTAAGGAACAGCCCAATTAAAAGTAACCAAGGCAGAGTGCAGTTGCACAGAAAGGTACAAAAGAATTGGAAATTTAGGCTATTATAAATACAGAGTCATAGTGCTTACACTATTGTACCTTGAAATGAAATAGAATCTCTGCAAGTGACTCCAGTGTTTGGCCCAAAGTCTGACTTAGAACAGAAGGCAAAGGAGCAAAGTTTGCTGTTGGCTTTGCTACCGAATATCTTGGAGAACATGGAGAACTCCATTCATGCTTCAGGACTTGCCTTTGGCATTGCAGGGAGAGCTAAAACTGACTGTCTTACCAGCTGAGGACTTCCCACTTACAGAGAGGTATAGTCTGCATGCTTGAAGGACAACTTGGACATGGCCAGGTGGAGAAGGAGGGGATGTGCCCAGCCTGTGCTGTTCTCTCACAGATATCAGCTGACACTTCCCAGGGGATGTTCTGCCAGCTCCCACGGGCCAGGCTCAGGGGTCTGAGACTAAGAAATACAGATATAAAGGCTCTAGAGACTAAGAAAGGAAAAAGGAAATCTAGTTTGCTAGCTATTGATTTTGTACAGCACTTGGTGAAGCATTTAGTAAACCATCCTGTCTGTATTTATCATGTGATTAGCATGCACAGGTCTGTTACAGAACTACTGTCATAACTACAGGGGGCAGAGAGAGCGCTGGCTAAAGACATCAGCCTCTGCAAGTTGAAAATTTTGATAGAAGGCTCAAGTACTGAAGATGAACGCTTTTCATGGAGAGTACAGCTGAGGTGAGAAGGCAGCAGCAAATAGTCTTTGTTTCAGTCCTCTAAACAAGGCATCAGGGAAAGGGAAGTATGGACTTCATGCCCTGGCTGACAGTGTTGATAAGTCAGCATGGCACAGGGACTTGGTAACAGCCCATGTGCTGGATAACACTGCATCTTTTCAGAAATTGTCTTTTCCCTGCATCCTGTCTTATTCATTGTAGGTCTTCTCTGTTCTGAAAGACATAAAGCAGACGACCTCCCAATAGGAAAGCTGTGAAATTTGCTTTGTGAACTTTTTTCAAAGGATGGAAGTGTTTTTTCTGTTTGGTTTATTAACGTCGTAGTAAAGAAAAAAAATCTAATCTTTCCAAAACAGCTCTTCTGGCTCGTGCACATTCATTCATTCATTCATCAGTTCCATGCCATGGCTTTCACGCTGTTCTCATTTCCTCTTCAAGCCCCCCTTCAACTCAGAGATTAATTGATAGCAGTAATAAGTTGCTATCATCTCTGCCATGGCTGTGAGAGGGTATTGAGACTGCTTGCCAATAGGATTCAGTAATGCTATTTTGGAATATGTGAAGTGTCAGAACACTGATACTGGACAGCACAGATAGCTGATGGGCAGAACCATTCCAGTGCATGCTATATTTGATGATTTCAGCGTAAAAATTACTCTGGCTTTCAGTTATGTGCTGCCACTGGAAATGCTGATGCTCAGAAATGAGGATTTTAGTTTTAAGGTAGACTACTTTAATGGATACTGACGTGTTAGACCATCTGTTTCCAAAGGGAGAACTTTTCTGTTGATGCCTCCACCACCATGTTCATGTCAAGCCTCTCAGCTCTCCCAGCTCCTTGGTCAGGTGTTCACATTCATTCTGTTTTATCCGATTTAATTTCTTCCCCCTCCAGCTCTCACTGCCCTACCCGCAGTGTCTCTTTGGTGACTCCCACCACATTCTCCTGGTCAATTCAACCTTACTTGATGATTTGTCTTAAAAGAGGTATTCAATTCATTACTACACTGCCCTGCTCAGTTTCCTTTCCAGACATGCCTTGCGAACATCTCCTAACTCACAAACTTTATCCCATACATTTCTTTTTGGACTTTCCTTTCCTGCTTTTCCACTCAGACTTTTCCAGAAGTCTTTATGCTTTGAGAGCTGCTTCTTCTGCTTGCCTTTGCAACCAGCTCAGAAAAGCTCCAATTTTCCCATATGCTTTTCCCCCCCTTGTTTTTCCAGCCACTCCTCCCACCTCATTTCCTCTACTTGGATCCTCATCATCAGCCCCTACAACAGTGCTACTCCAGGAACTAGAGTGGCTGAACATGACTAAGCCCCATTTCTGCAGTTCACGCAAAGTACTATTTAGGAAACTTCTTTGTGTGTATTCCCATTTTTGTTGCTGCTGAGAGCAATGTCTGGAAGTCTCAGCTGGAGTAAAAACAGAGGGGTGGTGCTGGGGAGCTTAGGAGATTTGGAATGGCTTCAAACTTCCTTCAATGAAGCATAGGGAGGCAATTAATGGGGAAACCTGGCCCAATGCCCAGCTCCAGAGTCTGCCTGTGTTATACAGCTGGCCTTACTCATTTGAACATTTTCTTTGGTTCAATTCACCACACGGCTTTACTTCACTGGGATTAGCTCTTCAGTTGTTGTAAGCTTACACAGCCTTATTGAAAGCAGTGTAGATATGCTGGTTTACAGCAAATAAGGAAATGGTCTCCCCTTCCATTTTTTAAAATTTTTTTTTGGACTTTGAATGGAACTAAAAATTGGAACAGAATTTCACTTGGTGTCATGTCAAAACCCCAAGTCAAGCATAATTTCAAGCGTAAAACCTCAAAATGGCCTGGGTAAATATGAAAAGGCTCATGAAGTTTAGGCAATCTTTAAACATGCAGAGCTGTACAGAGCTCTGTATTTTATCTGTTCTGGTTCCCAGTGTCAGGTTTTACTGCAAAAAAATTGCATTAATTTAATTAGTCTCTAGCTGGAAGAAAAAAACATTAAAATGTTTTCAGTGTATTCAGGCTTAGGAATTGTTCATCCTTATTCTGAGTGTTGCATTTTCAGCAATCTGAAATGCTCCGTTTCACAGACTTCCCAGACATTAAAGGATAGATCTTCATGGGAAGTTATGTTAGAGCCAAAAGAGAATTTATGGATCTTGAAAACAGGCAGTGTAGAACCTATATTTTAAGCACTTTTCCCTGAAATGCAATCCAGAACCAAGAGTTACAGTCCTCAGGGCATGGGAAGGGTTATATAATTAAGAAATGGTAGTCCCAAACTCCTGCGTATCGAGAGGAGAGACTGGCCAACAGAAATTGCCAAAAATGGATTATGGCAGAAAATCATCTCCTCCCTCAAGCTTAAGTACAGAGTTAAGGCTCCAGAAAGGCACATTGCCTAACGAAAATATGTTTTAGAGCTACATTAATTATCTAAGAATAAGTAAGGCCTCTTTATAGGTCATGTTATGAACCAGATTCCCATGATGCTCAAGCACTGATGTCAAAAATTGCAGCTGGTTCTATGAAAACTCCAGGCATTAGTATGTTTATGACTTTGTGCCAGACATAAGTGAATTATATAGGTAGAATAAAACACCCATCTTTTGTATAACTGTCTTTATAACTATCATTAAAACACTTACCTGGGAAAGTATAACATTAGGGTCACTTAGGTTTATTTACTGCTTCAGCTAAAGGAGGAATATAAGCCTCAAGTTCTTTCCTTGTCAAAGAGCAGTTCAGATGTGAGTCTGAGGTAGGATGGAAAGTATTGCCATTGCTTCAGTTGAGGTAGTCTGACATAGAAAATTGCAAGAAGGAACAAGAAATGGGCAGTCTTTCTCAAAAACTTAGGTGGTCTAAAATCCTCACGGAAGAGGAACCTGAGGTCCCGCAGGTGAATTCCTGCACCATGATATCCAAAGTTGTGTGTATGGAACTAGAAATAAGTAACACAAGTGTGTAACTCTTCACACTACTTAAGGCCAAAAAGACATCAGAGAAAATCCTCAGACAGCTGACAGAAACTGTGAAGCTGAGATTTACATGTTATCATCATCTTAATGTGAAAGTGAACTTGGCATGAGTATGTGGCAGGTTATGTGAGTAACCACCTTTCACACATTATTAAAAATAGAATAAAACAGGGAAAGAGGAATCAAAAGATGCACAGATTCAGAGACCAAAGTAAGAAACACAGCCAGCAGTCTATGATCTTCCAAACACTAAAGCAAAACCATAAAAATAGCTGGTTTAGCTACCATTTAACCAAATTATTTTTCCTCTTTACTTTTCTCCTACCTGTGAATACGATAACACATTGATTGTAGTAGAATGAAGCAATATTCAATAATATTCAATGCCTTATCATTAATTCACTTTTTTTTTCCAGTAGGAAATTTCTCATTCCTTCCCTGCCCCTCAATTTACAAAATAAAATGTCTTAACAAGACAGTTTGTTGGGGAAAAAAAAAATCTGGAGAGAAAATGCCTTAAAAAGTAATTCTGTGGTGATCTCAGAGAGCTTCAGTAAATCATACCATGAGCATGTAATTATTTTCTCATCTAATTTCCCCTTAATACGATTCAAGGAAAAAGCGAAAATAATTTAGTTACTAAGGATTTAAATACAAAACAGCCAATTTATAAAGAATGTCTTCATTTCTTACTTCTTAGATTAAGGTAGAACCCTCAATTTGTACAGGAGTCTCCTCTTAGCTGCCTGCAGTCAAATTATTGCTGAAATTTTTTGTTGATTTCCTACATTTGTACATTGTTTTCTGAAGCAATGCTATTCAGAGCAGGTCACTCCTCACACTAGATAATTTTGTGTAAGAAATTACTAATGTGATCATTCTGTTTCATGGCTTGGAGCAAAAATACCTCCTCTGAGCTGAGTTTAAATGCATTTCTGTCACATAAATGCAGATCCATGAGTAATGCTCCCAGACGACCAAGCTTCCTGAAGAAAGCCCTCAGTGCCAAAGTCTGCTTCCATTTATGTGGATGTTAAATTCTGCAATTATATGTACCAGTGGCCAAAGAAGCAGGTCGTAAGACAGTAATTAAGAACATCACTTCCCCAATGTGAATTATGCATGTGATTTTGAAGGCAGACTTTGGCTGGTTTACCATTAGCTTTTAAAAAAATTTGTTTCCCATGAAGTTGCACTTTTTTATTGTTTATTAGAATGTTATATTAAAGCATTTGAAAGAAATTTTACTATAATCTAATACTGTTTGTTCCCATATTTTCCCTGAAGTGAAAATCTTAAAATCTGATGTATTCTCTTACTTTAGATACTGCTCTGCTTAAAGGAGTATGATGCTTCAGAACAATCAAATATTTCAATGGATTTTTAGCATGCTTAGTGTTCTTATGTTTCAGGAAATAGAGGAGAGATCTAAAGCTGTCAATCTTTACATTTATGTAACACCTTTCCCTTAGCAATGACTTGTTTATATTAGTGACAGTGTTTAGAGTGCTGGAATTCCCTCCCCAGGGATGTGGTAGAGTCTCCACCACTGGAGGTTTTCAAGCTCGGATTGAACAGGATGCTAGATAATCTCACCAAGGATCCCTTTCCCTTAAAGGTTGAACCACATGATATTCCTAAATCCCTTCAGCAAGGAAGAAACTGGAGATATCACTTAGAGACTTATTGAATTGTTAATTTATCTAGGTGTTTAGCAATTTGAATCTTCAGTGATGAACGTGGGGTTTTAATCAATGACATAAAAGAAAGGCATTTGGCATTCCACAGCCCAGTTTAATCAACACACTCTGCCACACACCTTGGGATGCTGGTCAGCAGCTCCCCAGAGACCCCTGAGATGTGAGCTGCTGACCATCCTCAGAAACATGTCTGTTGTCCGCCTGATTGAAGGGATCCTACACCTCTCAGCACACAGAGAAACTGATTCCTCAGTTCTTGGGTTCTTACGACAAAATTGCTCTCTAGGCAAATCTAGATAAAGACATCTGTAAAAAGATATTTTAGTCTTAAAAGTTGAGGTGGGTGGAGTTATTTAACCTTTTAAATAGGTATATGTGAGCTTAAATTGTTCTGCTCATGGCTCAAAATGGCGTGACATTTTATGCCTTTTGGAAATAGAACTGCTTCAGTTCATTCTGAAGAAAAGGTACTATATAGCATAATAACACCACCACCTTGTGGGGAAGAAATATGTCCCAATATGTGCAAATATTCCTATGTACTCCACAGGTAGAGCCAAAACCAATACATAGTTAATATCACTGAAATTCAAAATGAAACAATTATTCTAATAGAAGGTAATTTGTATTAAAAATAACAGAGTATTTTTACTTTGGCTAGATTTACATTCTGAGTTGGGCTTAATATGACAGCTCTGTAAACTTGGCACAACTTGCACATCTAACTACAAACATATGATTTATGCCCTTGATTTATTAAGATATTTTAAATTTAAAAATGTTTAATGTGTTTGCAAAGGTATTATGAAATAATGCATTTTTATATAAAAGACTTGTGGATAAATATGTTTAAGTGACACTTTCCACAGCATTTCCTGCAATTCTGCTTTATCCAACTCTCATTTTCACAGAAAACATTGAAATTAGGCTCTTCTAATAAATTGGACATCTGGCAGAGGCTGAAATATACCCAGCCTGTACTCAATCAACTGATGAACATGACTATCCTTTCTCTTCCCTGCAACCCCCCCCTTTTTTTTTTTTTGGTTTTGTTTGGGTTTTTTTGTTTGGTTTTGTTTTGTTTTTTGTTTTTTTTGTTTAAGTTCTAAACTCTATCAGACATAAGGCAGGGTTTGTACAGACAACAGTTTCATTCACTACAGGCCTAACAGTCTGTCCTCTGCACTGAATGACGTAGTATCCTGTGGAAAAAATATTATATGCTTATGTTGTTAACGGCTGTAGTATAAAAATGATACTTAAGATTTCGCACAAGCACTGAAAACTTAACTCTAGAATTTCCTAATATTTTTGAATAATTTTCAATGTTAGTAACAGACAATACAAAAGTTTTCATGTTTCTTTCCACAGACACCATTTTAAAGAGAAGAGTGAAAATATATTCTCTTATACATTACTATAACTCCACTGAAGTAACTCTAGGTCTTAAAAATGTAAAACCAAGTTTTCCTTATTGGAAAGTATGAAACACCTTCTAAATATATACTAATGAAGGAAGTTTGACCTGTTGAACAAGAAAATTCTGTTTTACCACTAGAAGCAACTTTTTTGCCCCATCCTGGTATCCATGTAGCAGTAAAGAAATCTGTGTATAGCAGAATGCTATCAGGATAAAATACGTTCAAAACACACTCTAGCAGAACTAAATTTGGTCTTTGAAGAGGACATTAAGACTTTATATGGGTGAAAGAAATTATTTTTCTTGTCCTGCACTGGAACAAAATGTAGAAATCCAACACTGCTCTAAGGTAAGAGAGACCTGTCATTCACACTGCCCACTTTTCACACTCAACTTGGATCTTTCAGTGCTTAAAAAGCAGACTGCAGGCTGACATAAACTAATTCAGGCAATCTAACCTGGTCCTAGGCTTTCTACCTGACCATAAGAGGCTCTAGACTGTGATTTCAGAGATTCATAAATAGTCCTAGAAGGGTTAATGCTCTTTTGGGAGCGAGCACTTAATGTAGAAGGAGATACAAAAGAAGGCTTACTTCACACAGTAGAGCTGTTGCCAAGAAATCAGGGAAAGGTTTTAGGTTTACATTAGCTTGAGGATGTTTGCTCCAAAATTTCTACTACTCTGTAGCCAAAAAACTGGCAGAAAAGTCAGGGCTAATTCTCTTTTCAGCTTTTTCTGTTGAACTTTTACACCACAAAGTGCAAACAAAGCAAGAAAATTAGCTAAACTCCCGTGAGAAGGAGATTTTACTGAGAGAGGTTCCTAGTTCTTCTTCTCCTGGTTTTGGTTGTTGCTGATGGCTTTTAAATACTCAAGCATCCTCTGTTTCCTATAGATATATTTCCTCAAGAAAGTATGCTGCTTAGGCAAAAGATTCCTTTTCTTTTTTTTTTTTTTTTTTTTCAGCCCTGTCATCTGCCTTTGTGAACTGCAGGCATGATGTTTCCTATCATTTTAAAAGAGGCTGTTCATTNTTTTTTTTTTTTTTTTTTTTTTTTTTTTTTTTTTTCCCTCTTTTATGGCTACGTACACCTTCTGAGAGCCTGAACATGATCACTAGATTTTTACTTTTTTCCCCATCTTATTAGTTTCATGTCTAACTTTTAAAGTTCTTTCAAAAAATCCTATCAGCTTCAGATCCATAATCAAGAAGAGCAATTTGAAAAACCTAAACTCCAAAACATACTTGTAATTAGTATCTACATTTGGCATTGCAAAGGTCCCTGGTCAGCAAATGTACAAAGGAGCCTTTCTAGCTCCTGCCCCATCTGTGTCATGATTCAGAGCTGAGACAAAGAACTCAGGGAAAGCAGGGTGATTAGGTGTGATCTTTGCACCATTTACCAGAGATTAAGCACAGAGTTCAGCAGACAGCAAAGCAGCCACAGATGGTATCTATCATGTGAAAAAGGGGAGTAGTGAACCACTTTGCTGAGCAGATTAAAAGCTAGGGCACTCCCTCAGGAGAGGTGACTGGAGGTACCTAAGGAGGATGGTTTTTCTCCAGATTGTTTCTGTTTTTTTTCGTCTCAAAAAGGAGTGACTTTTCTAAGTAATCCTGGGTTCAAACCAGCTGCTTGACCTGATCAGCTGATGCATTCCCTGTTACACCCTTTATTGCTTACATTCTACATCATTACACACAAATTCACAACATGCTCTCAAGAGTGGGCTACCAGGCTGCACCTTGTGTGAATAAAGTGGGCTGAAGAATCACACCTTCTATATGGAACCAATACTTTATTATTAGTCTAAAGTTGGCAGTATCATTATTAGGCTAGTTGCACCAAAATTAACTTTTACAATCAGGCTCTCAAATTATTACAGCTCTTTCCCGATAGTGGTGCAGCTAGCACTGATATACAGACACTTTCTAGTGTCTTATCCTTTCTTCTCTCAAGCTTAACTTCTTATATTTCTCAGGGTCCTGAAAACAATTGCATCTGTTTTGATGTTTAAGAGAATTTAAGAGATTTTATTTGTCCAGACTCTGTCAACCTATTGCTTATGCACTGAGCAGTTTACAACTTTAGATGCAGTGTTCTTCACAAGATCTTTAACTGCCCTAGACTGCAGATGTGTGCTCAGTAACCAGGTATTTGTCCTTAGGGGAACACTAGGTAAGTGAAATGAAAGTGCTGAACCACAGCACTATTTAGGTTGGAAGAGTTGACCAAAGGCAATCTGACATCCTTCTCTATACAACATTTTTTTCTAGTTTACTTCTAATTACTCATGGCCTTGTCCAGTCAATTTCTGAAAGTCTCCAATAATGGAGATATCCCAAATCCTCTAGCAACTTGTCCTTATCTACTTTCAGGTAAATACAACCTTGAAATTTCCCTTAATGAAATTTAAAACTTGCTTCTTGTCCCTTTGTTGAGCACCTCTGAGAGGAATCTGCCTCTGTATTGCTTTGTATTAGGCAGCAATCAGCTATCCCTTTATCTCTCTTCCCTTTTGGGGCATCCTTCGGAACAGGTTTTAGTAAGATATCTCATTTTAGGAATATAAAAATTAAGTACCTAGTTTCAAATCCCTTTTCAAAATTTTGATTACTACTTGCAATCAATCCATTCAATCTCTTAGAAGATCCAAACAGATGAAGTCATTAATTGTGGCTAGGGAATGATTAAAAAAAAAAAAAGACCCAAACCCAAACTTCTGAAAGCCAATCAGCCCAAGTACTTGAACAGACTGATATTGCTGGGGGAAAGATGACCACCAGCCAGATTAACCAGCAACCAGGGATTTGCTTGGAGACTTTTCAATCATAAAAAGGGCCAGCTTGAAAAGAAGTATAAAAGACTCTTTGAAATTTTTTACCTGAGAGAGAGGGGTGTAAGAAAACCTTGTGATGCAAAAGCCTGGTGTGGCACTGCCAGAAGCTGCCCTCCAGCAATTGCAACCTTCCCATGGGCCACCCCAAGCCCTCTGTGTCCAGCCTGAGGAGAGGGACACACACATGGGGACTCACACTTTGGTGCACCTGTGGGAATCTGAGGGGTGTTTTACAGCAGCCCCAGCCCCAGCAGGCTGTAGGGAGCAGCAGGGGCTCATGTAGTGCTGGAGAGCACACATCTCCAGTAGGAGATGAAAATATGTATCTTGCAAAGGGGGAACAATCATTCTCAGAATATGATGTGCACAGGTAACTTCAGAGGGCCACAAAGACAGCCCACAAAGTGTATACATCATTCTGCATGAGTGTGTTGGGGTAGGATTAGAATGTTTTGGAACTTTTTTTATAGAATAGTGTCTATTTACAATTTGTATGTATCTAGTTTAGTGAATTAGCTGTGGTACTGATGACAATGATCCCAAATTATTGATTACCAGTAATTTCTGTATAACATCAGCAAAACAAGAAACTTCTTTGATCCATATTTGATTTAATCCACAGGACTGGAGCAATGTTCCTTGCTCTACTCTATGAATAAATGTCTTTCAGCTTCTGTGGCCATAGACACAGTGAGTGTTCCAGATGCTGTTTCAGGATCAAGCTTCCCAGCACAGAGGTGCTGCTCTGGACATCGGTTTCCCCATGAGGAGAACTTCTCACTGGAGCTGCACATTCCTTTGCAGTTTCAATATGAGTGAATCACCATTTTCTAATGAAAAAGTTCAGCCAAAGGACTCATAATCTGCTTGACATTTTGTTTAGTTCAGCCATACATCAGTAATATCACTGCTTTTACACAGTAACTTGAGGGTGTTTTTAGCAAGCCAGCATTATCTAAAATATTTTAGGCTGTGGGCCTTTTGTGTGTAGGCTGAATAAACCAGGCAATTACTTAGCTGCTTATATTCAAGTATATTTCCAAGAATATGCTTGATTTCTGCTCTGTGTGGCATCCCTGAAGGTTCCCTAAGGATTTGTTCTCATTGCAGATCTCATGCTTATATCACAAGCATGTTTTCCTCCCTATTTCTTACATAAAGGGAATCAGAAGTGCAAAATATGGAACTTAAGTGTATTCCAAAAGAAGTAGAGAAGAAATGAGTGGCTGTGACTTGAGAGTTCTATCAACTCTTTGTACTAATCAGAAATAACTGTGAGTTTACACATGTGATGAGAGTGAGCACAAAGCCATGTGCTGTGATAGTGAGCAATGAGATGTCACCTTCTTGAAACATGGTATTATAAGCAGTAATTAAATGCTAAATTCACCTGAGTTTTCATATGCATTCTTTATAGAATTTCTTCATATAACTCAATTCCAGAACTAATCCCCACAAGATTTTGCTAACAGCAGTATAAATTAATTGAAAAATATCTCACTTTCTCAATAAAGTCATCCAGCTTTCTAATAGACATTGAATAAAATCAATGGAATATCTTTGACAGTTTGTCTGAATGGTACCTTTCAAACAATGCAGCACTGCTTTGCTACATGGACTTTAATGTTTTTGTCTTCAGGGGACACAAATGTCTCATACAGCTTAGCCAATGTCAGCATTAATAAGTTACTTATTCAGTGTCAATAATCAAAAATATTTCTTTTCTCACCCACAAATACCATTTTTCTTTCTTTTCATTCTGGCATTACAGACCTCTGTTAATGTAACAGAGCAGGGACAAAATGTCCAGTTCTTTCTCCTCCAGGTGAGAGTTGGGCTCTGTCTTGCCTAGCTCCATGTCTCACCATTTTACATTCATGCATTTTTGGCTCCACAACTATAAAAACAATCCCAAAAGCTGGCAGTTTATCGTCGTGGTCCACACACAGAAGAAAGGACTCTTGACAATAATTTCAGAAGGCTAAAATGATTTATTAAAATGACTCCATAATTCTAATATATTTCTATATCTGCTCAGCAGAGAGCATTCCATGCTCCTGCTGCTGCTTCGTCCAGAGAATGTGTCCGAATCGTTTACAATATCAGAAAGATAAAGTAATTTCAGTTCAGTCTCCTCATAGGTAGGAGGAGGCCAACCAATTCCATGTCCTTGAGGAACAGACACAGATATTTTGTTTACAGAAAGCTTATACAGAGTAAAAGACAGCAAAAGGATGTTCTCCCATGGGAAAATGATCAGAAGGCTTACACACAGAGAAACTTATAATTTGTTCATAGCAACAGCAGTTAAGGCATTTCCTTGGAAGGATGAGCTGAGATCCTGAAAGAAAAGAGACTCACACCCAGGGGTCCTGTGCTGACTTTGCTATATCTTATAAAAGACACCATCAGTTCAGGTTGCCAGTAGATGTAGGCATTTTCAATAAAGAACAGAACATGTAAGTACTTAGTGTAATTTTAGTTTACAGCTCTCCAGAAGCCTCCAGACCTGTAGCTATTTCTGTGCTGACTGCAGAAAGGATTTAGGCCTGTTCTTTCAGAAGAGCAGATTACGTTTCCTCACTGGTGCTTTGCATCCAGTATTCAGATCCAAAACTAGGTGTCTCAGTCACATAAACTCCCTGGTCCACTTTCTACCTTTCTACCAGTATTTCATTAGCATGTCTCTCCTGTGAGAATGAAAATGTGACCTTTCTGTTCAATGGGGATGAGACACCTGATATTTTGCTGATGGAAAATAAAGGCTTCAGGTCTGCTCTCCTGAATTGACAGGTCACAACTTCCAAGATATTTTCTTTTGTTCAGGATCATTGTATTGCAACTGCCTCCTGGGAATTTGCAAGCAAAGGCTTCTGGTAACGTTTTTATACAATTCCTCTCCGCAAAGGAATATTAAGACCATGTGGCTGACAGCAAGAACTCAAAAGTTTGCTAAATTTTCTGCCCATAAGTAGTTGTGGGTGTGCTGTGTACTGTAAATCAGAGTCAAATATGTCCAAAAAGCACTAGACATACTCTACATGTATTTATCTTTTTTTTAGTTTACAGTAGCTCCACTATGTCCAGACATTTTGATGTGACACATGTTGAGTAGATCAAGTTCAGATCTGAAAGAGTGGACATTTTGATCCAGTGATAATGGTCTGAAGTTTCACTGTGAGCATATCTGATCTATAGACGTTATGTTCTGAGCTCCTGCTGTGCTGAGATATGTCTAGAAATCCTGGACAAGTACTGTGCAAATAGTCTGCTCTGACAAGATTTACAGGAATGAAAATGGATTCTGCTTGTGAAACTGAAATTCATGTTGACTTAGTCAGACTGGATAACACCCACTCTACACCGCCAGTCTCTGCAGGTTCTCTAAACCATAATCCTTCAACTCATCCTGTTTACATTGTCTTTTAATGAAATTAGGCAGGTATAAAGGTATTGATTAAAACAGTTGCCAGATCTTAACACAGCCTTCACTAATAATCTTTATTTATGCAGTTCTCATGAAACTGTTGATGCATGATGCTTCAGAAGGATTATAGAATTGTAACCTTGTTAATACTACTTAACAGTTTTTATAGCTATAGATCATCCCAGCTGAAGCAAGTCTTCATTATATGATTACAGATTTGACTTACAAAAGGTTTGATAAAATATGCTTAAACTAGTCAAAGTCAGTTGATATAGCATTGCACAGTTTTTTTGATTAAAATTTTGACAATATCATTTCAAGTCTATACTAAAATGATTACCTCATAGTTCCTTAAAAGACAAGTTAATGGTTAATCATTACCCAGTTGGTACATTTCAAGTGGGATTAATGAAGAATATGTCATTGACCTTTTACTATCCTGAAGAAAATATTGGAAATGCAAATCTATGCTGATATAGCTGTATATAATACAAAAAAATCAGAGTTAAAAAGCATAGTATAAGAAATAAGTTTTTCCAGAAAAATCCCAAAACTTATTTGAGTTTTGGGAACTAATTTGACCACTTGAACTAATTTGTATAAGAAATATTTTAACACAGCAAATTTGAGGCTTTATTCTAGAGACTAATGCTAGCTTCTGATGCTACTTACAAATATGTTCTGGATGTGACTGACTCAGAAAGGGATTTAGTCTGATTGTGGTAGATAACAAACTACACATGAACTCAAAACGTACTGCAATGCTGATACCAATCTCTAATCTAAGCCTAGTATGTAACTAAATCAATGTCTGTAAGTACCTACACGGGAAAGTGATTTAACAGAATATATGAGCCATCAATCTTGTGAACAAAGGCATAAAAATGTCCATGGACTGCCTGCTGAACCTAAACAATTTCAGAATAAAGTAAGGTATAAACACTTTAGTGGCAATGCAGTAGATTTACACATCTTGCAAGGTAAAGTGGGCCCTCCTCTTCCTGACCTCAAGTCACACCAAGCTTAGCAATCTATCCAACTCGGTTGCCCACAAGTTAGGGCCTGTGCAGGAAACACTGAGAGTTTTTTATGGGAATCCGGGCTATTCAGATAAAATATTATGGCACAAATGCTGTGATACCTCTTAAAATATACCAAAGTAATACTTTATTGTGAAGATGAATTATTAAGAGTTAGGGTGAGACAGTTATTAAGTGTCTTGATAGACGATGATTTACTCTTTCTGCAATTCAATTACATAGGTACATTTTGAATCACAGTATAGAATCATATAATGGCTTGGGTTGGAAATCATAGAATGGCTTGGGTTGTAAATGACCTTAAAGACCACCAAGTTCCAACCCACCTGTCATGGGCGTGGATGCTTTCCACTAGACCAAGTTCCTCAAAGCTCCATCCTACCAGGCCTTGAATACTTCCAGGGATAAGGCACCCACTGCTTCTCTGGGCAACCTGTTCCAGCGTCTCACCACTCTCACAGTAAAGAACTTCTTCCTAATATTTAATGTAAGCCTCCCCTCCTTCAGTTTAAGGTCATTCCCATTTGTCTTATCACTACATGCCCTTGTCAAAAGTCTCCTTACGTCTTCCTTGTAAGCCCTCTTTATGTACTACAAGATGTTCTAAGGTCTCCTTGGAGCCTTCTCTTCCTCCAGGCTGAACAACCCCAGCTGTCAGTCATCTCTGGTTTCCTGGCTCATCACAACATTCAGCAAAATTTAGCAGGCTGCCCTTCACTAGTTTTTCTACTGTAGCAATACTGAATCCCAAGGGGTAGGACAACTGAGTCTGGTTTCTGCAGCTGTGATGTCAGTGCTCATTCCATGACACTCACAGACCTCTTCTATTTCTTCTGCTCAAGTTGCTATCAGCAGCATCTCTGCTTATTTTCCTTTGATACCTCTTCTCTCCATCATATCAATCTCTTTTGTCAATAATGAAGAAGCAACCAAGGACAAAGAAAACTTTAGGACACATGCACAGACAATCAACATGATCACATAAATACTTGAGAGAAAACAAACTGAATATGTCTTTCTACCACAAGGTAAGAATGAAAGGATTTATTCATCAGTGATTTCAGGTTCTCACAATTGATTATTTAGCATCTGAAAAAAGACTGCTGAAAAACTCAAAAGCTGTGTTTTGCATTATTTTTGTCTCTAAGTGCATGGTTATGAAATAACTGAAGCAATTCCTTTGTACAACCCCTGAACACAAACACGAATGCATTTAACCCCATGCCCCAACCCCAAAACTTATTTGGTTAGGAAAGACTGAGTACTTTTTTGGAAGAACATTTTCATATATTTATTTTGTAATGTTGATCAATGAAATGAATTATTTGGTGATAAAAGTAATTACTCATCTTTGAACTAAAGTATGATACCATTAGGAAAAAAAGATATATATGGCAAAGAAGAATCAGTGTTGCCAAGGCTTCTTGTCCCATATCATCACCTCCTTTTGAGATGGGAACTATGCTGCCTATGTATTTTTCATCATGAAAGCCACCAGCAACATTTAGAAAAGCTGATGCTCTCTTTCTCAGCAATGGCTATTTTCTTTTTCTTGTCGAATTCTGAATTAAATATTAGGAAAAATATTTCTGTGTATATATCTTGATGTTTGTCATTTCCAAAGGCCTCTTGAATCATGATTTGGCTACCTGTGTCCAAGACTGTCATGCTGGCCTCATCTGTGATACGGTTGCTAGTAAACACAGTCTGCTGGCAAAGGCTGGGAGAGGGCAAGGAAATCAGTAAATTCCTCAACTAAATATAATCCTCACAGCTGTGAGAAGCATTATGAATGGTGCTATAACAGATAATGTGGAGGAAGATGGAAACAAAATGTGTGCATGGACTCTCTGTATTTGCTAAACCAAAACAATAATATAGCTTTGCCATATACTGGGAGGTTGTGTTCCAAGTCTGGAAACAATTTCCTTTTGGAATTTCAGAGACAGGTTAAAAGGGTGCACATATTTATGGCTGGTAATATTTAGTCATTACAACAATGTACAATGAACAGTAATGGAAATGACTGGCAAGCACTTTCATATTGTGGTAAATTCAGTTTATTTTGCTGCAAATTACAGGTCATCGTTCCAAATCCTGGAAGTCAATGCATAGAGTCCAGCTCCTAACTCACCAAAAGGGCAATTTTGTGGGCAAGTGGGTCAGTATGTGCAGCATGAGGACCACCAGCCTATGGAACTGATACAGAACTTGGCATGCAGGTAGATTTTCAATGCTGTGAAAGAATCTGAGACAGGACCAGGATCCAGAGGGTATTGATAGAGAACCAATGGCTTTGACTTTCAGCAGCCAGTTTCCTCTGAATTTCACATTCCGTATAAGCCACAAGGCTCATGTCTCTGTGGGGGTATGAGCCCACACTTCTTATAGCTAGTAGAACAGAAAGAAAGGCATATTGGAATTAAACTTGGTACAATTACTTTTTTTTTTAAAGTTATGACATGATTTTAAAGCTAAAAAACCCAATATGCAGTCTGTTCATAATGAAACATATTCTGTTCTGGAAAACTAACTCAGACAAGTCTTGAAGAGAAGTAAGTCAACAGAAGCTTTCAAGATACTATTGTTTCAAAAATAGCTGATGTGATGGGTTAAAATTTAATAAAAGAACAATGAGTAGCATAAGTGAAATTACTTTCTATCTATACTAAGCATCTACAGTATTTTAAAAAGACTTTTAAGAAGCTGAAGTTGAACATGTGCAAAATGAGCCACAAAAAAGCAGTTGAAGGCTAAAGGAAATACTTTGTGTTAAAAAATCCAGTTTATTTAATAGAAAAAAAAAGACAAAACAATGATTTTTTGACTGAACCTTAATATCTACAGGAGGAGAAAACATGCAGCAGAGAAAAGCAACAAGAAGTAGCAAGTGGAACCTGAAGCCAGAGAATTTGTGTGTAAAACAGGACACAGCACCATGAACAGTTGGGGCTGACAAGGAAGGCATGGATACTTCCTCTCCCTCTATCATAGAATCATGATTAGTTCCCAAGCTAGGAGGCACAATCATGTCTCAAAGGAGGCACTAAATGTATTTGAAGCTCATCCCCATTTACAGACAGGGGAAGAACCAGAGGCACCATCTGTAAGAACATGGCAGCAATCCTAGAGCATAGAAAGGGCAGTACCATACTGAAATTAGGATGGACAAGTGGCCAAACCCAGTCATGTCTAGGGTCCTCACTGTTTTCTTATTTGATGTTTAGCTACAAAAAGATCCAATAATCTTCCCAAACTTTGTCTAAACCTAATTTTGGTGGTTTGATATAATTCATGGGATGGGTAGATTAACTGTACAAAAATGAAAAACATGTCAGACATGGGAAATCAGACGAGACAGTCTAGCACTTTGTAATTGTCTCAAACCTTATGTCTTTAAGTAACTAGGCTTTGTATACTAAAATCCTCTCACTCTTAAAAAGCCATCATTTTTCAGATCTGGAAGAGATATAAAGATGAAATAGCACTCTTGGGAAGACTTTATGATCAAGAAAAACATTTAAACTGACTCAACACTTGTTAAAAAAGTAGAAAAAGTGAAATAAATGCCACATTCAATCACTTGAAATTATAAGTTATAGAAAATTGGCAAATTTTTAGCTGCTCCGTTGCCCTGCCTACTTTACGGGAAGCAGAGGTTGGCTTCTCAATTCACGAGCCCTCTGCTAAGGTTATTGTGAAAAAGGAGCAAACTGTGGAGCAGCTGCTTTATCATTTCACATGCATGTTACATTACACATACCTTCAGGAATTATTCCACTTATGAATCTGCATTAGGCCACTGGTACAGCTCATACAGCTTCTCATAGCTCTGCCAATTAACTTCTGACACTCAGGAGGTAAAGTTATTAACTGTGAAATCCTGCTTGTGAGGAGCTGTTATTCCAACTTACACCAGAGCCTTTCCATACATAGAGCTCTTGTCTGAAATTAAATAAGATTGTTATTCTAATTCCACCTGTTTGCTAGGTCAAACTCCTGTGCATAATAGGAGAAAGTATGAGCTGATTCACCTAAGATTATGATAAATTGTCAAAAGAAAAATAATCTGCTGAAATTGTTCAGAATTTTGTGCATGTGTTTTACTGTGGGACACTAGAGAGAAATTTATAAAGACCTGTCCTGCTATTTCCCTCACCTCCTGCCCTACTTGTACTACATTCTTTTTTTCACCTGTGATTTTTTTTATTTTGCAGTATAGAAGTAAAGTGTTAATAATAGTACAGAAAACCATAAAAAAAGAGGACTTTTATCTCATGTGCTCCAGTGTCTGGTCTGATCTGTGAAGGTGTTAGATTTTCTACTATTTAGATGGTAAGCAATAAAGAATTGCAGGTTTAAAGTTAGCTTCTTTTGGTCACCTAATAAAATTTTGCAATTTGTAGCCTTTTGGAGGGAAAAGCAGATTCCCTGGATCCCACGGTGCAAATTGGTATAGGTCACTAGGGAAAAAAATTCCAACACTTAGAGATAAGTATTTGCTATACTTCAGGTAAGACTTACAGGAAAAGAAAAATAAAGGGAAATATTATAAGCAAAAGAGAGATAAAAAGTTGCAATTAAACTACAGACAAGTCCAGCAGAATTTGCACATTTAGCAGAAATTCTAAATTTAAATGTATATAATGCGGTATGCACTGACGCTGTATAATTAATCAGATTTGAGGAGATGGAGGATAGATATGGTCAACTAGACCAAAAGATATTTTTGTATGATAGTGCCCTCTATGGATAAAATATTTCCAGAAACTTGAATGGTATGGAAAAATATTACTTTTTCTATTGTTCTGCTTAGAATAATGAACAAAGAAAAGTTGCTGGGGATTGTGCTCACACAAAGTTGATCAGTTATTTGGAGTGAGAACTTGGGAGTGAACTGACATATATTTAGATGCCCACTGGACCAGGATGTTGGCACAGTGAGACATATAATATGTCTGGCAACAAATATATACCTGTTGTGACAAAAGGAGGAACCAGGGAGATCTGGGTTGAAACATAACATGTGACATAACTCAGGATTTAAGTGGTAGATTGTTATTTTATTTGTAACAACTGATGTAAACTAAATACTTCCTATGTTTTATACAATTAGAAAGAGTTATCACAGACTATAAAATTATTATAAAATTATTATAAAATTAAAAAGTACACAAGTTAGATAAAGTACAAACAAATAAGGCAGCCTAAGAAAAAGAACAGACGAGGAAGTTAACATTATTCATTAATGACAAAATAAGCTGGTTTTGTATCCAGATTGGGAATAAATTTGGGAAATCTGCAGACAAATATAAATTCAAGCCCACTGTCATTTAACATCTGATAAAATAGTAACTTTACCATGAGATATTTTGTCCTTACTGTAGATGGTGCTGTAGCATAAAATATGCATTTCACTCTGATTCCTGATTTTAAACAATTTAGCTATGACCAACATACAAGTCACTCTGTGCACAGGATTGAGTCACAAATTGTTGTGAGGGATCATGTAAATTTTGCAATTTATGCATGGTCTTATGTGAGCAAGTGTTTGTTAAAAAAAAGACAAACAGAAAAACGTTGAAGTCTTTTCTGTATTACTAATATGCTGGTGTATTACAGCATATTAATAAAAGAAATTCTTTACTGAAAGGAGTGTCAAGCACTGGAATGATTCACTATCTCTAGAGGTAATTAAAAAGCATGTAGATGTGGCACTTGAGGCCATAGTTTAGTGGTGGGTTTGGCAGTACTGGGTTAATTGTTGGACTCAATGGTCTTAGAAGACTTTTCCACCCTGAAAGATTCTATGAATCTATCATATGCTATACCATATCAAAGTTTAGGAATATCTATGGGATATATTTGTTGAGAAGGATAAATCTCTCTACTTTTCTTTGTTTTATACTGATTTCTTCCTTCATTGAGAACCAATGCAAATTAATTTTCTCTATGCAGGACAAACACAGAGTGATGGCAAAAATCAAGTTCAATGCATATGTCACAAGCAATTCTTATTCCAAAGAAGTCTCAAAACCTACCCAGTTATGATGCAAACTAGGGCTGGCCTCAGGGGCAGGAGGGACCCCAGGAGAGTGATTGGTGCAGAGGAGGGCAGGTGCTGTCCTGTCCCTGGAGGCACCAGCTCCCTTATCGAAAAGGTTCTTGAGGAGTTCATGTTTTTATTGCATATTGTCTGTGCTACCTGTGTTGGAATTAAAATACTTTTCTTGTTTCTTTTCAGGTTGCAAATGCTGCAGCTTCTCTTTCCAGGTCTGTGCTTGGCAGATGTCTGTGTGATGGAAGAGAAGAGCTTTCAGAAGCTGCAGAGTGCCTGGGACAAGGAGCTTGATAGACTGACCAGCAGCACGTACACAGACAGGGGGTCCTCAGACACACCAAGAAAACCAGTGTGACTTTTCATTTCAAAGAATCACAAAATAGCTAAGGTTGAAAAAGATCACAGAGGGTCACCTCTGATCAGGGCCATCCTAGAGCACATGGCCAAGGCTCGTCTCCAGATGGTTCTTGCATATCTCCAGGGATGGAGGCTCCACACACTCTCTGGGCAATCTGTTCCAGTGCTCAGTGACCTACACAGTAAAGAAGTTTTCCTCATGTTCAGGAGGAACTTCCTGTGCAGCAGTTTCTGCCCATGCCCTGTTGTCCTATTTCTTGGCACCACCAAGAAGAGCATGGTCCATCCTCTTGGCACCCTCCCTTCAGATACTAACAGACATTGATGATGTCCCCTCTCAGTCACCTCTTCTGGAGGCTGAAAGGCCCAGCTCCCTCAGCCTTTCCTCACAAAAGACAAGCTCCTGTATCTTAATCCCTAATTTCACACTTAGTTTCAAATGAAAGTTATCTCTGGTGTAGCCAGATTTCTGAAATCATCAGGTCAAGAACTTCTCTAAGTAATTTTCCCATATACCTTTAACTGAATGAGGCCCAGTCTTGCTTATCTTGTCCTCCTAGTGTCAGACTTTCAGAAAAAAAACCCTTTTGCTACACTGTAGTGTTTATAGTACAATATCTGCTAAACATTTTGGAAGCAACAGCTGCCTCCTGAGCCTCTGAGACTAGCCTGGAGCTTATTTTACCAAGTGCTCCCATATTAATGTATATTTCATTTCAACCCTTTTAACCATGGAGGAACCACTACTTCACTAGTGGAACAGGTCGCTTCCTAAGCCAAGAAAGCAGTATGCCAAAAGGGGAGATGAGGGAAGAGATCCAAAGTGAAGACACAGACTGTATCAGCAGCATCACATTAGAATGAATATTCTGGTAAAATACCACTTAAGTTTTTTATCATTGGCTTGTACTAGTTTTCTACCCAGTAGGGTGTTTTTCCATCCTACTTTTCTATTAATTGTCAGTCACAGCTCTTAAGTTGTTAGGGAAACAGCATGGGGAAAAGTCCTGTTCTTAGTCTTCTGGGTGGTGCTGGGAGAAGCAGAGCAGAGACAGTTGCAGTAGAGTGACAGGCCTGTTTTGCCTGTTTTGCCTTCATGGACACAGGGAACGTGAAGTCTAACTGTGCTTCTATGCACTGCTTTGAGAAAGATGCTCAAGCATGTGCCTCCTCTGGCTCCAGTCTTCTGCATGTGGACAGAAGAGGTTAAAAGCAGTGATAGGATGGCCTAAAAGCAGACTGTCTAAATAGCAGTTTGGTAGCAAGACTGCTAAGCAGTCAGAGGCTAACTCCACTACAATGATGCCCTCAGTAAAATAATCAAGTGACAGCAAGACTGCCAAGCTGAATCGCATGGCTGGGCAATGCAAGAGAGTCTGGTCTGGTGCAGGACTGAAAGAAGAGATTGTAGTAACAAGCTGAGGTCACCCTGTCAGTGCTTTCACTGTAAAGGGCAGGTCTTTTTGGTGTCTGGACAGCCAGGAGCACCTTCTCTCATGGGGGACAGTCAGGCTGGGGGCCAAGAGGAGGGACGCACCCTGGAGGCACTTCTATCTAAGCTTCTGATGTAAAAGCTGAGAGGTCAGCTGTGTTTTCTGCCCTCACCTCTTTGTTTTCCAAGCCTAGCTGCTGTTTCCCACATCCACCTCCTTTTCTGAAGTAATTTACAGGACAAAGCAGAGCAGCAAATTTAAAATATGCCACTTCCAGTCACGCAGTGGAATAGCAGCAGCTTGCATTATCAGAAAGTTCATTAAGATGCAAATATGGTAGCAGAAATTGTCAGTTCTGATAGCTCCTTGAAGTTACTTAAGAAAACTGTTTAGCAATGATAAACTGCTTGTGTCAATGAAAAACCACAGGCTAGTCACAAGATGTTTATTCCTAAGAAATAATTTATTCGTCTTTCTGAGTCTGAATTTACAGTCATATTTCTGTTAGTTGTCTTAGATCTATGTACAGTAACCAACATGTGTCAAAAATAATAACATATTAAAAGAAAAAAAACAAACCAAAAACCCAACCCAAAACCACCAACAACAATATTTCTGTTACTTTGAGTGACTGCTGAAAAATAAATAAAATTCCTGTTATTTTTAAAGGAGAGTCTCTTTCCCAGTTGTGTAACTGATGTGATACCATTGTTATATCAGGGAGTATGTCTGCTTTACTATTAGCTTTACTATAAATGACCTCCTTGACACAGGTTCACAGTAGCTTGACCACTCCGGTGCCCTTCCAAATGTTCAATATATTGATATAAGCAATTTATCTCAGTGACCAAACCTAAAGAATGAAATAGCTCAGGCTATGGATAGGCTTTTAGATGATAGTTTTGAACATTGAATTCTTGGCTTTTGATGCTTTTAAAATCCCACTGAGTACATTTCACCATTATTGAGTTTCAAATGCTTGTACACATCTGGCTTGCTGTATAAATTTCTTACATTTCTAATCAGCCTAAAGATTTTTACTCTTCTAATAGATTTTGTCTTTTAAAAGTAAATTTGAGTTTCACTCATAACCTTGAGTAAATGGAAGTCTCTGAAAGAGTCTGTCTTCTGAACTGCGGGCCAGATCCACAGTTAGGATAGGTCAACCTAGCTGCACTGTCTTCAATGCCAAAGTACAGCATTTAGGGATCTACCTGTTGATGGCTCCCAATTTAATGGAATTAATAAATTAAGGTTAACATAATTGTCAGCAGACCAAATGCAGTCCTGAAAAATACATCTATGTCATTTCTCCCATATGTTCAGGTAAAGTCCCTGTGTTTGCATTTGTATGCTTTCCTGCAACTGCTAGAAAAAGAAAATAATATTATCTATTACAGAAGGACACTCGAATACAAATTAGCACCCTTACCATAAAAGAACTATGTAGTATTTTTAGCATATCATTAATTAAGACAAAAATTAATAGCACAGATAAAGGCCAGTTAATTTAAGCAGCTCCTACCTCTGATAAAATACCTTATCTACTTTATAGTATAGCATTGATCTGTTCTCTATATTTTTAGCCATAATAGAAGTATGAATGTTGTAATTAAACTGGAAAATATGCAGTTAGCCTAAATATATCTGTCCAGAATAGCGCTAATTAAGAATTTTGATGTAAAAGTGAAATTCTGTTGAATTTCCCATTTTGAATTTCACTATTATTTATATCTTAATGTGGATAGTCCCTACTTAATGGGTATTTTTATGATGTATATTTTCATCTGAACTATATATAAAACAGTACTGTTGGGTTTCATAGGGCTTCTAGACTCATAACTTACAGTATGAAACAAAATACAAGTATTTTCAAAAGTGTAACTAATGAGGTTGGATACAAGTGAACTTCAACAGTAAATATGAAAATTCCATCTTCTCGGGGGCAAAGGTTCACCAGCCCATACATTATTTTTATTTTTAATGATTAAAAGGAGCAGGTATAATTCCTCAACAATTGTTTCTGCAACTTTGAAGAGCTGAAAAGCTTGAGTGAATCAGTCAGTGCTGCAGAGGTTTTTAAATTAAGTGCAAATACAGAGAATTCAGAGACTTATATCTGTAGAGTAAAAATTATGGGAGGAAATTCATAAGTATGCCCCTTATTCAGTAACAGAATTTAATTTTGATTTTATAACATATTTTCTCCACAGACCACAAAAATGCACCATTTCACTTCCTGCATGCCAAAGTCCTTTGGACAGGTCCATGTTGAAATATTTTTTTCAAATACATATTTACATCAGATATAAAATACCATATAACTAAGCTGTGATCCTAAAACCTTTTTTTGTAATGCACTAAATATACTAACTCAAAATGATGTCATAAACTCAACAACTTGACAAGGCTCTCATTTAGGTGAATATTAACTTCATATGCAAGAGAAAGTTGAAAATCAAAGAAGTTTTCCTCATTTTGTTTTCAAAGATGGAAGTCGAGAGAAAAACCGGTGGGATCATTTTACTATAATTCATGCTTTTCCACTTAAACAAATACATCTAAATGATAAAAAGGAGGAATGAAAAATATTAGAGATACCAAGCTCCCAGCCAGCCTACAGTGCCTGGTGTACCTATCAGCAGAGGTAAATCTGACCTGTAATGAAACCATTTCTCTCTTCAGGATGTTCACCCTGCAATAAATGCTGCAGATTAGCAGTTTAACATAGGCTTTGATTCAGACACCTTAAACGTTGCTCTAACAATATCAAATGAAGGAGATTAAGAAGTAGGGAGTCTAAAATGGAGCATATAAGAACAGAGACCTTTCCCCCCCTTTTTTCATTTAGAGTGATGTAGTGAAATTTCAGCTTTAATGGCAAAGGTTTGAAGGAAAGAAATGTCTGGGCTGGCTTCAGGGACTTTCTTTCAGCTCCACTTGTCAGATGTAGTTGCATTTCTCGGCAGAGCTCAGCAGCAGAGGATCTTGATTGAATGCAGTATCACTTTCTCTAACAGCTTGTTCAGTCAGAGTGGCTCCCATGACATGCAATGACATCCATGGTATATTCATTTAGTTTTAAAATGTAACAGAGCTTACAATAACATTTGCATTAATTTGCATTTCAGTGTTGACATGAAAAATACTGGAAGTAATTATAAAATAACAGATATATTTGGCCGCTTGCCATTTTATGATTAAGAAGACCCATGAAGGGACTGTGATGGCTGACAGCTTCCAATAGGTGCTTAGAAATATTAAGGTGCTCAATTTAGGCCAATTTATGGCCTTCTGCAAGCAACCAAAACTCCTGTGAAATCATCCAGATGAGTGAAGAGGTTTACTTTGCTCACATTTGCCTCAACACTTGCAGCAACCAGTTGTGTCATTGCACTTACCACAGACTGTTGTCAGCATGAGGAGCTCCTTGCTCGTCCTCTTCTCTCTGAGAGGGCTGGTTAAACACTGATTCTCATGTTTAGCTGTGGATGTATCACTGTCCAGACTGGGACACTTCCAGCTGGGTGAGAAACTGTCCCAATTGTTGAGCCCAGGCAGTAGTGGTCAATGCCTTGCGCTCCACCTCAATGGCTGAAGCAGGTGAAGCCCCTCAGGACACTCTCCTCTGTATATCCTTACCAGCAAAGAGGAGGAAGAGGAGGAGGGAGAATAAAGCCTCATGAAGTTTGTGGGCAGTGGGCTGAGCCTAAACCAGCACTGAGCCCTGGCAACAGCACCAATGCACAGCATCCTGGGCTGTGCTAAGGGTGAAGGCATTGTTCTCCTTCCCTCGGCACCTGTTAAATCACTTCTGGTCTACTCTGTCCAGGAGAGACTCCAACATAAAGTGGAATGAGTTCATTGGAGGGAACCAACATACTTAGGGAGTGGGAGCACTTGCCCTGAGAGAAGAGGCTGAGGGAGATGGGACTGTGCAGCCTGGAGCAGAGACAGCCTTGGGGGAACCTGACAACAGCCTTGCAACACCTGCATGGTAGTTACAGAGAGCATGGGGCCAGGCTTTCTGCTGAAGTCCATGGTGAGTGGAAAAACAAGTCGGTATGCAAAACAGGAACAAGTTGCCCAGTGAGATTCCATAACTCCCTTCCTTGCAGGTCCTTGACTCACCTGGGCAAAGACCTCAGAACCTTAGTCTGAACTTGGTGTAGACTCTGGAGCATAAGGTTGCAGTACAGTCAGTGTGAGTTCCCTTGCAGCCTGAATGATTTTATGACTTCTTGATGCTGCAGAACTGGATAAATTATTACAGTGGCAAGTAGGTTTTGCTTGGAAAATTAAACAGAAATGACGTATACCTTAACATCCTTGACTCAGCTTATTTCCAACAACGCTAGCAATTTTTCTTGTGTGAAATACTTTTCTTTCTTTCCTACTTCATGTGCCTTTCATTTAGCTAAAAAAAAAATCCACTTCTGCTTTTTATTCCAATATTGCTACAACTTGTGGCAGTGCAAATTTTTTATACCATCCTCCTCCCTTCTTTCTGGTATGCAACTCCTCCTCCTTCTTCTCCCCTCTCTTTTTATCTTCAGTATTTTCAACTGCTGTGACATGATCAAGCTCATTCACAAAAATATCTGGAGTCTAAATCACTGTCTATCTCTCATTGTTTAAGGCAGACTTTACATAGCATGTGCCTGAAATCACTGGAAATAGTTGAAAACCTCTTCATTCTTTCTATTTTTTTAGTTTATCTCTAAACCTTTCACAGTTCTCACAGATCCTTTCACAACCACACTCCAAACAGTCATTGTTGTTGCTGTCTTAATTCCTTTTTCCCTCAGTATTTCTTCTTGATGAAGGGAAAATTGTCTCCATGCCATGGAGAATGGTAGAAAATTATACTGGTGATTGCTTTTCCTGACTACTTAAGCAAATATAATGATTTATGAAAATATTCCAGGATGTTGCCCAAATTAATGGCAATTGCATACAAAAAAACTATGAATAAGTTAATCATATAAAGACATTTCTTAAAAGATATAAAACCTCACACTGATACTGAAGATTTGCTACACAATGAAAACAGCTCACATAACTGAGACAGCAGTTGTAGTACTCATCTGTAATGCTGCCTGAAAATTTTGGTAGAGCTGGCTGATCACAGATGTATCATCTCTAGAATCCCTCTTTATTCTTTCTACCCAATACTATTGCCTGAAACCATGCAGAACGACCATTACTGTAAAAGCTCTGTGATAAATAGCAAGCACATTTACACTGCTAAATAGAGCACAATACAGAGATTTCCAGGGTTTTAGATTAGCAATTCACACTGCATAGTCAGATCAATATAGACAAATTATTATGGAGCCCCATACATAGGAATTACTCTGTCAGGAGTCACAAACTAGTGATTTCTCTCTCAAGCTGTCTTTGGTCAGAAAGTTTGATTCCCAACACTGGGCCCTACTCCAATGACATGTGGCTATAAGCCAGGCAAGCCTAAATCTGTATTCCTCTGCTGATAAAATATGTACAGAGAAGGCCAAGGATGGTTCATGACAGAAACCTGTTTTATGTGACTCATGGAAGTCTAGACTTAATTTCTACCAAGGTAATGCTTTGCAAATATCAATTATAAACTATGTTGGCTCAATAAACAAGTATTAAAACACCTTTATGCTATCAGTGTAAGACTGCCTGTTTGCAGAGCCCATGCGATACAGTGAACTGGAAATTCTGCTACCACTTAAATTATGTTTAAGAAAACTATGATGGATTAATTATGAAAAGGATTATTAGAATCAACAGGCCAACATTTATTGCTTATTCAGGTGGCCATCTCCATCTCACTGAGACCAAAAACAGAATTTCCAGTGGCTGCAAAATTTTTTAAATCTTAAATTAACTTTTTTGCTTACCAGTATACCAGGGATATATACATGCCTGCAATGCTGATATTGTCAAAGCTAGAAGAGCTGGTGAGGAAGTAGAGACATGAAGTAGTTGTGAACTTGAGGTTGATTTCAGCATCAACATTGTGGGACATCCTGATCCTCATACAAATGTGTGAGAGAGGGTGTCATGGTTTGACACTGGCCAAATGCCAGGCACCCACAAAAGCTGCTCGCTCACCCTCGCCTGCCACAGCTGGTCAGAGGAGAGAAAAAATTAATGAAGGGCTTGTGAGTGGAAATAAGTACCAGGAGAAAACACTCCAGGGGCAAAACAGGCTCAGCTTACTAACAGAGTCAGAGGAGGATAATGAGAAATAAAATAAGCCCTTAAAATCCACCTTTTTTACCCCAAACCCTCCCTCCTTCCCACTGACCATGCAGGAAACAGGGCATGGGGGTTTGGTCAGTTCATTACTGAGATTTTCTTACACTGCTCAGGGAGAGGGGTCCTTCCCCTGCTGCACTGTGGGGTCCCTCCCACGGGAGACAGTTCTCCTTGAATTTCTTCTGTGTGGCTCCAAATCTCATGAGCAGCAGTTCTGCCAAAACTGCTGCAACATGAGTCCTTCCCACGGGCACACAGTCCCAAAACTGCTGTGGCGTGGGTCACTCTTCCATAGGCTGCAGTCCTCCAAGAACAGGAAGCAAGGGCCCCTCTCTCCAGGGGTCTCTCATTGGATCACAGCCTCCTCCAGGCATCCACCCGCCCCGGCGTGGGCACCTCCCCCACGGGCTGCAGGTGGATCTCTGCATCCCCCATGGATCCCCATGGGCTGCAGGGGCACACCTGCTTCACCACGGTCTCACCACAACGTGCAGAGCAATCTTGGCTCTGGCACCTGAAGCACCTCCTGCCCCTCCTTCTTCATTGAACTTGTCTCCAGGTTGTTTTCCCTCACAGGGTCTCATGTCCTCCTCTTCTCTGACTAGAAGAAAAACTTACCAACATTTCTAATTTGCTCAGCTTTGGCCAGCAGCATCTCCATCTTCAGAGCCATCAGGGATTGGCTCTGCCAGACATGGTGGAAGCTTCTAGCAGTTCCTCACAGAAGCCACCTCTAAGCGTGCCCCCCCCCCACCCTCTGCTACCAAAAACCAGGCTGTGTAAAACAAACACAGAGGGAAATAGAAAAATTGAGTGGAACCAATTCAGTCCAGGACAGAAATGCATTGTGGAAGTGATTTCTAACTCTTCCTCTTATTTCTATCTCTAAGAAAGCTTCATAGTGCTGCATAGTTTTACTCTTAGAAGCTTATTTCCTGCTTCTGGCAGAATTTTATATCCTCTTATCCTAAAGATATGCAAAAGGAAGATAGACGAAATCAGGCTGAAATAAGACTTGCTACATAAAATCAGCAGCAACTACAACAACAAAACAATTTATATTTAGACTGCAAATTCAAGTAGGGATGACATTTTGAAGGTTGTCTGTGACTTTTGCCCCTTGTGTTTATGCTTTGCTTGTTTAGGTATATGCTTGTATCTTTTTTTTCACACAAACCAGTGCAGCATTGCTTACGGCCTTCAGTGTTTTCTTGTTGTGCTCAATATGTGACCCCATGCCACAGTCAGTTGTACACTTGTAAATTCAGCTCTAATTCAGAATGATTCCTTGGTTTGTGGTTTTCATGCTAATATCTTAATCTCAGAAGTCAGTCTTGGAGCAATCTTGAAGCAAATCACACTGGGTGCTGGAAATGATGCTCAGAGCCCAGCAAGATAGAATATTTAGTGGTATGGGTCAAAACATGGATGACTGTGAGACAAATACCAACCACAAGCCTGGACCTTCTTTCCTAATGCAGATGAAGCCTGTGTACAAAGACAAAATTGCTCTTTATACTGACCACTCTTGTCTGCAGCAGTCCTGGAGCTGCATCTGCTTGTTAGCTTCCTACAGGTTTGACAGTGTTTATTCTGCTACAGATGATACCATCTGATATCATGTCATTCCTAATTTGACAACATCTGCACATTTGCTGAACATGTCGTTTGTGTGGTACATGTTGCTGATAATGAACAATGTCAGCCCTGCTATTGAATGGTGCCTTCTGGGGGTAATGTGAAGTAGATGTCAATTTGTCAGTCTTGTGGCAAGCTCACAAATCTGTAGAAGCCTACGGGCATATCTGCAACATCCTATGTAGCTTTTGGCAGGGAAGAACCCCAAAGTTGGCTCCTCAATGATACATCCAGAAGCGTGAGACACTGTCTCTATGTTGTGCGGTGCAGAACTAGCAACACTTTTGAATTTAAACTATTTCTTTGTGGTTCTACATTTAAACTATAGACCCTATAGAACATGTAATTGATTCTTTTTACTGCAAGAAACAAGAGCTCAAGACCAATTGAGTTTTCTTTTTTTTTCAGTATTGTAGCAAGAGTTTAATATTTTCTCTCCCTGTTATATTGTGGGTGAATTTTTCACTTCCAAGTGATAAATGGAGCTCATTAGAAGTTCCCTGTTATCTTACAATGCCTTAAAGTAAATCCATTGTACCACAGTACATTGCTGTTATGTCTTACAATGCAGAAACAGGGCACCGTTCAGCCATCCCTTTGAAAACGCCATGTGAATTTAACACCAGAAAGGAAAGAAAAACTGTGAAGGCACAGTGAAGTTGGGAAAACCTCAGTGTGACTACTGAAAACATATTTTTGATATCCATTGTCAGTGACACAACTCAAATATTTTGTCAGTCTTTGTAGCTAAATCCTTGCTTTATCTCTGGTCTAGATGGCATTAGATTATGGCGTTTTTTTCCTGATTTATGCATGCTTTCATGTTTGTAACAATTCATAAGCCTTAGGAAAAGTATTTCACATTCACTCTGGTTTTGGTTATTTTCTAATTGCTGCATTCAACAAACAAAGCTATAAATGTTTTTAAAATGAATTTACAAGTTTTCTGTCTTCTACAGTTATTAAATAAATATTTACAGTTATTAAATAAAAATTTACAATATCTTTTTTTTCTTCATGTCTTCTTTCAAATGAGTATTTGATGGGAAAAAACACATATTCTACTCCTGCCTGAAAATCCAAAGAGAAGCTCAGAAAGAAGTAACTAAAATAGACAAAACAAGGCTTTCGACACGTCCTCATAGGTAAGCTCAGAAAGTGTGAACCAGGTAAGTGAACAATGAAGTGAACTGAGAACTGCCTGAACAGCAGGTCCTGCAGTATGTAATCAGTGGAACAGGGTCTAGTTAGAGGTCTGTTCCTAACGGTGTCCCTCAAGGCTCAATACTGGACTGAGAATTTTTTAATTTACCAAAACCTATTTGTCACTGACTTGGATGAAGGTGCAGATGCCTCCTCAGCAACACAGATCTATGAGGAGTGGCTGGTAGATCTGTGCAGCCTTTTGGAAGAACCTCGATGGGTTAGAGAGAATGGTGAAATTCAACAAAGGCCAATGCAGGGTCCTGCACCTGGGGAGGAACAACCCAATGCACCTGTATGGGCTGGGGGCTGATCTGCTGGGAAGCAGCTCCATGGAGAAGGACCTGGGGGTCCTGGTGGACAAAAAGCTGTCCATGAGCCAGCAGTGTGTCCTTGTGGCCAAGAAGGCCAAAAGTATCCTGGGATGCATTGGGAAGAGCTTTGCCAGCAGGTCAGAGGAGGTGGTCCTGTCCTTCTACTCAGCCCTGGTGAGGAACATCTGGAGTGCTGTGTCCAGTTCTGGGCTCCTCAGGACAAGAGAGATGTGGAGCACCTGAAGCAGGTCCAATGGAGGGCTACAAAGATGGTTGAGGGACTGGAACATCTCTTTTATGAGGACCGGCTGAGGGAGCTGGGCCTGTTCAGCCTCCAGAAGAGGTGACTGAGAGGGGACTTCATCAATGTCTGTCAGTATCTGAAGGGAGGGAGTCAGACAATGTTTCCAGGCTCTTCTTGGTGCAAGGGGCAGAAACTGATGCAACAGAATTTCCTCCTGAACATGAGGAAGAACTTCTTTACTTTGCAGGTGACTGAGCACGGGAACAGATTGATTGCTCAGAGAGGCTGTGGAGTCTCTGTCCCTGGAGATATTCAAGAACCATCCGGACACAATCCTGTGAAATGTGCTCTAGGATGGTCCTGCTTGAGCAGTGTGGTTGGCCCGGATGACTCACTGTGGTCCCTTCTAACCCGACCCATTTTGTGATTCTGTGCAAATTTTATTAGAATGCAATGGGATTGTGTTTAAAATTAATTCAACCAACAGCAATAAAAATGAGCTTACTTTTCTGAAAACACTGTCAAATTTATAAGAAAATGTAAAAAAATTCACAGACATTTTTGTATGTAGCTGTGCACACAAGAAAGCTAAAAAGTCACCTTCAAACTTTCATAAAAAGATAGCTGTAATCAAGATACAGTGTGTTAACCATGAATCATGTGCAGAGATCATTGAGGATATAAATACCAGCAAAAATGAGAATATGAAATGTTGCCATACATTGGTATAAATGCAATTAATTTAATCTGTATTTCTTAACATATTAATCTATATTTCTTATAGGTTACTAATTTGCTTTTTGGATAAATATTACCCAACTGCAGAATCTGTAAAGATTCTAAATGGCTGGTATGTAAAAGTGAGAATGGGGATGAATAGAGAGCAAGGAAGATATATTTAAAGTGCATATGTTAGTGGCTGAGAATAAAGCATTTATGTAAATGGAATTGAAATATCTGACTTTGAGAGAGTATCTCAGTTTATGGGGGTGTTTGGTTGGTTGGGCTTTATTTTTATTTTATTTTATTTTATTTTATTTTTACTAAAGATTAGTCTGGAGCCAGAGAAGAATAACACTGTTTGTCTTTGCTCACAAAGAAACTAAGAGCACATCTTGGATTTTCCAGAGCAAATACAATACTGCTCTTCATTTACTTCACTGGAAGCACTGGAAGAGCCCACATATTAAATTTTAACATACTCTGTCTTATGATATTATCATTATGATCATGATAAAGGTCACTAAAACTCTAAAATGTTCAAAGTAAGAAGAAAGAAACTATGCAGGCTCTTTGCTAAAAGAAGTTCAAAAGTGTCTGGACACTGAATGCTCCCAAAATAATGAATTTTTTCTGAATTTTTCCATTGTCTTCTAAGAAATTTTAAGATTTTTACATGGTAGATAGATTATGATGGTCCTAAAGACAAGGAAAAGAGTACCTAAATTTTGCATCTGAAGCTTTGCGTGAATTCCATGCACATATGGAAAATGTTTTGCTGCATTGGATCCCAAGTATCTAATTTTAGAGAGCTGAGGCTGATTAATGGCTGCAATAGCAAAATTGTTTTATGACTCACAGCTCAGAAGAGAATTTTCATACTCTTCAGCCTCATCAGACAATGGCGGTGCTCGGTGCTAATTTGCTCTGTGTGTGCAGAGTTTTGCACAGTGCTTTGGGTGACATAGCCTCCTTTGTACTGGGAGCCTCCTGTTTGCAGATGTACAGCCTGCCTTTCCCCAGCAGTGGTGGGGTGCTCATCACCCCAGCCACTCAGACAGGATGTCCCAGGGCCCTGGGCCTGGATTTTCCTCTCCATGATCTGTTCTCATGGCCTTGCACCTGCTAAGTTGGTAATGTGGCTATGGTGGGCTCTCAAAGGAATCTGTTCTGCCAGGCAGGAGAGACACTCAGTCTTGACCTATTTTCACCTCTTTTAGGTCTTCAGGGTAAATTGGAGAGCCAATAATACGCTTAATACTGAGTGTAGCAGTGAGGATGCAGCACCAGCCCCAGTCAGCACATCAGAGATAAGGTTACATCAACATCAGTCAGGAGCCATCAACAAGAATTCGAACATAAAGCTTGTGTCTCTACTGCAAGAGTGCTATGGGGAAACCCTGCTGCACTGGAGAGGAGCCTTGGGGTGGCTGCTTACCTGGGAGCCTCCATCAGTTCTCTTCCTGCTGGCCCCTGAAGAGAGTTTTCTCTTTTTCTCTCTGTTTTACACCTTTTGATTTTATTTTTTCCCAAAGTAACTTTCACTGTTAGTACAATATATGCCATGAACTATGAGCTCCACTTGCAATTTTTGTACACCTTTCTCACCATCCACTCTGTAACAATGGCTCTTTCTGCAACTTGCTGGTAGATTCCTGTACCCACTCATCTTTTCTTACCTTGGGTTTTAAAATAACATTTTCTGCATCCCGAAGTCCATGCCCCTTACCTTTTTCAGAGCACAGTTGTCATCTGCCCTTTCATGAGTGTGCTAAAACCCACAATGTCCAAAACCAGCTAAATCCAATCTCATACAGATTCACTAGGTCCCTGCTTAATTTAGTATTCAGCTCAGAGAACAGTCTGCAAGAAGGTTTGTACCCCAATTTGCATGCAGTGTTCTGTTGACATCCCTAGTCTCCAAAGCTTATTTGTAATCCTCCTTTCTGTGGTACCTCATGTGGAAGGAAAGAAGAATTCACTTGATGTCAAGTTCCTGGGTGAGATTTTTTTTTTATTAGTGTGTGACAGGTTGCCTCTGACAGGGATTCAAATATTTTACTTATTTTCAGAGGTATATTAAAACCAAAACCCAATAATTTGCTCAAAACTAATGAATAAACCTTTCGTAAAACATATAAGAAAGTCCCAGTGCATCTGCAGGACTTTATATGAACACTTCCACACTGTAAACTGTTACTCTGGATTTGCAAACTGGATAATTCTTTGTTTATATGCCCACCCTTCTGTTAAGGTGTTGCTGGAGTTCAAGTAAATATCTTCCCTGTAAGAAAAACTTTGATCAGATGGAGGATTTTACTTCAGAATTATTTTTTATGATGCTTTAGTTCTGAGGACATTAGACCTTACTGGCTGGATCAGCCAATATGGTGGATTGAGATGTCTTCATCGCCATGGCATTTTTTTGCAGCTTCTATTTACTAACTAGATTAATTCCATCTATTGAATATATTCAACAGACCTGATGTGCTAACAGAATATGTCCTGCTTAAAACAAAAGAAGGAAACATGCTGAACTTCTCACACAACCAATAAAGTGAGCAGTTCAACATGAATCAATACACATCTTCTGGGTCATTTCAGGTAAAGCCTAAAGAAATTATTGAGCAAAATTTGGAAATAAAAGAAATATATTATTTAAATCTGCTTTCAAACATTAAAAGGAAAAGGAAAATGATACAGAGTAACTGGAATACTTCTGTAAAACTTCCGAGCGCTAAATGTCAGTGCTGGTGGCTGTCTGGATAGTTCAGGTTTCAGCCTTAGCTCTTGAAAAGAGTTTCTGACTCTTTTATATCAGTTAAGTGGGGCAGAGGAGATGCTTTCAAAATACTCTTCTAAAATCCTTCAAATTTCTCTGTTTTTCATCTCGCTCCACCTAATTGACAAGTATTTTGCCAAAGAGCACGTGTACACACAGGCAATCATCCACATGTGCACAGGCAAGGAAACAGATCTGTTTTAACACTTTGCAGTCATTCTCCTTTTCAGAGTAATTTACAGTTAGACAAGCAATAAAACTCCCACAGAACTGGTAAACATAGCTTTCCTTGTTATGGACATTTAAGCAGTTCAGATAGGATCCTTAAATCAAAATGATTCCTCACCAGCAATTTGGGGAAAGAAAGAAAAAATATGAAAAGAAAAAAAGGTGAATTTAAATCCTGTTCACATTCTGCACCTACAGTCACGGAATAATTATTGAGTACAAAAAAGACCTTGGCAATGGTGTTTCTCTCCATGCTGTGTGAATTTAGGGATTCAACACAGTATTATCAGAGAATGCTGATAAGCAAATGTTAATCCATCATCCATACAATTCTCCTGAAGCAGGTTGGCTATTATGCACAGGGATCATAGAAGTGGGTCAAACATGCAAATTAGATCAGTGCAGGAGTTATTATATTGATCCTTTTCTCTCACTTAATGGAGATGCAGTCTGCCCTTCCTGCAGGGCCAACAAAAGATTTATTTTGATAAAGAGTCCACTTATCACACCTTTTTTTTCTGCAAAGGGAGGGCAATGCAACAAAGCCTATCAGGCATAGCAAGTTTATGGGAAAAAATTAAAAAGATACTTTTAAACTATTACATAAGCGTTTAATCTCATATATTAATAAAAACAGAAATAAAATTATATACAAATTCAAGACCTCCTTATACTGCTAACCCTGGATATCAGTCCACCATGGTGCAACTCTAACAGCATCAGACCTGGTCTCCTGGGGTGAGTTGCACGTAGCCCTAGATTCTCTGTAAAATCTTGTTTTCTCTGACCTGTAGGTGGAGACCCTTATGGGATTAGGGTCTATTTGCAAAAGAAAAGACAGATCCCAGCTACTTGTTCAGGAAAACTCATGCCAGGGTCAGAATCTAAGGTTTAGATCTTGGGTGCAGAAATGCATTTTCCTTCAGGCAGGAACTGAGGTTTCAGGATTGCTTAGGCTTAGCTACTTGATTGCTGTACTTGATCTAGCCCCTGGGCTCCTATGTACTTTTATAAATATTGTCTGATGAAAATGAACCAAAATTTTCTGTTTAAATGATCAATAGTAAATGTAGTTTCACTTTGGAATAAGCACAGGAAATTCCAGTAGTTTGTGTAAATTCCTGTCTTGTATGAAAGGCAAATTAGGAGAGCAATCTTTATTGAAAAAATTAGTCACCTCTAAATGCCTAGGGGCTTGCAATACAACAGTGTTAAAACAAAGGGGTTTTCTCTGTTGACCTGTATTGAAGGAATGCTGCAGACAGCATACTCAGGAGAAAGAGGGCAGAGAAGCAAAACAAAGACAATTGATTCCGGACAGGAAAGGAGAAGTAGATCCAGATTTCTAGTTATCATTACCTAACAGTCACAGTACTCTTCCTGTTTTTAATAATACTACTAAAGATTTTTGGTGTTATGCAAAAAAATGGAGTTTCTTCAGAAACTAGAAAACTCTTTGAAATATATATAGAGGTATGTCTAAGTTTTTAATTATTTTTCTCATATGTATCAGAATAGCATAATCATGAATAATAGGCTAGAATTGGGATGAGTGCAAGAATGTAAGAATATAGTTCAATCATGGTAGATATGAGGGTAGACTGATATTGTTGGAGGCAAGAAAGCAGTTTGGGTGCCAAAAGCAGGGAAAAGAGTCAGATGCCCATGTGTTCAATAATCTTACATACACAGGCTAAATGGACAGCGTAAAAGGATTATATTTCACATATTAAACATCCAGCTTCCTCTCACAAGTTCTTCCTGAAAATGTAAGTATGTCTCAGGAATACTTTTCAAACTATTAAGTTTGTTGCTGCTCCTAAATTTCCAGTGTACTGAAAATCTAATTCCGCTCTGCCATTAAAACTGAAGAATTTGTGTTGCTTCCTTTTGTAAAAAAAAAATAAAATAAAATAAAAAAATCTCATTCATAGCTTTTCTAGTAAAGAAAGACTGCTGTAATTACTTAGAAGTATAGTGAGTAAGAGTCCTACTCCTAGCTCAGATTGGGCTAGCAGTCTCCAAAGTATTTATAGAGCCTGCAGTAAAATACCATGTAGACATATAATTATTCATTATTAATTTTGTTAAACAAATTTTAGTCTTGTCTATCAGATTTTTGTAGTGACAGGTTAATTAAATAAAACATTCTCTTAAACAAAAATTTCTGCCTATTTAAGATGCAGCACAAATTAGCATCATCTGGAAACAGCTTTCACAGGAAGTGTCTCAGCTGTTAAATATCAAGAAGTTTTTATTTTAACAGGGAGAAACCAGATTGAAAAGATAAAGAGGATTGCATAAAGATTGCAAAACCTCCCACATTAAAAAAAAAAAAATAGGGCTCTAGCATTTGTATGCACTTTGAAATTGTTTTAGCTTGGGACTTGCTTTCAAGCTGTGCCCCCTCCTGCTTGTTCCTCTCCTGGTCTCTGCTACAGATGCTGCACAGCAATGCCCATGGCAGTCCTCTATTGATGTGAAACATGAACCTCACTTGTAGGCTCATGTCTCAGTGCAGCCTTGTCCCATCCCAGTCCCCAGCAAGGTGCCCAGTGCCTGCTGTGGTGTCCCTGGCTGCCCTTGGTCGAGAGGTGGGACATGCCCTGCCTGAGTGCCCCTGCCCTGCCAGCCCAGGGAGTCTCCAGCATCTCCAGCAGCTACCCTCAAGCAGCCTCCAGCCCCTATCGTCCCCTGGCAGAGTTCATTAAGCTTAATGTAGATATCTGTGTGTTATATGTCTAGATTTGTGATGCTGTGAGCTTACGGAGCATTAACCTTATACTCATGTAGACAACTGAAGTAAATCAGAAGAGTATCAGAGGAGCTGTACCCCAAAAGAGTCCATTTGCCCCAGAACCTCACAAAGGGACTGACTTTAGGTACAAACAGAAATCTAAAATCAAGTAGTGCGATTCCCATTCTCCAGCTTTATCTGGCATATGGAATAACATGTAGCAGAGTGTATCATAACATGCAACATTATGTTGCCAGAATTCAATATGTGTTTATTAAATAAATCAATAGGTCAGAATCACAGAAAGAGCACTGTCTGTCTTTACCCACTGAAATCTCAAAGGTTACATCCATGTGGGTATACATGCATGTATATGGAAGTTTTGGTTCTGGTAATTTAATACAAAAATGGAAGAAGAGCAAATGTTGCACCATTTATGAGAAACATCAAGGCACTTTTTACAACCATGAGTGACTTCACGTGTCATCATTTTCCTTATTTATTTTAAACAAAAATACTTATGATTTTGGTTTTATGTAGTGTGCCCTCAACTGTGAGAAATCAACAGCCATGTCTGCTGCGGGAAGATTTCTAAAGTTTCTGTGGAGAAAGAGACACCTTATGTGAGTCTCTTAAATTCCTTGTTCCTATTGTTGCCAGGTTTCTTCCGCTGAAGGTATATATATTTATTTGGGTTTATTCTTATCATAAGGAGAATTGTCACCAGAGTTTGCAATGATCCAAGAAAAAGTGTAAAATACCACAAAACACAAGAAAATCACTCTACAATAAGTTCATTTAAATACTCCCAAGGTACTTACCTCAACTAGACAGACAGGTTCCCTTTATTTTGAAAGTGTAATACACACCAGACAGAAGTCAGATATCACCAGCTCAGAAAAAGGTCAAAGAAAATAGTACTGCTTTACTTGGAAACAACCCAAAGGAAGACTTCTGTCCAATGGAAGAAAATGGCAGAATTCTACAGTGTGAGGACTTGTTCCATGTGAAATAACATCATTCAGTGAGTTTATTTGAATAATATGCCAGAGGAATGTAATGAGAAAATTAATTCAGAAACAGTCAAAATGGGTCAGAGCTCACTACGAATAGCATAATTCCAAAACATAACAATTATATGAATTCCTTCTGGTAAAATCTTTCATTGTCACATATTTCTTATATTTTAGTGAAAATGAAGAATCACATTTGACTTTGTAGGGTACAAGTAAACATCAGCAATTTTTCAGAGATGTAGTCAGAATGCTCTTTGTAGCCAGCAACAACTTGACTCTGTTGTCACCAACTCTACTTTCAAAGCTCACAAATTTTTGGGGTGGTCAACAGTGTACCTACTTGGTATTCTGAGACCATTTGCAGCAGATCAGAGTCCCTATATAAGTTTTGACATGGCAGAGTTAAAAAACTAAGGGTATTGCTAGAGCTATTCTGGCTGCAAAATGACCCAAAGAAGTTGAGAGCTCTGTATTTTTCCCAAAATTAATAATGAAAACTAGAAAAATTCTTCAAATTTTCTCACAGGCTGGAAAAAGGTAAAAGAGAAAAAGGTTACAAATGCTGATGTATTTTTCTTTGTCAAAGAAGTCAGTGTTTCTTAAACGCTTTCCAGCTGACATCTTGGTTACTTGCCATCATAGTGAAAAATGTCAAAAAAAATCTCTGAAGCATTGTGGAATAAACTTTGATCCATAGCTCTAAGTCTTTCCATTCACACAAAGGATCACGGGATTTTAATGACCCAAATGGGTCACTACCTTAGATTTATAGCTCATCTAGTGGGGTCCTAACCTCAGCCTGTGCTTGTTTACCTTTACTGTTAATTGGCTATACAGAGAGTGGTACCAATCATTATTCTTTATTTTCAGAGCTCAAAAAGGAAAGAGAATACAAGATTCTTATTTCCATCATGTCAAAAATTATCAAAGATCTGGAACTGGGTACTTGTAATATGTAGTACTCAGACAAGCTGAATGACAGATAAGTAATGGGAAAAATAACTGAGAAAACTGCAGTTCATTTTGAGCATTGGCTGAGGTCTGTCTTGGTGCCTTCATGGCACTCATCCAATATAAACATTTCCTATGTTCTTCAAAAGATAATGTTCATCCTTTCCTTTGTGGTCAAATCTCATTCTGCAATGAAATCAGCAAAATAATAATTAACTACAATTAATATAGAAACCTCAAGAAACCATGAGTGGAAATAAAGTACAAGCACTCCACAGTTTTATGATAAAAAGTCAGAGAAAGAGCATGCAGGTCATGTGTATGATAAGCAAGCGGGTGCATGAAACAACCAAAAGGAGAATGGGACGAGCATGATAATTCTGATGGAGGATGGGCTGCCTACCCCTTTCCAAGCATTGTGCAGGCACCTTAACATCACTCTACAATGACATGTAGTCTAAAATCACAGCTCTTAGGCTGCACCATGCAACAGAGAGCAAACACCCACTGGGGAAATGGTCCGTACACAAACCTTTGTCTTTTCACTGGCTTTTCAGCATGAATTCAGCCCTGTGCTTTGTACAAGGCTGTCAACCTTGTGGTTGAGTTTATCTTGAAGTGTTTGCCTCTGAGTTAAGCCTGGGCTAACAGGGTCTGCCTGGAGGTTGTATGTCTTTACTGTGTGCAGGACTTGGGGATCCAGCATGTGGCCCATTACAATAAATATATTCTGCTGTGCCAAGCACCACAGTATCTTTTGCCTTTTTCACTTTATCTTTCTGAGGAAAACATGATAAAGTACAAACTGACACATGGTGATAGAGCAACAAAACTTTCCTGGAGGGTGGAATTTGCCTCTGCAGTGATGGGCATGACATGCATCTTCAGCTGCCATCTGTATCCTTGAAAAATTGGTTTGCTGTTCTGGGTGTGGGCAGGCAGCCATCAGCTCGGCAGATGTGTGTGCTTCCAATGCCATGTAGAGCCATCCAAAATAAAAATGACCTTCCAGGCTGGGAGGTCTGATTGCCATTTTTTCTTGAATTTCAGTATCCAAAGGGTGTAATCGTGTGACGGGTAGACTTCTGAAGATAGATACACCAACTTCAATTGCAGGCTATGAGACAGAATCAAGAATAGTGAAATGACAATGTTAATTCCTTAGTTTTTCACCAAAAGCCATACAGATCTAAAAACTGATTATACTGGTAACTTAGCTTTTTAATTGCCAATGCTTTTAACTAACTATAAATGTAAAAACTCTTCTTATGTATGCTGAAAGGCACAACAGAATTGCCGTGAACACTTACAGAAATCATAATAGAGTTTTTATATTTTTCAATGAAACAATCTAATTAAAGGGCATATGTCAGAAAACAATATCATAGCTTCTAAAAAATGCTGCTAAAACACATCTCTTATTCTATTTTAATTCAAGTACTTACTTTTGCTTTTACACATCCCAGTTATTAGTGGAATAAAACTGTGTTTTGAGTTTAGTACCTATTTAATTTGAAGTGCTGAGCTCTTTTGCTTCAGTCTGTTCTGTTTACCTACCCTAAATATGCCGCACTATTTGCCTCAGTTTCTCAGTTAAGTCTTTACAACAATGTGAATCCATCCACTGGTAAATACAAAGATGAGCATGCAAAAAGATCAATTTTGTAAGGAGCTGAATAGCACAGAATATAAAGATCCTGTTGTAAATTTTTCCCAAAATGAGCCATATTTTTCCTATAGTTTTGATAAAAGTGTCAAAAGTCTTGTTTTCTGCCATCTCAAACCAGCTGGCTTTCTCAGCCCTGCAGGGTGCAGTGCTGAGTGCACCAAGTGACTTTGCAGGCTAAAGCACCTGCTGTGATGAGTCACATCTTAGAGCATTCTGCAGCACAGCAAAGAAATTTGGTCCAATAATATAATTCTATCAAAGTTTAAGGAAGTGTCATTTTCAGGATTTATGTTCCTTTGACATGACAGTAAAAACATGCAAAAAGTTAAAAACATTTATCCAAAGGTTACAATCTGTCACTGTCATATAACTCAAAACAAGAACTAAATCTAATTTAAATTAGAAGCCAATGACAATATTTTGGGTTGAATGACTATGAGGTATCTTGAGAGTAAATTCCTTAGTGCAGAGGTAAAATAACTGTGGATCAAGAGTGAAGATATTTAAATTGTGACAAACTTTTTAATATGGTTAGAGTATGTATAGATGGAAAATTAGGAATTTTATGGTTTTTGTTGGGGTTTTTTTTTGTTTGTTTGTTTTTATTTGGGGTCTGATTGGTTTGTTTTTCTTTACTTCTAAAAGTATCACAAACCATGGGCCAGAATTGTAAGGGATGAGCAACTTTGATTTGAGGCCATGCAACAAATTAACTTCCTGAATAAAGTTATACTATACAAGTTTCTCTCTCAGTCAAAGACATTATCCAAACTTAGAAAAAAAAGCCTTGAGGCTACTGATGAATTCCACCAATAAAAGCAGGATTGAAGGTTATATGGATTTTCAGTATTGAATAGTTAGCATTACTAGAGCTCTTCAAAAATTTTAAGAGCTTTTTAGTTTTGAAGACTGAAATGCTCATAATAATGTGAAGTGCTCTCATAATTTTAAATCACTCTCTACTGCAGATTCCCAAATTCTTATTACTGCTCAGTTTCAGCTGCTCATCTATTGTTGCCAATATGTTGGTTTAGAAAAGTGTTGCACTGCCTTTTTTCACCAAGTCTCAAAACCTCATTCTGACCATAGGATGAAATTAGCTAGGCCTTATGAATGAAGTCCTTAAAAATGCAAAAGAAATAGACCAACAAATTAAGCCACTCAATGACCTTGATAAAAACTTATTATCTGAAATAAAACCACAAACTGCTTGTTTAATGTAAAATTTTCTTCTTTTTTAATATGGAAATTAAACAAACTGTAATACACTTATCTGTAACATTCTCCTTTCCCTTGTTAATACAAATATTTTTGTGAGCAATCTACTATCAAGTAACTAATTTACTCTTTTCTCAATTAAAAAAATATGAGAAATGACAGTGAGAGATGTACACTAGTGTGTTAAGAACCACAGTTTACAGAGAAACCATATAAAACACTGCTAAAGCCTGATTATTTTCTCTTTACCTAAACATAGAATCAAAGAGTCATTGAGGTTGGAAGGGACCTTTTGAGGTCAGCTAGTCAAATTTCCCTGTTCAAGCAGGATCAGCCACGGCAGGTTGCCCAGGGGCTTCTACAGATGAGATAAATGTGCTGACAGACACCTCACAGTTCAACAGGGGAAATGCAAACTCCTGCAGCTGGAGAGGAACACCCCCAGGCACCAGCCCACACCAGCAAATGACTTGCTGGAAAATGACTTGGCAGGAAAGGACCTGTGGGGCCTGGTGGACACCAAGCTGAACTTGAGCCAGCAATGGACCCTTCCTGCAAAGGCAGATGATGGTATCCTAGGATGCATTAAGCAAAGCATTGCCAGCAGATCAACAGAAGTGACCCTTTCCCTCTGCTCTGGATGAAACCTCATCTGGAGCTGGGTGGGTAATCTGAGCTTCTTGGTGCACCAGAGACATCAACACACACGAAAGAGTCCTGAGAAGGGGCACAAAAACAATTGGAGTCTAGGGTATTTCTCCTATGAGAAGGGGCTGAGAGCTCTGGGACAGTTTAGCCTTGCAAAGAGAAGATCCAGGGGGGACCTTATCAATTTGTATAAATATCTGAAGGAAAGGTGGAAAGAGGATGGAGCTGGGCTCTTTCCAGTGGTGCCCAGTGACAGGACAAGAGGCAATGGGCACAAACTGCTATACAGTAGGTGTCATCAGAAAACTGTGAATGGGAGGGTAAGTGAGCACTGGTACTGTTTGCCCAGAGAGGTTGTGGCATCTCCACACTTGGAGAGATTCAAACACTGTCTGGACATCGTCCTGGACAACAGGCTTTAGGTGATACTGCTTGAACAGAAGAATTGGGCAAGATGAACTCCAGAGGTTCCTTCCAACCTCAACCATTCTGTGATTCCATTTTTAAGCACTAGGTCCTACAGAGCACCTTTCCTTGTTGTCTCCTTGATCAACCTTTGTCACGAAGCTGTCGATGCTCTCCAAAAATCTTCTAGATTACATGTGCCCTGCTGTACTGTCCTTACAACTGTGGGTAAAATTCCCCATGAGGGCCAGGGTCTGTGAACACAAAGATTCTTTCAGTTGTTTGAAGACCCATCTAGTTCTTCCTGATCAGGAGGTCCACAGCACATGCCCACTGCATATCAGCCATATGCCAATACAGTGTCCTCATGTTATCTTCGTTGCATTCAACATGAGTGAATTAACCACTTTGAATTAACCTGAAAGCAGATTTTTGTCTCTGAATTTAGAGGGATAAATAAATGTAACCATGTTTGATTGGATAAAGGAATAAAGTTAAGAAACACCTTAAAAAAAGGTGATTTTTTCCTATTTTCTGATTCAGATGAAACTCTGAATGGCTACCACTACAACTTTTTAGTCTAATATTATAAAAATTAGGTGCTGAAGATTTACATTTGCTTTTGTTACAGCAAGAGGTAGGTAGGTCCATTCTGGCAACCTACTGTTGGGGAAGTTCTTCTACTGGTGTGCCTTTGTGTTAGTGGTCTCCCACTGTACTTCAGTTCTGGGCCTTTGATGAAATCACGTGGCCTTGCTTAAGGTGTCATTTAAAGAATGAGGTCTCACTGGTTGGATATGTTCATGTGACCTTGAAACACAGCTGGAAAACTGACTGGGTGTACCTCATATAATTGAAGTGATGTTTGTTTGCAACTAGGTTTTTTTTTTGCTGGGGAATTATCATCTTGTGTTTTCTCAGAGCAATTAATTATAAGGGACAGTGTAGTCCCACGTCATAACCAAGGAATTTGGTGAAACAGGAAAAAAGTAATGTGCCATTAGTGAGATTCAGTGTGCTTGTGATTGTGTGGCATACAGCACTCTATATGCAAGATCTGAGTGGTTTAAACATTGTGTGCTTCCCTTGGGCACTTAGATAAAGCAAATACCCATTCACTTGAGTTTGGATTGTAGGTTTTCATGGAGGTTTCCAGAGAACAGGTATTGCTCAGATTCAGTGGGCAACTGCACTAATATTCCCCCTAAACTTCTACCATACAGCTTCTATGCATGCTGAAAAGTGAAAACCCCAAGAAAATGCATAATTTCTGCTCACTCTGAAAGGGTTGACAGTTTTGGAATGTATGAGGTGGAATTTAGTTAATATTTAGATGCTGAATTTAGATACTAACTAGGAGAAACTGAGACAAATTTGATTCCCTCCTCATATGCACTGTCAGGAAATCCTTAGAGGTTTATATTCAACAGGAATGGAAATGAAAAGCTTATTTATGTATCAGAATTATTTATTCAACACCTTCATTTACATAATCTGTCTGTATGTCCATGGCTGTGTAGAGCTTTTTCACATATGTTAACAGCTCTTCAATAAAATGCAAGTTGATGAATTTTTACAGCGTTGTAAAGTGGAACAGAGAAAGTTTTAATGGACAGTAGGTTCACAACCATTACCAATGCATGTTCTTCCATCTTCTGCCACCTTGTAGGGATCAGTGTGGAGACATTTGTAGCTGCCCTTAGTGTTAATGCATATGGCAGAGGGATGGCATGGTGGATTAATTTCATTTTCACATTCATTGATGTCTGCAAAATGAGTACATACTGATCAATAATAATTACAAGTTACAAGGGATTACTACTTTCTCATAAATACTTTTTACAAGGATGCATAAATGAAAGGCATTGCACACTTTCAATGAGACAGATAATGATAAAAATCTGTACTGTTACTGTTAAAAGGACAAAGTAGGGGCTTGTTGTTGTTTTCATTTTTTGTTTGCTTTAAAGCTGGAAATGATGAAAACAAATGCTGCTTTCATAATCCTCCAAAAGCTACAAATGGAAATTGGCTGAAAAATGCAAACCCTAAACGAGAGCTCTTCTTGCATGCGTTTATGTCCTAAGACTTGACTTCCTCTATAAACGTTTTCAACCTGTGCTCTATAGAGATAATGAAAATAATAATGCAGACACAGTTCTGTACACTTCTAGGCATGATTTTGTGGAGTCAAATTTTCAGATTAGCTTTGGTTACAAAATTTATAATGCTGATTTGTGATATCACTGCAAGGATGGTTGTTTCTAAATGCTATATAAATTTTGTAAAATGACAACATCCTGGCAGAATGTTGAGCAGGTGAACAACTATCCATTGGAAAATGTACATAAGCATACTGTTCTTGAGGCCTTTCAAGATCTTTCACTCTCAGTTTCTGATTATTTGATGAAATGGGAAACAGCAGTGCAGGAAAGTAAGCACTCAGTGAGTGAAAGAAAGGGGTCTTTTCATATTTTTGCACCTTTCTTCTTTCTAGGTAATATTTACTTGCATGACTTAATTCAGTTGACTAAAAGTAGGTGTCCAGTGTTTTTTTAGGTGCTTTCCAATCAGTTCTGTATATCTGACAGCTTGTTTAATGTCTCTGACCAACAGTCCTGTGAAGTACTGCAAACCCATATGTGGACAACTAATCAAGCCTTCAGTGTCTTCTCTTTTTGGTTTTATTCCTTTCCTTCTATACCACAATGTTTGATCTGCTACTTCAATATAAGTAGATATTTTCAATCAGTATTAGAGACTGGCCTGTATTTACTTAGTTTAGCATTGTCACTGAGACCACTGTCCATCATTGGAGATAGGATCAAGCCTGATTCTCTCAAATTTTAGTACAGAAAAGCACCTGTGCCCAAAGATAATTATCAACTAAGACAGTCAAAAGACTAACATGCAAGAAAAATCTAAAATGTCTGAACCCTTAAGAAACAATAACTTTCATAATACTTCTTTGAAGCAGGAAAAGAATCTGTTGTTCAGGATGAAGATTTCTGAGTATTACTCCCTTTAAAACTACATTTTGAGTTAATGTTCACTGGCTTCATCATCATCCAGGAAAGAAAACCTGCACCTTTGCCTGCACTGTAATTCAAATGTGCTGCTTCCACTTCTGTAGATCCATAGTCATGCTGTCTGCTGAGTAGCTAACTCTTCTTCATCACTAAATAGTGCATGTCAGATTTGACCAGTCTACCCTGCTACTCAGAGAGCAAGAGTTTACTGAAGCAAAATAAAGAGTTACCTATCAGGAGTATGACGTCACTTTGTATTGAGGAAGGTAGCATATTCTAGCACTAAATGACTTCCTGAATCAATAGAAATGATACCAGTCAAAGCCCAAGTTAGTAAGCAGGAATTAACAGCTCTCAGAATCCTATGCTTTTGCCAGCAAGCCACTCTGTCTTTTCCAGAGCAGCATATAATTTTGAAACCATCTGCAGAAATGCTAAGCTCTATCCTCCTCATTATATTCCTTGATTTATCCCTAATTTGCTGAATATTTAAAAGAATGGGAACATATTGCACAGACATGCGTGGAACAAAGTGCTTTCTACTGTAAAACTCAAGTAGCATCTGCATAAGTGGTTTTTGATGGTTTTCCTTTAATAAAGGCATTGCTTTTTTAATATATGCAGCAGCCTGTTTTCCTATATCAGATATATTGTCTTTTGTTTACATTACTGAACATATTAAAAGAAAGTAGGACAAGGAATGATTCACTCATTTAACTTATTTATTCCATTCACTGCCAGAACATTAATCTATTGAAAAGGTTTTATTATAATTCATTTAACAGCTTTATTTCTTGATATGGTATTTATGTGGGAGGAATTCAGTGGATAAATAGGATGTGAATAAAGGAAAGAGCTGCAAATTTCATTTGACTTTTTCCATACCAGGTATACAATTAGAATGAAGAGCTTTCTATTCTGCTATCACAGAAATACCGATAAGCAGACTTTATTGTGGATGAGCTGCAGCACTTGCACTCAAATTAATTTACCACCATCCATAATATATTCTGAAATGCAGCCTTTTTGGGTTTAGTTTTCTCTCATGTTCCTATAAAGCAGAGGAGTGTGAATATATACACAGATACACACACACACACATACATATATACATATATATGTACACACACCTGCATTTTAAACACACACATTTGAAATGTGGACACTCTTCATAGCATGAAAAGTGAAAGTCTTGAAATATTTACCACATTCTCTTTCTAACCTATTCTACTAAAGAGTAAAAGGCAAAAAGAAAACAGAAGATGAAAGAATTATTAAAATAACAGAAAAGGGTTCCCGTGAAAATGTGCCAGAAATATATCTTTCTATTGATTTTTCACTTGCTCTACTTTTGTACCTGCAGAAGTAATTAACTTCTGTACTGCAGAAGTAATTAACTTCTGGCAAATCCTTTCACAGCTATTTGGGAGAGGGAGGTTGGACCTAAAGTGATTATTAGTTTCCTTAATTTCACTTATTCACTCACAGAATGTTTTTTTTTCACTTTTACTAAAATTATTAGGATGACACATGACCTAGTGGTGCAGAGTTCAACTTTTATCTAGAGTATCCATTGGAACAATGCCAGGAAAATGATAACTCTCTGTCATGCATTATGTTGAATGTAGGAGGAAGCAATGTATAATTCTGATTTGCTGCCTTTTTTCCCCCTTTCTCCTCCACACTGGCTGTTAATAGACTTGATTTTTTGCTTAATTGGACAATTTTTAGTGCCATTTTCCTCTCATCAACTTGATTGCTGAATCAGGATGGGTAGAGATTGAGATAGCAATTCTGGAGAAAGGAGAGTTTCACAATTTTGTATTATTACACCTATAACCCCAGGATGCTAACTACAAGAAATCACAGGAGTGAATTCACATCTGATGAGCTATGGTGGACTTTAGCTGTTAGAAAATTCAGAAACTAATAATAATAATAATANTTTGCTTTGAAGAGAGAGGTTGAGATAATTGGGGTGGTTGTTGTTGTTGTTGTTGCAGCCTGTTACAATAATTTAAGAATTATTGTAACAAACATTTTACCAGGACCTGTTGCAATAGGACAAGGGGTAATGTTTTTAAACTAAANCTGCCTTTTTTCCCCCTTTCTCCTCCACACTGGCTGTTAATAGACTTGATTTTTTGCTTAATTGGACAATTTTTAGTGCCATTTTCCTCTCATCAACTTGATTGCTGAATCAGGATGGGTAGAGATTGAGATAGCAATTCTGGAGAAAGGAGAGTTTCACAATTTTGTATTATTACACCTATAACCCCAGGATGCTAACTACAAGAAATCACAGGAGTGAATTCACATCTGATGAGCTATGGTGGACTTTAGCTGTTAGAAAATTCAGAAACTAATAATAATAATAATAATAGATACCAATGCAAACTGGAGCCTCAAAGTTCCATCCTTTGCTTGTGCAGGTTAATTGCTCTTCTCCTTGTAACTGAAATCCATGGTGACATGTATAAGTCACTGTAGATTTTCCAGATTCTGAACAGTATACAAAATCCCCATTTTCCACAGTCTTTGGTGTTCCACATAGTTCATCTACAATTAGAAAATCTGTATTACAGGCTTTTAAAAAATTACCCCCTTACACTTGCAAATGGATGGTATTCTCCATTACTGCTATAAACAACTGCTATAAACAACTGCTATATTACTGCTATAAACAGCATATAAACTTCAGAGAAATTTTTCACATGGTTTAAGGTGATAAAGACTTTAATTGTTCATTTCTGGAAAAGAATTTATATGGNTAAGGAACAAGTTTTTTTCAAGAGTACTGAAACACTGGCACAAGTTGCCCAGAGACGTGGATGCCCCATCCCTGGAAACATTTGGATTCAGATTGCACAGGGCTCTAAGAAATCTGAGTATGTGCCTGGTCATTGCAGGTGGGTTGGACTAGATGTCTTGTAAAGATCCCTTCCCAGCCAAAATGTTCTATGATTTTATGATCCCACTTCTAAGTGATAGAAATACTGAAGGTCTGATTCAGATCAGTAATTCAAGATCTGCCACCACCAAGGTCAGTACTTCAACTGCTCGTTACTGTCCCCTCCCCTCCAGAAAGACTGGTAACTACTAGATTACCTTCCTGATAAAATTCTTGCCAAGCTTCTAAATTCATCCCAGGTATATTGTTACAATGCTTAAAATCCTGTGGAAACTTTCCAAGTTGAAAGGCATCTGCTGGAACTTCAGAAATTCCTGTGTTGTCACAAATCACGCGGGACAGTGAATGTTTTTTGAGTTCATGCTTTTGAGCTTCTGTGAAAACATTATCATTTTCCCACCAAAATCTGGAAAGATTGATAGAAACTTTTTTTAAAAAGATCAAAATCAAAGAGCTGGTTATTCTTACTTTCGCAGCATCTTATATAAAAGAAAGACCAAAAATAAGAATTACAGCAAAAATAGGTGAATATAACAATAATAAGAGTAAACACCATGACCATACAGAACCAGTCCTAAAAAGTCTGATGTACTGGTCAACTCTGGTCATGTGTTAAAACCAGCAGAATTGCTTTTCATTGATTAAACAGGTCCACAAAAAAAGTTGGATTTTTGTCCTGAGACAAAAAATTTTTGTCATGTCAGGAGTGTGGTATCAGAACAGAGGAACCAGTTGGTGCTACAAAGGTGTGTCTATTAAATGGTAACATTATATAAAATATATATGTATGCATACACATATGCATATGCATTTAAAGGTAAAAGGAAAAAAAACACTGGGGAGAAAAGGAAAGACAAACATTTTGTATATAAAGACATGTCATTAATGGCAAGAATACTTCTGGAGAGTTTGATTTAACATCTCTATTAGTACATTAAATAGTGAAAAGCACTGCTCCACTGCTTAGTTCCCTGTGGTACTCAGGCCAGGCCAGTTAGGATTTTCCCAAACACGGGAAGGCAGGATTGGTGGTAACATGCCTGAGGAGGGATCACACGGTACAAACTGACCTCAGGTTTAACACAGGACTTATGATCCATAATACAGGGGGCACATGGCTGAGGTTTCTAGAAAATCTGTGAGTTTGTGTTTACATTTTCTTGATTAGAAAGGAGCAGCAATATTGATTGTGGACTGTAAGGAAACCTGGCACATGTGCAGCACTTGAAGATTTTAATAAGCTGCCTGTAAAGGTACAATGCAAATGGGAAGTCAGATAGTTGTGCTTGTGTTCTGGGGAGGATGAGGGCTGCCACTGTGCTCTAGGATGGCGTTTCAGGGCAAATCAGATTCTGCTGCCAACAGGAGCATACCTGCTAAGTAAGGTAAGTGCATGTGAAATTTTGGAAAACTGGCTTTATTTGTAGGCCAATAGAAGCCTGATTTATTAAAAAACCCATCCCATTTTGCCTGCATTGAAGGAGGAGGCAATGTACAGAACCAGGGGTGGAGCGAATGTCCCACATCTCAGCAGCAATGTGACAAGAAATGCAGGAGAGATGGAGGGGCTGGAAGGAGAAAAAAAGAAAGGAGCCTTCCTCCTACACCTCACCTGCACGCTGTTCCTAAACTTCTCAGAGCATCCTGACACCTCACTGATGATTCCAAGTCTCCTTCCCATAACCAAAGCCATCAAAGGCTTCTCTCCACTCAGTTCTCCTATACCTGTCATGTCCCCTTTCACATACATTAAAACCTATTCTACTTTCATCACAAAATTCAGTTTTATCTACAGGCCTAAATGAAAAATGATTTTTTAATCTACCCAACAGATAGGTGTTTACTTTAACAAACATTTTGGTTTGCTCCATTCCATCTGTATCAGGTGACAAAATCCCAATGCCAAGTAGATCAAACCTTCAGAATTTTTGCCCAAATATTTTAAATCCTGAGATTACAAAAATATTCAGAGGAAGAAGAGGTGAAAGAAGGCTGATGGATCAGAAACAATTTGTTTCAGGTGATGTGGTTAAGACAGTGCCTGAGTTTAGTAGATAGAAAGAAGAAAACCTTTTATTTTTTTGTCAGATTACTGAAAAAGCATTTTAGGGCTATCAGAATTCAGACTTCAGTCAGATGACAATTCCAGGTAGTCCTGACTTTTGAACTTAGAGAGTACCTTAGAAGAGTTATTTTTAAATCCCTGCATACAGACCTGTCAATTAGGGTATCTGGTGTATGTAGTGTCCCTGGTGCAGTTACAGATAACACCCAACACTCTACCTGACCAGACACTGCAATGAGTATTAGATTTTTCCATTCTTATTATGAGACAACTATAACATGTTGTTACATACTTCTAACTTCTCTAAGGTGGTTTCTTTGTTACTAATTACAGAATACCATTTCACATTTAAGTTAGCTGCCACAAACTTTGGGAAATTCTTTCATTATTAGAACTCTATTTTTCTCAATTTGGAGTTAATGTATTAAATTATGCTTATGTTTATTTAATGCATTATAAAACACTGAATGTTAAGTAACAGTGTAAGGTACTGAATAATAGAAAGGAGGCTGAAAAGACCTCCACAGATGCTCCTTCCTCAGAGGGGGACAAGTATGCCTGTACAATTCAGAGGACTTTATACCATGTTTTTAATACAGCTGAGTAGAATGTTTGTTGTGTATATGGTTTCTGCAAATAAAATGCCACCTTTATGATTAGCATTGCTTTTTCTTGTGAGCTAATTAATTAACATTTTTTAAAGTTCAGATTTAAATTCTGCCTTGGATGATTATTTCCATAATGGTTACTTTCCATAACAGTGACTTATAAGAGGAGCTTAAAGGTCATTGTAAGAACCAGATGTACTTAAAACACCCCTGCTAGCATGGTGTGAGCAGCTTTAAATTAGTTGTCTCATGAGATCCAAAATTACTGCCACAAGTACATGACAGAAATAAAAAAAGTTTGGTTTTATAATTGCTTCATGAGCAGAAGCAAGATATAAACAGCTTCTTGTACCCCATTGTGACCTGGAGCTGCATTCCTCCTGCTTTTCTGGTATGAAGGGCTGCACTGGCACAAGATCCTGGTGGCACATGTGCAGGGTTGGTTGAAGTGACATCCTATGCTGTGTCCAATGAGGCAACTCTAGAAACACTCTGCAGTCCCAATTCACATAAGGCAAAGTACGTGGTGTTTTTATTATCTCCTCTATGAAGCCTGAATTACAGCTTTTTCCTATCCCTTCTGACTTTGCTGCAGTTGCCAGTGAAAAATATTGAGGTTCTTCCACCTCCTGAGCCCAGTGCAGCCCTCAGGAGGAATGAAGCCTGCACAGTACTATATCCATCCATGCAGAAGTTACTGGCCCCTGCCACAATTAATTTTGGTGGCACCTTGCATTTTCCAGCATTCCACCTTGCATTCCTGTTGGTTTGTTTTTATTTTCTTTTTCCCTCAGTACCATAGAAACAAATTCCATGTCATCTGGAATGAGACTGTGTACAAAACAAAGAAGAATAATCAAAAGCTCACTCAACAAAACTGAAGGAGCTAAGACAAAAATGTGCAAGGGGTAGAGAATGATTTGTTTGAAGCATATTTAAGTGGCTGTAAAATCTCCATTGCTGCTGGGTTTCTACATATGATTTGGCTCATAATAAACTCACCGGTCACCATCCCTTAGTGCTTTCATTTGCTTTCCAATTATACATGCAAACAAGGGACCAGTTCTAGCACCTGGAAGAAGGTCTTCCATGAGGCCACCAAGCCAGACATCAATATTGTTAGGATTATGGTACAATTCCATGATTTTTTCAGTGACATTGTGATTGGTTATTACTGTATTCAGGTCAGTGTGAGTTTCCAGTTTTGGTAAACCACAGAATTCTCGCCATTCATTATAACCTGCAAATATGATGTTTAAAGGAAGATTAGATTTGTCTGTTAGGCATGATATATGAAATTGAAAATTTATAAGGACTGTATTTTGGTAACCTTGATCATAGTCATAGAGAGTTATGTATAAAAAAGGTCTACTATTATTGGTTAAATTGATCAGAGAAATTATGCCAGGATCTGAACTAAGCTCCAGCAGTCTTCCTCTAAGTATGAAGACCTGATGGCCCACCATGACCTGATGAGCTAATAACTCCTTGACTGTTAGTACAATCTTACCCTGGGCTGACTGGAGTGAAAAATCTAGTGCAAAAAACAGCGACAAACATGTAATATTTCTTAAAATGTGGACTGTACCTAACTATGCCATCTACACTACTCCAGGAGACATCTGTCAACACCTTCTGTGGCTGGTGGAGCCAGTGAGGCTGTGCCTAAATTGACCTATCCCACAGGCTGGGGACAGCTTGCTGATGGGGGGTGGCTGCTTCAGGCTGAAAGCCCCACTCCTCAGAGTTGGTTCCAGCAAAAACAAGCCTCTGGTACCTACACTGAGCACACCCAGATCCATTCACTAGTACTGTTCTTCTAGATTCCGTATTTACCAGATTATTTTAATCTCAAAAACTGTCAAATACTTTCCATCAACGTTAAGAGCATGTTAGCAATGTACATTTTAAAAGAGACTTAAGTGACTTTTTTGGTTGCTAAAGGTATTATTTAAAAGCTTATCATTAGATCCCAAATATAAGCAGTTATACTTCAGATACCAGTTGGAAGAAAAAATCAAGAAAAATCAATAGACCTGAGAGTCCATGATCACGGCCACGTTGTAAATTCAATGACGATAAATCAAGTGAACCATTATTGGACAACACAAACAGTTTTTCTGTTAACTCCTCATTCAGCAGTTGATCTTGTATCTGCAGTTTTGCTGGATGTGCTAGAAGACCCCTTATTAAAGGATCCAAGCCTCCTTTAAACATAAAAATGATGGCATTATAGTATATATATATGAACCATTATAACTTTCATAACAAATGTGAATACATATATGTTTCTATGTTTTTAAAACATTGCACACACAGGTTTTTACATTCAAGCATATGCAAAAATCTCCTTTAGTTTAAAGTAGAAGTATATAGTGGTATGAAAAAGCTCCATCTTCTTCAGGTATAAAATAACTTGCAACCTGTTAGTAAATTCATACACAAAAAAAAATTTCCCAGAAACCTCTTCATCACCACTCATCTTTCTATTGCTAATCTACCAGACTGGTTTAATTTGGAGAGTAATGTTTTTCCAATTCAGTCAATTTTTTGTCAGTTTTCCAATTTTTTGTCAGTTTTCCAATTTCAGTCAATATTTAATTGAGAATAATAATTTAAGTTCTTTTTAGTGCTCTGGAATCCAATCAACAACTTAAATAAATCATTTAATTAAATAAATGCTCCCATTTCTAATTCAGGATGAGTAACTTTGAAAAAAAGTTACGTTATTCTGGGGAGAAAAAGATCAAAAAACAACAGAAGTAGTTTAAATAAGACCATACCTTCTTTAATGAGCCTCCAAGGACTAAAGAAGACTTGATGCAAATGAAGATTTGGGAGTTCAGGATCATCTAAATACTGTGCATTCAATCGCCTTACTATTGGTTGGATTGTTGCATGACCAAAACGAAAAGCAGCTGTTGAAAATACATTAGAAACCGTAGGATTCACTGTGGGATCATAACCTGTATAAAGGCCAATATACAGATTAAAAGCATCTGGACCAATGATTTTGGGAATGTAATCTCTTAAAGTAATAATCTGAAAGAAAAGAAAAAGAAACATATTTCAGCTTTTCTATAGATTAATAGTAATGAATCCCAGGTGCTAAATTCTTTTTTCTTCACTCATCTATGCCCAAGCATTTGGCATAAGTAAGAGCAGTATTACCTGGAAAACAATATCAGTCTTATTTTTGCAGGGGGACAAATGACCAGGGAGAATTGGTGGTACAGCTCAGAACAGTGCAACAGTCAGGCCCTGTTAGGTCTTACCATGGGTGCTAGACCAAAGCCTCCTGAGCAGAGGCTTTGCTCAAACCAGTGCTGCTCAAACCACGGGGGTAATCCAGCTCACAGGACTTGTGCTGAGATTAAAAATGTAAATTATAATGGCCTTAAAAATGGCAATGAAAGCAAGAAGCACTATAATGTCTTTCAAGAACACTTTCTAATGTGAACAGATGCTATTTTCAGACATGTTTGTGACACGAATCCTCTTGTATTATGATTTGAAATGATGAGGCTTTAAAATACTGGTGCCCAAAATCCCCTTGTTGACATTTTATACTAAACTTAGGCCAATTTATAGACTTCTAAAAAATACACTTCAAAAATGAAAAGACTGATAAACAGCTTCTGTCAAATGCTTTTATAATGTAATAGTATTACAGTGGCATGGAAAAGCATAGGAGTAATCATGACAAAAGGAAAGAAGGGAAAATGTTCTAATGTACCAAATAAAATGAAAATGCATTATAGGTTAAAGATTATGCTCTACTCAATAAAGCATTATGAGATAAATATGGAGCATAATGAACTCAATAAAATACCTCATAGATTCAAAATAATATGCAATAAATATACAGACAAATGTACTTTGAACTTGATATAGTTCATATTGAAAAACTAGCTGGCATAAAATGACCTTATTAAAAACCTGTATCTTTATTTTAGGCACAGAGCACAGACAAGCAAACCTATTAATAATTTGATCACTTTTCTCAGAAAGTAGAAATTTAGGTTTTCAGGTTAGGTCATGCAGTGAACAAAATATATAAAAGAGAATATGTTAGAATACCTTTTACAGCTCTTTTAATGCAGCATATGAAACAAATAAAATTATTGCAATAAATTAATACTGACACTGTCATTTGAAAAGCTAATATTTTGCTTTATTCACAAAGGTTTTACAAGACAGCAGTTCTAATTCTAGATGTATAGTTTTTACAATCAAAGACCTTATGGAGGAGTAGGTTAGTCATGGATACAAAAATCCTGGCGTGACTAATTTTTTGGCTTATTTAAAATGAAATCCCAAGCTAAGCTGCTCAGGAAGGCCAGAGTCCCTGAAGGAAAGGGCAACTCAGATTTTTCATTTGCTCCAGAGGCAACATCTTCAGTTCTAATTTCCTTGATAGGGAAAGAAGGGTTGCCATTTCAAGACACAAAAATTAAAAGGCTAAGGGTAAAAGGGGTTTTATGCCTGCTGACCCTGCACTAGGAGAGGCATCTGTTTGATGGAAACTTCCAAAGGCTAAATGAGGCTCCATCAAGTAGAGGTGAGTTTTAGACAATACAGGCTAAGTTGTTACTAATACAGAAGAATACGATACTCCTACTGGAATCTGCCAAAGAACCACACCTGAAATAGCATCTAGCATTTGTGTAGTCTCTGGATGTGGCCAAATTTGAATGTGTGAAGCCAAGGAGAAGCTTACTATAGGTTCTCACAACTGACACATACATAAATTTTAAAGAAGATTTAAACAGCTGGCAAGCATCAAAATTATTTTTGTTAAAATTCTTTTGCATGCAGTCCCTTCTCTCAGAGAATGATATAAAATGTTTACTTGCTTTCATAAATAAGCACAGTACTTTCTTTCAGTAGAGTATTCCTTCAATAAATGAGATTCTCTTGTGGAAACAAAGGAATGTGCTTGCTGCAAAATAAGTCAATAAAAATCAGACAGAAGGTGACTGTATGGGAAAAAAATCACAAACTAGTATAATTAATGGCACCATCATTTCTGGCTTCCTTTGAATCTATTTGTTAACAAAAAGTTAACTTTTGGGTGTTTGCAGGAGCATAAAGAATGTGTGTGGATATCCTGAGTCTGAAACTGCAAGGTACCGAGTGGTCTCAACTCTTTGTGACTTTTATGAGATTAGTGGTAATCCAAGCTCCTCTTAGGCTACATTTATCACCTCATAGCATCAAACCCAAGATCTGCAGAAGCCTCATGAAGAAAACCATTTTAATCAGTAACATCAATATTTCTACTATCTCATGGCAGTCATTGTTCCAACAGTTTAATTTAGTAGAAAATTATGACAAATGAGCACTGTGTTTTAAACAGAGGGCCATATGCTCGGTGTTTTAATATGACCTTTTTAATCTATTTAACTATATATTAACTGAGAAATTAAGATCATTTAAATGCTGTTCATTTAGTCATATCAGAGAAAATAAAACACTAATTTCTTAGCAATTCAGCCAGTCATTTGGTAAGTATCCAGATGGAAACAGCATCTGAGTGGTCAGAAAAGGCTTTGTATAGATTTTGCATCATATATCATGAATCCCATGTTCATTGTTTACAGAAAAAGTAACTGAATCCTGACCTGTAAACACTAGAATACTGCAAGTCAGACAGGATGTTACTGTTAAAGGCAACACTCTTCTCATTCAGAAGGCAGAATTACAGCTAAACATTATTATCAATTAGAAGCAAAAGATCCAGAAATTCTTATCACTTTTCATAGGGTTCAGGAGACTTTCCTTGTAAAAGCATCTGCAAGTATACCCCAAAGTAGGTGTGAGTGGGGCACAATGGTTGGAACAGGAAAATATAAAAAAAGGTTGGAAGAGAGAATATAAAAATATGTGAACTACCATAAGGATAAGTGAGGCCAAAAGTGTGTCTTGTCATTGCCATTGACCAGCTGTAACTGCAGAGGAGTAGGATCTCACTGAGATAGTGTAGTGCCAATTAAAGGAAGTTTAGCACTTGGAAAAGATTGCAGAAATAATAGAGAACTATCAAATATAGCAATGATGTTTAATTCATTAAAGTGCTATACATGGTTAGTTTGCAGTTCTCACTGAAAATACTAAAGGATTTACAGATGATGAAGATGATGCTGAAGTCCTAAACTTTCAGGTAAAAGGTGATTTTATGAGAGTTCAATTTTTAATAAAAAATTAACACATTATTATAGTTTTGTTAATAAACTACACACTTATTATAAACATGAGTTCTGACATTATTCAAGACATACTATTTTATAATATATATAATTTGTCTATTTTTTCTTTGTAACTTCATATTCTCAGAGGAGCTATCTAATAATCTAATTTCACAAACAAGTTTCATCCATGTAATTAATGTATGTAAGTCTCAGAAGTCACCAACTTTCAACCCATGCCTCCGACAATGCAAGATGCTCTGAGAACACAAGCAGAAGGAAGTGAAATAAACACCTATATGTGCACTGAAAACTAAAGGTAGTTGTCATCTAAACTTGGGATCAAGTGAGAGCAACTGCATTCATTCAGAGGTGGTTCTCTGGAACTGTAATAAATCAAAGAGAATTGGATTCAGATTGATCTGCAAAAGTCTTGCTCCATCTGACTAGTGCTAAATCATCAATCATTCATAATCCAAATGGCACAGCAGGGGAAATTGTCTCCAGAAAGAACGGCATAGGTGTGTGCAAACTTCGTATGTGTGAGATAGCAATGTTAAGACTAGCAGTTGCATAATTGAACATTTTTTCTTCAGATATTAAATGACAATGAAAAAATGTCTTTTTGCACAAAACATGAGGTAAATCAGAATATGGATCTTTACCACTGTATACTGCGGTGTTAATAATTTATAAATTTAAGCATGTGTCATTCTCATGAAATAGAAAGGACAGTTACTACTCTTTATCAGTGAAACTGTATAATGCAGCCAAAAAAAATCTGTTTTGTGCAGGATATCAACAGACAATTGTTATGTTTAGTAACTTTGTCAACATTCAGGAAGAAAAGTATGGTCTAAAGAGAGATATTTTTTTTATCTTTATTCTAGAAAGAAGAAAAGGCTTTTTGTTCAATTCTCTAAAATTACACACCCACAGGCAGGACTTATGCTTGAAAGTATTCCTTCCAAAAAAGAGAATTTTAGAAATGTCTAGCAACTGAAACAAAACTTGATAGTGGAAATCTCAAGGTAAATTCAACCAGAGCTGTCATTAGTGTGCCAGTTAACATACCACACTAATAGAGATACTCCAATTATCTATCCTGAATGAATGTCTCTAAACCAGCTAGATATAACTCAAACACATTTCTAATGAGCCACAGGCAAATCTCATTAGTGTGTGATACCAGCAGAGATAATGAGCAGCGCTGATCCATGCAGTGCATTGCCTTGCACAAAGCGGTTTCTTTCAGGCCGTAACATTTGTGGATGTAAACCAGAAGGGTATGAATCCACAGAGGCCTGCTTTTGGATTTGCACTTTTCTTCTAACAAGTATTAAAAACTATTCTGACTTGTCAATGCCATTCTTTTAATGAAAATGGCATATTTATGGCAGAGTAGCTGACTTGGTTAAAGCAAACAAAAAACTGAAGGTTTCAAAAGGACTGAGAAAATAAAATTAACTGAAGTATGTTACTTCTCTGAAGCTATATGGCTTTGAGTGCAAATAAAAATGCATTAGACAATGCAGGTGTGTCGTGGTTTGAAAAGTGTTGGAATAGGAAGTGAGGTTTTTTTTGGACACGCCCCTGCTAAAACACCCTGTTAAACTGGGCACAGGAAGAAGCAGCTCTCTCTTTTCCGGTGGTCAGCAGGTCAGGTAGGGCGGACTCCTAAGGGGGTCTTCCCTGTCTTTTTTCCCCTTTTGCCTGCCCCCGGCACATTCCGGCATTCCTGCCGCGGGCTGGAGCCCAGCGGGGCCGTTTCCTGCTGTGAAAAACGAGCCAAGAAGCCGCGGGCCTGCCCCTCCCCCATTCTATCAGGAGAGGGAAGGGTGGCAAGCCAGAAATGGGGAAAAAACCCAAGTCAGGCAGGAGCTCAGCCGAGCT
>VXAX01003859.1:219010-230687 GCA_013399835.1 Leptocoma aspasia
AGTCAATGGAGACCCACAAGGAACTCTGTTTTGTTTCTTCTTGTGGAGAGTTTTTTTCCTCATGACAAATCAGAAGGGACTTCTCTTCCCAAGGAAGATGAGGACAGACTATTTATGAGTGTTAAACTGATTGAAATGTCTTGGTTTTGTTCTTTTGCATTGATGGTGGAAAAGCAAATGGTTTGGTGCGAGGGAGAGGTGTCACGAAGAGTTTTGTTTTGGTTTGTTTTTATTTTCTTTTTCTTTTTAGTTATTCTTAATAAACTTCTTTCTTTATGCATTCTTGAAGTTTGAGCCTGTTTGCCTTCTCTTGATGCTATCTCACAGCATGAAAATGAGTGAACTGGCAAATTGCCAGTCACTGAACCCACCACACTCAGTGGTACATTAGCCAGGAAACATTCTAAATTGGAAAATTCTAGATTGGCGAACCCAAACCACTACAAGGTGATTTCTTAAAGAAAATATGCTTTGTATTCTATTCCACTGTCTAAATACTGTGGCAGAAGAAAGGAAAAGTGTTTTATCAGAAAAGTGAAGTTTTATTGAATCTTTCCCCAATTTATATTCAAAAAAGTCTCCTTTGGTTATGGAAAAAAAACTCTAAGGGTCAGAAAACATGTCTAATATAAACATCCTAAAGGACTCCTCTGTATTTTCCCACTCTTATTTCTCCTGCTATCTCCTGTCAACAGTAGCCCTTGAATTTTGTGCATTACTACTTCATTGAGAACTTCACAGGCATTTTTACACAGGGGATTTATTATTTATGTAATACCTGTGAGAAAGTAAACATTTTGTACATTATATAAATACAGAGACATTACTTTTAAATAATTTCCTTTAGCAAAAAAAAGAAAAAAAAGGCTTCTGAAAAGGCCTCTTCTGTAGACAAAACAGACATTGGAGAAGCCTGCATAAATGTGTATCTGAGTAGAAACTGCCATGAAATTCAGAGCACTGAGGTGCCTAGACAAACTAAGCATTCGGACATTGCATTTAGGAAAGTGGAAAGCAAAGCAAACTTTAAACATGAAAAATTTGAAGCGTGGAAATAGGTGGGAAAGAAAAGGTAACGTGATCTCAAAAGCCCCTCACAGAAGCATATTTGAAGCTTTGTGAGTTCTGTTCTGAGATATTCACTGCAACGTGAATAGATAAGCAAACAAGATGAGCAAATAAGCAAATAGATAAGCAAAAAAGATAAGCAAAAAAGCAGCCAACCTGGTGCAGAGCCCCAACAATTTTGCGCGCCTCCTGGTAGATGGTCTCGGCGCTCCAGTGGCCGTTGGTGCGGCTGAGGGCACGGGCCAGGCGGTTGTGCTCCCTGAGCCACAGCGTGTGCATGGCAGCCAGGGACGTGACCTCGCTGGAGCGGCTGTCCCCAGCCAGAAAACATTCCACCCTCTCACCTCCACTTGCACTTGAGTCTTGTGCACAAGGGGAGGGGATCTGGTCTGTAAAAGGCAGGTATTCCCGGTGGTTATCGTAATACTTTAAGTTTACTCTAAGAAGGCCTTCTTTGCTTGTTAAATTCCTCAGTTTGTTTTCAACAGCAGGGGTACTGCCGTAGACTGTAGAGGCATCAAGGAAAGAAGTTAAGCCATTGATCTGTTGTCTTGCATTTAGCTCTGATATATTTCCAAAGAGAATAGCATGATCACCAGTGCCGCATGCAGGAGATGAGCGGTAGAAGGGCAGGCAATCCATCCCTGCAGATAATGTATCATTGGTGGTTACCTGCATACAAAATAAGGGTATTTTCTGAGGTGAGGTGAACAGCTGTGGATGCTGAATTGTGTCTTGTCTAAATATTTACTTTCACTCTTTCAGTTTTCACTGTTCAGACTCATCTACTGCAGTGACATATTCTAAATATGCATAAATGGCTTTTCTTTAGATTGAAGGAAAAAAAAAGAATCTTTTTTTAGCAGAGAAATAAACCCCGAAACATTTACTCTATCATAAGCTATTGATGTAATACATCTACATCTAAATCAGTCTGGCTTTACAAGTAAAATACATCATAAAATGTAGCAGAGTGAAGATGTGAACATCTGGTCAAATTCTGTTCTACTGAAGAGCAACTGAAACAACAGGTTTACCTGCATTCATAAAAACATAATGAGGATTTTCAGTGTCTGCAGCAGCACACTGTAAAAGCTTTGGTTCAATACTGAATCCTAATCCAGTTTCCTAACTAAAAAGGACAGATGTAAATACTCATTCTGCTTTCTTCCAGTCCCCTGCAAGTCTTCTGCCACATTATTTTGCTGTAACAGTTGTCTTACAAGTACTGAATTCTGACCATCTTTATAAAAAGCAAAGGCTGCACATAGACTTGGCTAAATGAAAGATTGCCCAGTCCTTTATTGGTTTGAACCCCACACAGCTGAGACACTGAGGTCAATTAATGAGGTTCAAAAATCTGACTAAGAGAAAATAAGTGTTTTGAACAGATGGCTGAGCTAACACTTATTTGTATTCCATCTGCTTGCTTTTCATTTTTCAGAACTCTTCAGCAGAAGACAGTGAATGCTTTATATGTGATGTAATTTCTTCTTCATTTTTCTAATAATACAGAGATCAGTGTGCAAAGATAGAATAGTCATTAAATTGTGGTTAAGAGTAACAAAGCAACTTTGGCATGAAATTAATTAACTTTATATAATAACGTTACCTCATTTATTATACCAAATAAAAATTTTTTAGTACTGAGAGCTCGTGTCAGTAGAGATTGATACCAACAAATGGTTTAATTTTGTCTGGTAAAGAAATTCTACCATTATTTCTTCATTGCTTAGGTTTTAGCAAATCAAAGTAGGTTATGTTTGAAGAAAATAAGTAATTTTCTTTCACTGATTTTTGAAATCAGTAATTTGTTTGTCTTGTGTTTTCTATTTAGCATTTGTTATTAAGTCTTTTTGCTATTAGTGTGGCTTCTTTTTCCCTTCAGCTGGTAATGTAAGCAGGCATTGTAATCTCAGAATATATATCTGAACTTGACAGCCACAGCCCTGTATGTGTTTGAGTGTCTCCTGCTTCTAGTCATCAGAGGATATTCAGGAAGAATTCAGGTATCACTGAGAAAAGGATGTAAGAGATTCCTTTATACTGTTAAACAGCAATGCTCACAGCAAAACATCAACACTGAATGAAGTTCATACTGAATAATCTTTAGTTAACTGCCTCTGCAATTTCAATTCAATCTGTTCTGGTCCCAAGTGGAGAAAAATCAGCGGTAATGAACATTAAGGGACTGGCAGAGCTGCATAATCCTGTCCTTTCCCTTTTCATGGGATTAGTTGTTTGCAGCCAGCAGCTGAATGTGTAAAATAGAGGTTCCTTAAATTATTATTTAAAGACATTAAAAATAATCTGAGGTGAAAAAAGAGAGACCCTTTTCTGCTGAAATGGGTATGGAGTAACATTTTTCTTCTTCAAAACTGATGACTAAAATTCATATGATTCTTTTTTGTTTGTGTTGCATAGTTCTACAGGGAAAATATTTGCAACAAAACCCTGATTGGCCACAGTAGTTTTCCTGTATAGCTGCATGTTGATTTAAGTGCTTATTATATTTGCATGGTCAAACCTGGTTATGGTGAAATTCTTCTATGTGTAGGAAAATGAAAGGTAATAATTTTTTAAGTGTACCACAATCTCTAAACTGTTACTTCACTTAAAGAAAAATCTTTCTTCTTGTGAATTTATCCTGTGGGAAATGACCTTGTAAAGGGTTTTTTTGCTGTAGATTTAAAAAAGACCTAGCTTATTGTCTGTGAATGTTTGAAAAAAAGGAAAATCTTAATGCTTATTTGTGGACATGCAACTAGGAGAAGAGTCCATGATCCCATATGACAGGGAGCTGCTGCTTCTGAAACAGAAGAAAGAGGCAGGGACTCACTTTGCTGGCTGTTGAGTGCTGATGTATTTGCTGATGTATTTGTAGCTGAGACAGTAACCTGTCATGTTACTTGTCACCTTTTTCAAATCAACTCACTTTTCTTTGACTCTTTCTTTTCCACCTTTTTGTATCTCAGGTAACTCAAAGCTTTTCTGGATTGCATCATGCTAACTGTATGTGTCATGTCTAACTTATTGGCAGCAATGTAATTAATACTGAATAAAGTCAGTCACTCTCTTATGAAAGTCTTTCTAATTCTTCTTTATGTCTCAGCCCTAACTTGAAATAATAATCTGAGGAATGACAAGTTTTCTCAATAACCCTGTTCTGCATGTAAGGCTGTTATAAAAGAAATGTAAACTAAAGCTAGTGGGTTTGGTTTTTTTTTCCCCATTAGGGGACTCTGTAAATATATAGAAAAAAGAATGTTCAGGCTCTACCAGAAGTTACAGGCTCTATGTGAGAGTTGCTGAGAGAAATTCTATAGCATTTTTATAAAAATGTCCAGAAAAGAAAATCACAATGGTTTCTGGTAACCTATGAATCATTTACCTACATTTGTTATCAATATTAATGTACTATTGCAGCTTTCGATCCTTCACTGAATTGCACTGACTCTGAATATTTTCTAGGCAGATTCCCTAACCAGTGCAGTCAGGAGTCTCCTCTCCCTGCTGAAACCCCTAAAGAGGACGTGCAGCTGCAGGCACAGTTGCCCTTTTCTTTGGGTGGATTCTCCCTTGGGTGCTGCTTTTGTAGGAACAGCAAGAGTGCAAACTGCAGTCTCTGTGTCTACATTGTTGTATAATATTGATTTCACTGCCATTGGAAGCCAGCCACAGTTTCTTCATACACAAAATGAATGTATGAAACTAACTTTGGCAGTTTTCCAAATATTTAGTATGTGGAGATTTATTTAGTTAATAATTCTGAAAGAAGATTAGTTCTAGAGGGTAACAGCATTTTGTTTCAGTGTTGAAAAATTAGTTCCTCTGATCACACCATTTACTGCATTTACTGCAACAGCCCTTTTTTTTAAAGATTTTTCTTTTTTTTAATACAGAATCTGTTCTCTGTCTTTGAGAAAAAACAGTCACAAAATACTGAACATATATAATAAAAGCAAAAGAACAACCACCTTTTTATCTGTCCATCAAAGCTGTGAATAACAGGTTAATGACAAAACGGAGCTGAAAAATTCATGGGAGCGTAACCATGTAAAGGGGCCAGAAGTTGGGAAACTTATCTAATACTTACAGGGTTGTGACTAAATTTCTTTGTATGTCCCCTGCCATGGCCAATCGTGGCTACATCGAAGGTAGCCTGGAGCCATCCTCCTGCTGGGCTACTCTGCTGAGTAGGAACAGCATCCAGTGCTAGATCTAGCTACACGTTAAATACTCAGTGAGAGATTTAGTACATGCTCACATAACTCGCCTTCAAGAGCATCCTTGAAACATGTCACAGCTCCAAGACAGAAATCCAAAGTCTGTGCCTTGTTTAGAGTACTGAAGGATGCACTTTCAAGTCTATGCCATGACAATCTTTGTACCTTTTATTCCTCTGCACTGAATGCCTCTACCACATGAATAATGTTAGCCTTTAGAGTCTCTTTTAAAGACCTCTTATGTTGTCTCTTTTCTTAAGTAGATGAGATTTCGAGGCTTGAATTAGTCAGGGCTCAGTGATTAGACCACTATGGTTCCTGTGATCCACATTTCTTTCAAGTTATGGCAAACAGTATTAGTTTCCTCTCAATCAAAAAATCCATGTAGTAATAAAAAAATGTGGGGGTTTTGCACATAAAAATCAGTACTAGTCATGCTATTTCAAAGAATTTATTGTAAACACAAATGACTTTTGAAGACTTTTGCAGTCTTATAGCTACAGAAAACAGACTTTTTAAAGCTGGAAGTCCGTATATTGTGGTGTTTGTTTCAGATGGATCCATCTTCACATCATACAAAGCACTGCCAGTCAGGGATGCCTGCCCTAGCCTCTCTTGGTAAGACTTTGGGAACAGGAATATTTCTAAGACTATTACTTAAAAACATAAACAGAAAAAAGCAATTTCTTGCCCTAGATGGAAATTTGAAACACAGCAAACTAGAGATTTTTGTCAGAACTAAGGCATACTCTTAGTAGTTAGGGTTTTGTGGCTGATTCAGGTTACTCAGTGCTCTCAGTTGCTCACTGTCTGAAAGAATGTGGTTCTTTAAGAAGCCTCTATTCTTTCTGAATGCTCTCAAGATATGTTTCCAAACTTTCTAAAGTCCATATTTCCAGTGTGAGAGGAACTAGATTTACCTACCTGTGGTCAAATTGTAAGCATTCATTAATTCCACTTAACCTTCCTTGCATTTTAAATTCTCCCACCATATGGAAGACAAGCCACCTTTTAACACGACCTGATTTGGTTCTCTTTACAGTTAGCCAAATATTTTCCTCTACATTTAATGAAAGAAGAATGAGGCACTTATAGTAAAAGGAGACTGTGGAATGTTTATCAAGTACAGTTTGCTGAGGCAAAAAAGGTTTTCTATTCTGATAGAAGCCCTGCATGGCAGTGCATAGAGAAGCTGGCCAATAACCAAGCTCCAACACTAAGTAAAGCAATTTAGGTTGCTCTGACTTGAACACCACTAAAGGCTGTGATGGGCATGAGGCATTCCTGTAACCTGAGTTGCACAGGCCGTGCTTTGAGAAACAAAAACATGGTTTTACTTTGCTACTCAATTTTTTTTGAGTGAAAGGACTATACTTTTAAATTAAGTGATAAAAAATACAGTATCCTAAATTTATACCTAAATGTTTCTTCTAGTCCTCTAACAAGCTTTGAACTCATGTTTTCCATCTGCTCAAAGCAAAGATGTGATGTATCTAAGTTTCAGCAGCTCCCTGGAGATAATTTTTATACATACATTGAAAAGATAGCTCTCTTTGAAAGTTTGCATTAACTGGAAGAAGTATCTTTGCTTTCAATGAGTAACGTTAAGATCCTTTCATTATATCTGCCTGAAAATGCAAATGACTACTTTGCTATTTTCCCCAATGGAGCTCAAAGCCTTGAAGCATGAGAACAATAACATTAGGAGAGACCAGTAAGGTTTCTCTGCAACGTAAACCGTAGGTTAAGAAATGGATGTTTTTATTAAGTACATTAACTATAGTTTATTATCTCTACAAAAAAAAAAAAAAAAAGTAAATGTCTACCTCTTTCATTTAATAGTTGTACTGGTTTCTATTTTTCTATCACTGCCTGCTCTAATGTTTCTTGACTTTACTCACCTGTTTAGAGCCTGGCATTTCTCTTGAAGAATTTAAGTTAGAATCTTACCTTTATTGGGAAACATGGATTTTGTTTTTCACAAGTCATCTGGCACTCCATCCCACTTAGGAAGGCAGTTCTACTTGTGCTCTGGGGTGTGAATGCAATGTCGTGGTCTATGTACTGTCCCCATACCATAATGATATCAGAATACAGGTTGTCTTCAGTAATGGCCTCATTAGGTGCATGAATAATTTTTCTTGTCACTTCACGAACCTGAGAAGAGAACTAATTTACCTTGAGTGTCAAATATTTTTTACTTCTCACAAAGTGATAAAACACTAAGAAGTAGGGGGAACGGTAATAAAAGCTATCTTCCCCCTCCCCAACTTTATGTTGTAGAGTGCTTCTAATGGTTTGTCTAAAACCAAAACAAAACAAAAAAAAATCCAACAACAATATAAAATCCAACCTCTATCAGGCTCTTATTTCTGTTCAGGAGCTGAGACCAAGGTGCCACAAGCAGTTTCAAAGAAGTTTCAGCTGAATTTTTCTATATATTTGCCAGTGAGCAGTGTATCTTTGATCTGTTCCTTTCCAGACAATTTTGAAAACCACACATTTATCCTAGATCATTTCAAAGTTTTCTTTCTATTTATTCTGTTTTCTCCTCCTTAAACAAAAGGATTTGCTGGGAAATCTCAAGTCACTGTTGATACTCAGAAAATCTGAGCTGCCCTGCACATAAATGAAGGAGCTTATGCAGCCCAGGACATGAGGTAGGTTGCAAACACGTGGTAGCTGGAAGTTCAGCTTCCTTTTCCCAGGCAAGGAGAAGCCAAGAAAATATTTCTGACACAGTTCTGCGCAAGATGCACAGAGATATAGATGCTCTGAGGAGGAGCACATAGAGATATCTATGCTACGTGTCCAGCCTATATTAAAAAGCAAGTAAAACCATCAGAGCAAAATCAGCACTCAGTTTGTGGAGATGTTAAAGGTATCATTGTTCACAGATTCCTCCCTCATGCTGCAAAATATTCCCTGGCAAATAACAGCTGCCTTGGAAGTCAAGCAACTGAAAGGGCAGCACATAAAATTGACTCACAGAGCCTGCAATAAATATAAGGGCTATATAATGAATGTACAAGGCAGGTTCACTTAAATAGAATTGGTAAGGACAACAGGCAACATGGGACTTGTTAGGAACATCAGGATTTTTACTGAAGTAGTCAAGAGCAAGCTACCTACAGCTTATCAGGAATTCAAATCTTTAGATCAGTATTTTAATAGCTTTGGTGGCCACAAACATTTTGTTGAAGTTAGTAAAATTTTCTTATAACTGTTTTGCTTTATAGTAATCCTCACACTTACCTATCACTTTCACAATATTTTCACTTTACTTTTGAAAGGATACAGTTAGATAGCCAAAAGTGCAAAAAAAGAACAAATTTCTTTTTTTGCTCATTATGTAGATGAGCAAAAACTTTTATGGCATTAGTTTTACCCTATCTGATTCCAAAACAAAGCAGAAAACCTTGCTGATGGTCAGACGTTGACGATCAGATTAGGTACAGTTATATAATGTTTTTTTAAGAGTGTTTTACTTTACAAGCATGTACCCTAATGAATCTAGAAAAAGGTAGTTTGTACTATCTACTAGAAATTTGCCTATGTAAATGTCAGGTTTTCATCTCTGAGTGCTAAATTGTGCAACTTAGGGACAATGTTATTTAATTAATAACATGGATTGAAGGTGACATTAACACTAAATTCTCTTGCTTATCCTTATTAAATATACAATGCTTGAAATAACAAGACTTTGAGTCCATTAAAAGTCAGGTTTCAAAGCAATGATGACGAATCACAAATTGTAAATCCAGCCCAAATCATTGTACGCTGCACTGGGGAGTTTTCACCAGTCCTCTGCAAATGTTCTTTTTTCAAAATTCCCTCTATGACAGGTCTGCTACTTTTTAAATATATGAGGTGCTAAAATCCATAAATATTGCAGTACTTTCTAAGATCAGTAGGTTGGACTAGCTAAAAAATGAAGTCATGATTTGACAGCAAAACTTGCTCATTTAAGGCTTGCTAACCTATGAGGAATGGCAGACATGCACACACCTACACACATGCTAGCATGTCTATGTGCTTTAAATCTGTTTAATTAACATCCAACCTTCTTTTCCCCCTCCTCCTTCCCTGAATAAAGGTGCCATTATTAAAACAAAGAATCATAAAATCGGTGGAAAATCTAGGCTGGAAGGAAAATCTGGAGATCACAATGTGCAACTTTAAATTGAAAGCAGGGATCAGGTTATTGAGAACCCCATCAAGACAGATCTTGGGTATTTCCCATGAGGGATATGCCAGAAACTCTCTAGGCTGGAATCCGTATTCCAACAAAAACCTATTCCGACATTCAATTGTGCTCACAACAAATTTAACTTCTTGTTTCAAGAAAAAATTTTCTCTGGAGCAACTTGTGACCGTTGCCTCTTGCCATGGCAGCATGCATCCTTGTAGGCCTCCCTCTTCTCTACAATTTCATCCTGGGAAGGCCAAAATTAGGTCCACTGTGCACCTTTTCTCTGCCTGGGCAATCACCACCCTGTGTGTGCTGGCTGCCTGGTGCCTGCCAGGCCAGGCGTTTGGCTGGCTCCTGTCCTGCCTGCTCTCCCCTACAGCACTTTTTGGAGTACTGGGCTGCCCCTCAGCACAGTCAGTGTCCCCTGCACTGCTCCCTGGGCTCACCCCAGCCAGGGGCAGGGAACCTCTCACCATGTGGCTGAACTTCTGCTTTAGCAAAGCCACTGGCTTCTTAACTGAGCTCCACAGCTACTTTTGAAGTATTTTACACAGATACTTAATTTACTGATGCAAATGGAGGTCTGTGGTGGCAGATGTGATAATGGCCCAGTGTCAGTGTTTCAAGTGATCTGGAGGTACAGTTTCTAACCGAGGGCAGCTGGAATCCATTGTATCTGACACTGGGATCCCATCCTCGAGGCTGGCTGAGNATATAATATTTATATAACATTTATATTATGTTTATATTCTGAATATAAGACCTGACCATAAAAATATAATAATAAAATAATATGAAATAATCATCAGCCACAGAGCAATATGCCATTACAATAAATAATGTGGAAATCTTTGAAACTGCAAGAAATACTTGTCTTCATGTATGCCAATATTAATTTTACTTAAAAGGAAAATAATGAAAATTTAGGTTGCTAATGAGCTATTACTATTTTACTCATGTTTATAACCTAGGTTGTTTATTTTTTGACATTTTTAAATACTTGCTGTGAAGGTGAGTTCCTGATAGTGTCATCATTCCCCATAAAGTCAGATATACTCTCAAGTGCCTTTGCTAGCATCTTTGAAAATGTGTTTGTTTAGAGTAACAGCAAGGAAATTATAACTTAGGAAAATATGAAGGAACCCTTCAGTGTGGCAGTGAAGAAAGCTTAAATGAAAATTGGACACTAGTCATAGAGAAAAAATAATTTAGCAATTCCAAAGGAGCCAGGGCTGAGGAGGTGGGAGCTGAATCCAGTGGCAATGCTGCCTCTGGTTGAACCTATACCAATGTCTTGGGTCCATCTTTGGGAGGGCCTGGGCACAAGCCCAGGCACTGCACTATGCTGCTAAGTTGCCAGCACTAACTGTAGTGTATTTTTTCCTCACAACAACTTGCTTTTCTCTGAATGTCACCTGTCTGAGCACATCTTGGCATCATTGCATACCAGTTTGTCATCCCCCAGCCAGCCTACCTGGAGGGGGGAAGGGGAGTAAAAAAGTGTAGACAGATGTGTAAAACAGGGTGGCAAGAATCAGGTCATACTTAATTTGAGGGTCAGCAAATGATTCTTGGTGATTTCTATTTATTAGGATAGCCAGTGAGTTTAGGTTTGACCCAATTAATTTCCCTCTACATGAATATTAGAAATTTCAGTATTTGTTTTTGTGGTTGTTTTTCAACATGTCCTGTTCAATGTATTTCATAATTGTTGAATTTATATCAACACTAAAAAGAAGAAAAATGTTTTTTTTTTTTTTGCAATGCACTCAGTTGACTAAAGTTGAAAAGTAAGCCAGAGAAAACCAGAAATATTTCTGGAATTTTGGTAGAAATACATAGTGTTAAAACATACCTTTACATGTCTATCAGGATGCTAAACAATTATATTAATATTTCATTGATCCCCAGCACACTGAAGAGACTCAATTTGCCAAGCTATATGGTGCAGTAATACACTTAATTATCCACAATAATTCACACTTGAAGGTTGAAGTACGCTTTAATAAAGCATTCAAATTAGTTACAGTTGATTTGCCTTTATTGAAATTGCATAAAATACTGCACATAGTGTAGTGCTATTTCACTCAATTAAAAATAATGAAATGTTAATGTAGCTGCTTAACCAGTGATTTTTCTCCTGATTGCTTTTGTATTTTAGCAGATCACTGGAATGCTACTTTAGTAAAAC